>UESW01003956.1:1703302-1794509 GCA_900491605.1 Calamus simplicifolius | reverse complement strand
AAATGAGTATGATGGGAGAACTCAACTTCTTCCTAGGACTTCAAATCAAATAAGGCAAAGATGGAATCTTCATCAATCAAGCCAAATACACAAAAGAACTGCTCAAGAAATTTGGAATGGAGTCAATCAAACCACTTGGGACACCTATGAGTCCTTCGTGCAAATTGGACAAAGATGAAGATGGTAAGAAAGTAGATCAAAAACATTACAGAGGTATGATTGGATCTCTTCTTTACTTAACAGCTAGTAGACCAGATATTATGTTTGTAGTATGTTTATGTGCTAGATTTCAATCTGAACCTAAAGAATCTCACTTAATTGCTGTAAAAAGAATTTTAAGATATTTAAGTGGAACTAAAAATGTAGGTTTATGGTACTCTAGAGACTCAACTTAAAATTTAATTGCATATTCTGATTCTGACTATGCTGGATGTAAATTGGATAGAAAAAGCACAAGTGGTGCATGTCAATTCTTAGGATGTAACTTAATCTCTTGGTTTAGCAAAAAGCAAAATTCGGTTGCATTATCTACTACTGAAGCAGAATATGTTGCAGCTGGAAGTTGCTACTCAAATCCTTTGGATTAAGAGACAACTTGAAGATTATGGTATAACCCCTGATAAAACACCAATTAGATGTGATAACACGAGTGCAATAAATCTAACTAAAAATCTAATTCAACATTCAAGAACAAAACACATTGAAATTAGATATCATTTCATAAGAGAACATGTAACTAATAATGAAGTTTGTCTTGAATATGTTAATACAGAGGAACAATTAGCTGACATATTTATAAAACCTTTGAGTGAAGAGAGATTTTGTTATCTTAGAGGTGAATTAGGGATATGTGACCCTATGGATTGATTTTGATACATTAAGAAATGAGAATCTAGATTTCTATCAATTTCTTGATATTCTCTTCACAATTTTAAGGACAAATTATCTAGTGATTTGAGCTATTTGATCCTTAATACTCCAAAATTTTATCAAAATTTTATAAAATTTATTTTGACGAGTTTCAGTCATTTGAATTTCATATATTTTTTGCTGAAACTGTCTTTGGAGTCGACACCTCAGAATGAGGAGTCGACACCTCTGACTGTCGCTCTCGGTCCCTGACCTTGGAGCCGACACCTATGAATTCGGAGCCGACTCCAGTTCAAGCGCTGACTGTGTTAGCGATTTGGAGTCGACACCCGACTTTGCGGAGTCGACACCTGGGAATCAAAAATTAATTTATTAGGGCAGAGACGACATCTCATCACTTCATTACTTTCTCAAATCCTAACCAAACTCTTCCAAAATTCTTCCAAAACTTCCCCATCTCTAATTCCATCCAAATCGAACCTTTCCAAAGATCAAATGGCACCAAAAGGAGAGAATCAGTGGTTGGAGCGCCGATAACTACGGGAAAGCGGTCCGCACATCGTCCTATTCGTGAGCCGACTCCAAGCAGTGATTCGTCCACGGATTCTGACAACCCCAACACATCCTCCATACAGGTAGATACCTTAGCTGATAGAGTCATCACAATGGGGAGAAAAATCAATTTTGACCTATTTGAATCCGAGGGTTTTTCAATCGGGAGACAATTGAAGGAAATGGGCTGGGATAAGCTATGCTCTCTTGATGTTCCTACCTATCCAGCCTTAGTAAAAGAATTCTATTTCAATTTGGCTAGAGGGGATGAAGGTTTAGTAAGCAGTGTTAGAGGGAAAAGGATTCATCTCACCTTTGAAAAGCTTGGAAACCTCCTTAGCATCCCGATCACTGGTTTAGCTGCTAACATGCACAGTGATAGGTCAGCAGCCCTTTCAAGGATGTTAGGAAGGGAAGTAACAGAGTTTGAGGAAATTAGAGCCAATCAACTACCCCTAGAATTGTGATTATTACACAATATATGCAGTAGAATTTTGTTTCCAAAGACTGGTAGGTTTGAGTATGTCTCGGAGCGAGACATTGTAGTTATGGACAGTGTTCTGACCGGGCAGCCGATCAATCTAGCAGCAATGATGATTTTTTATATGGCAGAAGCTGGAGGGAAGAGGAGATCATCCCTACCGTATGGAATGGTACTTACTATGGTTTTTAGGAGCCAAGGGGTTGAAATTCAAGTGAATGAACTTTCCAAGAACCTGAGGCACACAGATTACTATAGCTTAGCAATATTGCATCGGATGGGTTTTGTTAAGGTGAATGGACAGTGGGATAGAAAGGACACCTAGATGAAAGAGCCCCTATGCCGAGAGTTTCTGAGCCTTGCGAGACTGGACCATCATTTAGGGTTCCTTCTCCACAGCCTAGGAGTCCCATTTCTATTCCTACTCCTGCACCTGCACAAGTTTCTGATCAACCATCTACGTCTTCGACTAGATTCTCAGACCTTCAAATGGAGCAATTAAAAAGTTTGTTTGCAGCTCAGAAGGATGAGTTTGACAGTAAATTCATAATTTAAAAGAATCACTTTACTCCCTTGATGATCAGATTGCAAAGATTGAATTAACTCTCAACTGCTCCGCAGAATCTTTAAGTGGTGATTTGAAGAACATCTTTGAAGAGCTTAAAGAGATTTGTGGAGATGGTGAAACTTATTCAAAGTGCAATGCCGAGCTTCAAGACAAAATCTTAACAGCTTGCACATTTGTTGATGAGAGACTAAAAGATTATGTTAGACTTCAATGTGATGGAATGAAAAATATTGTAAACCATTTAACAAGAATAGTTAGAAAGAACTTTTGATGTAATGTATGTTGAAATGTAATTTACATTTTGATGTAATGAAGTTTTTGTAATGAAGTTAATGTAATGAAGTTTAAAGGGGGAGAGAATTATGTAATACTTGACTATATGTTGATGTAGTGAAGTTTATGTTGATGAATGAAAAATTTTTTTTATGTAATATTTGACTTTTGATGCAATTATCTTTTGATGCAGTAAAATATTCTTTACCTTTTTGTTGATTACAAAAAAGGGGGAGAGAATTAGGATTGTATATGCATTAAGAGGGAGAAAATTATATAGAAAGAATTACAGTTGTTAATTGCATTAAAGGGGAGAATGTTAATTGATTAATATGATATTGAGTTATTGATGTGGATTAATAATCAAATTGATTTGTCTATGCACAAAGAAATCTTAAGTACCAAATGTGTAAAGTAAGAGAAAGAATAATTTGAACTTCATAAGGGAAGCTACCTTATTCAGGGGGAGCTTACTCATAAAGATCACTTCCTTGATATTTTTTTAATTTAAGAATTCTATGCATATACTCAATGTTTTTATAATCATCAAAAAGGGGGAGATTGTTGATCCATTTATTGATTTTGATGATTAATAAAGGAATTGAGTATATTTATTTGATTACTAATGGATTTTATAAGTGTTTCAGGACTTAAATTTATTTGATCAATTTAAAGGAATTAAGAAATAAATTTTTAATTAAATACAAATCAGATATTTAAAGTTTCAGAGCTTGGAGTCGACACCTAGAAAGTCTAGAGCCGACCCCATGGCCAATTCAATTTAATCTGATTTTTGATACAACCTGGAGCCGACACCTAGAGTTTCGGAGCCGACACCTAAGGTTTTGGAGTCGACACTTACAGTGTCTGGAGCCGACTCCGATGCGGGGACAGAACGTTGATTTTTTGAGCATCCTGGAGCCGACACCTACAGTAATAGGGAGCTGACACCTGACGACGGTGAGCCGACACTTACTTTTATGGAGCCGACTCCACGACAAACTCAGATTTTACTATTTATGAAAAAACGATATGGAGCCGACACCTAAAAAGCTGGAGCCGACTCCAACCTACCTGGACAAAAAATCAAAAATGCCAGATCAGCTCTAACAGTAATATTTTTGATTTCTGACATCTAACGGCTATTTTTTTGAATGGAAAATCCTTCCATGTACACTCCAACAGCTAGATTTCCATTCAAAAATGAATCAAAGGAAAATCTATAAAAATGGGGAAAAACAACCATTTGAAGAAGAGAGAGAGAAACTGATAGACAAAAATCAAAAATCAAAATCCAAAAGCCTTGAGCCTTATATCCAAGAGAGGAGCTTTCAAATTCAAATCCTTCCACTCCACAAAGCTCAAAGAAGAATCCAAGCCATTCAAATAGAGAAAAATCGGAGGATTCTCAACTAGAAGAAAAAGACCAACTTTTCAATCTTCTCAACTGCATCTACTGTGAGGAATCGGAGCTGAGGCTTGATTCAACCCAGCAAGGAGAAGAGGAAAAGAAGAAAAGAAGAAAGCTCAAAGCCAAACAACTTCAAACCAGGCTTTTCTAAACCTATTTACTTTTCTTTGAATATTTGCTCATTGAGGAGCTGTGAAATTTTGTAAAACATTCTTATACTTGTTTGTGCCTAGTTCAATCAAAGGGGATTGAACTAGTGGAGGTTGTTAACCTTGGGTCAAGCTAGTTTAGCTTGAGTTTAGGGTTGTGTGCTGGTGAGCCCGTAAAACCGGCTGGGTTCGTTGTGATCCCGGGTAAAACAACAAGTTTGAGTTGTGAACTTGTAAAACAACTCGGCTGTAATCGAGGAGATTATAGTGTGGACCCAAGTAGGATCTTGGGAGTGGATGTAGGTGTTGGATACACCAAACCACTATAAAATCTTTGTGTTTGCCGTGCTTCCATTGTCTCTATCTCTATCTCTGTTTCATTCGTTGTACTTTATACTTACATTGCATTTATTTTCATTCGTCTTAAGCAAACAATTTTTCAAGAGGCTAAATTTTTTAAAGAACCCAATTCACCCCCCCCCCCCTCTTGGGTTGTCATCTGGGCCAACAGATTCAATTAACGTTGGCAGTAAGCCTAAATCACATTTTGATCATACAAGTCATAAGCGGCCTCTAGCAAGACATTATGACTACCCAAGTTAAATGAAAAGCATGTTCCAAGACAACCTTAAAGTAGCTAATGACATAATCCTTTTGTCACATGATATCTTGATAGAATATAAGGCATGGAAAAAGTCAACCTTATATCGCTCTATCTTTAATTTCTCAAAACCCAATTAGACTGACTAAACAAATGATATTAATCACCATCAATTCATTTGAGCATGGCCATGCATTTCTCAGTCTCAATCATCGAGGGGCCCAGAGATATCTCTCTTATAATAAGAGGGACAAATTCCATCTTAATCACTCATATCTCACTACATGATTCTTATTATGTTCAAGCATAATCTTTATAATCATCCGGTTAAAGACAACGTTTGATTATGTCAAAACATAATATTCCTCATGTTGAGAACTATAACAATCTCAGGTCTAAGGATTTAATGACACAACTACTAGAGATTAACTTATGACTTTGATCCATATTAATCTCAAGGCGGGTCTTGTCCAATATTTGTTCTCAACAAATACATATAAATTTGATTTGTATCTCATACACATATTCATCCCATGAATATCAATCAAATTTCATACTAATCTTAATTTATTGTTATTCCCACAACAATAACCGATTAGGGACATTTAGAATAATTAATAATATTATTCAAGGACATTATTATATAATAAACATGCAAATTATGATAGTAAATACTCATAAATATTCAAAATACCATGTCCATACAATAGGCCTAGGGCACTATTACTAATAATCTCCCACTTGCACTAGGCCCACTCATCAATGTATCTAATACCTATGAACCTAGCATGACGATCATGCTTTGCTTGTGGTAGAGGCTTAGTCAATGATCAGCAACATTGTCATCTGTTGGAACTCTGCATATTTTTACGTCACCTCTCTCAATGATTTCTCGAATGAGATGATAACGCCTAAGAATGTATTTGGATCGTTGATGTGACCTAGGTTCTTTTGCTTGTGCGATAGCACCATTATTGTCACAATAAACATCAATAGGATTTGTGATGCTAGGAACCACTCCAAGGTCAGTAATGAACTTCTTGATCCAAACTGCTTCCTTTGCTGCATCAGATGCTGCTATGTATTCAGCTTCAGTTGTAGAATCAGCAACAGTGCTTGCTTTGAACTTTTCCAGCTAACAGCACCACCATTTAAACAAAACACATATCCTGACTGCGATCGAAAATCATCTTTGTCAGATTAAAGCTTGCATCTGTGTAACCACTTACAACCAGATCATCTTCCAATCTGCCATACACCAAGAACACATCTTTAGATCTTCTCAGATACTTAAGAATGTTCTTGACAGCCGTCCAGTGACTCTCACCGGGATCTGACTGGTATCTACTCGTTATGCTTAAAGCATAAGAGACATCTGGTCTAGTGCACAACATAGGATACATGATAGATCCTATTGCTGAAGCATAAGGAATCTTACTCATGCGCTCTCGCTCATTTTTGTGTTAGGATACTGATATTTGCTAAGTGTAATACCATGAGACATAGGCAAGTATCCTCTCTTGGAATCTTGCATACTGAACCTTTTCAGTACTTTGTCTATGTAAGTACTTTGACTTAGACCAATCAGCCTCTTAGATCTATCTCTATAGATCTTTATCCCTAGGATATAGGCAGCTTCGCCTAAGTCTTTCATTGAGAAACATTTTCCTAACCAAGACTTGACACTCTGCAAGGTAGGGATATCATTCCCAATGAGTAAAATGTCATCAACATATAAGACCAGAAATACAATGGCGCTCCCACTAACTTTCTTGTAAACACAAGGTTCATCTTCATTTTTGATAAATCCAAACTCTTTGACTGATTCATCAAAACGAAGATTCCAACTCCGAGAAGCCTGCTTCAAACCATAAATGGATCTTTGAAGCTTGCATACTTTACTAGAATTCTTAGGTTGTACAAAACCCTCAGGTTGTGTCATGTACACATCCTCAAGTAAGTTTCCATTAAGAAACGCAGTTTTAACATCCATTTGCCAAATCTCATAGTCATAATATGCAGCAATGGCAATGAGAATTCTAATAGACTTAAGCATGGCTACAGGTGAAAAAGTTTCATCATAGTCTATACCATGAGTTTGTTTGAAACCTTTTGCAACTAGCCTTGCTTTGTAAGTATGCACTTTACCATCCATGTCAGTTTTCTTTTTGAAAACCCATTTGCACCCAATGGTCTTTGTACCTTCAGGTGGCTCAATCAAGGTCCATACCTGATTATCATACATGGATTGGATTTCAGATTTATGGCCTCTAACCATTTCTCAGAGTCTGGATCTAACATAGCCTCTTGATAGGTAGTAGGTTCATTTTGATCCACCAACAATACATCATGATTATCAGTCACAAGAAATCCATATCTCTCGGCTCATGACGTATCTTATCAGATCTACGTAATTTTTGTGCTACAGGTGGTGTGTCAACAATGGTTTGTTGACTTTGAGCATCCACAGGCGGTTCAATGTTATCTTGTGGTTCTCGAATTTCTTCGAGTTGTACCTTGCTCCCCCTGGTTCCTTTAGAAATAAATTCCTTTCTAGAAAGATATCATTCCGAGCAACAAACACTTTGTTCCCAATGGGATTGTAAAAGTAGTATCCTTTAGTCTCTTTAGGATACCCAAAAAAAAAAATTTGTTAGACTTGGGTTCCAGCTTATTTGAAACTTGACGTTTTACATAAGCTTCACAACCCCAAATCTTAAGAAAAGACAAACTGGGATTTTTACCAGTCCACATCTCATATGGTGTCTTTTCAACCACTTTGGTTGGAACTCGATTTAGTGTGAACGCAGCTGTTTCAAGTGCATGACCCCAAAAGGTAAGTGGAAAATCCGTTAGACTCATCATAGATCAAACCATATCTAATACAGTTTGATTCCTTCTTTCAGATACACCATTCCATTGGTGTTCCAGGAGGAGTTAGTTGTGGAATGATTCCACAACTTCTAAGATGGTCATAAAATTCTTGGCTCAAATATTCTCCACCTCGATCAGATCGAAGTGCCTTGATTGTCTTGCCAAGTTGGTTTTGTACTTCATTTTGAAAAGATTTGAACATTTCAAATGATTCAGATTTATGTCTCATCAAGTAGACATAACCATATCTACTGAAGTCATCAGTAAATGTAATGAAGTACTTGTAACCTCCTCTAGCATCTGAACTTAATGGTCCACATACATCTGTATGTATTAGGCCCAATAATTCATTGGCCCTTTCACTGTGTCCAGTAAAGGGATCCTTTGTCATCTTACCCAATAGACAAGATTCACATGTATCATATGATTCAAAATCAAATGAGTTCAAAAGTCCATCTTGATGGAGTTTTGATATGCGTTTCTCATTTATATGGCCAAGCGACAATGCCAAAGATAGGTTGAATTTAAGTCATTGTACTTAAATTTCTTGGTAGTTATGTTATAGATAGAAGAATTGTTGGATTTTTGAAGATTCAAAACATAAAGACCATCTAGTAATTCGGCATTTGCATAGAACATGTCTTTATGATAAATGAGCAATTATTATTCTAATAATAAAAGAAAAACCATTATTATCCAAACAAGAAACTGAAATAATATTCCTACACATTGTAGGAACATAAAAGCAATTGTTCAAAACTAACAAAAGTCCACTGGGCAAAGAAAGTTCGTAACTTCCTACAGCTAAAGCAGCAACTTTTGCTCCATTGCCTACTCGAAGATCAACTTCGCCCTTCTTCAGTTGTCTACTCCTTTTAAGCCCCTGCACATTTGTGCAAATGTGAGATCCACATCCAGTATCTAATACCTAGGAACTAGAAGGAGAAAAATTAATCTCTATAACATAAATACCTGAAGAACCGGTCTCACTAGTCTTCTTCTTCTTTAGATCCTCCAAATACAGCTTGCAGTTTCTCTTCCAATGACCAGGTTCATTGCAAAAGAAACATATACCCTCCTTTGGGGCTTTAACCTTGGGTTTAGGATTGGGCTTGGGTTGAGCATTGGACTTTCCAGCCCTTCCCTTACCCTTTCTTTTTCCTTTCTTCATAAAGCCCTTTCCCTTTTGAACCATCAGAACATGGCCAGCTTGGATTTAATATTCTGTTCAGCAGTTTTAAGCATCGTATGCAGCTCAGGAATTGATTTGTCCATTTCATTCATGTTATAGTTCATGACAAACTGGCCATAACTATCAGGAAGTGAATTTAGGATCAAATATGTTGCCAACTCTTAGCTCAATGGAAATCGCCTAAAGCCTATAGCCTTTCAAACACATGAGCGCTAACTGAAGCACCCTCAGCCATTTTGCAAGAGTGCAATGCCTTGGTAGTATCATACCTTTCTTGCCTTGCTTGTTGCTGGAACATTTCCTTTAGATTGACAATCATATCAAAGTTTCCATGTTTTCCAAATCTTTCTGAAGTTCAGAACTCATGGTAGCTAGCATCAAGCATACAACATCAATAGAGTCATTATGATGCTTCTCATAAGCATTCTTTTCAGCTCTAGAAGCATTATCGGCTGGTTCTTCAGGGTGAGGTTGATCCAGGACATAAAGCTTCCTTTCTTGTTTGAGAACAATTCTCAAATTTTGAAACCAGTCAAGGAAGTTAGTCCCAGTAAGTTTGTCCTTCTCAAGATTTATCGCAGTGACATAGTAGAATTGTTATTATTGTTGGCCATCTACAATAAATGCAAAGTTCGTTAAGTATTTTGATTATGAAAAACTCCCACTAAATTAACAACCCTCAATAATAATAATCATATTAATTTAGTGAGCTAAGATCCATATTTATACTCATTTAAGTCAGCTTTGGCATGACACTTAAAATTAAGTTATTTAGGTAGGTAACTCTTACCAATTGCAAGTCATGCAACTCTTAGAAATTTATGGGATTTTGACATCATATGTCTCGGCATGTTTAAATCCATCTCATGCCATTAGGCCCAAAACCGTTTTGATAACCTAATTAAGTTAAACCATTTTTAAACATATGGGTAGCACCATTACTCATCTTGTCTCACTAATGTAACCTAATGTACTTCTACTTTGGTAGAACCCACATTAAGATGATAAAAGCCTTGACAAGTGTTTAAATATGGATGGCATGTCAACTTAAAATTTTATGTGAGGGATCTAGATAGATTTCATCATGCATTTAGTATCACATACTCATTGATATCATCATACATAGCATCTCATACATGTATATAATAAACGTGTCATAGTATGGCCTTATCTAGATTGATCTTCATAAGCCAATATGAAGATCAATGGTCAATCCTAGGTAATAATGAGCAACACCATAATGTCTACTTGACCATCATCTTGTGCATAGACACCTAGCTCCTCCATCACCATGGTTGGATTGCATGACTTCAAATGGCTTGCTTTGTCTTCTTTTTATTACAATAAATAAACAAATACTACTAAAAGTAAAAGAAAAATTACAATGAAACAAAATGGCACGCAAGCCATATTTAATAATTACAACCCTTGTAAAAGAATAATAAAAACCTGCCAATCACATTGGTCACAAGGCCATACTATGCACCATACAAAGCAACACACCATGCAAAACATATCATGTTATCATATAGCATATACATATTGCATTAAAGAAAATATGTTATAATAGGCATGTTGTTTAAAACCAATTAAATTTATGAGGCGCTCCGATCTCATCAATAAATTTAAGGCTTACATCCGTACCACCATAAACAGCAATTGATAAATCCTTATTGATATGTGAATTTAGTTCATGTATTAATCTAATTAAGATAACACCGAAATCATATATCATGCTATTAAACACTTTAATTGCAATATCCCATTGGATTCTTAATCATATAACAAATCCTTACAGGAAACAGATTCATCAATTAATACCTTAGAAAACCTATTATCTATGTTGTTCGTGCAAACCCTAATATCTCATATATACAAGAACGCAAATCATTCCAAGATTATATACATCTCATACATACAATCAAACATGGCATAATCGATTTTTATGAAAATGCAAGTGGCTCTGATACCACTTTTGGATTACGGAATGAAAAATCCCAATCTAATTGGAATAAAATGGCAGCGGAAACAAAATAAATTTATTCCATAACCCACCAAGGATCACATGCGTTTCATAAAAATGAAAGAATAATAAACGAAAAATATTACCTTTTGTTGATCAGTATGTAATCTGTCTGTTCTTGTGTTGGGTTTGCTTGGATCTTCAAAGGTGTTGCCTTCAGAAAGACGACCACCTCTACAAGTATCCACACACGAATGGACACCAAACAGTTTTTGAATGCTAGTTCAAAGTTCATTTTTCACAAAAACGAACCATCGTCTTCAACTCTCTGTTTTTCTATTTTCAAGGCAAAAGACAAGACCCTTCAAATGCCCTAATAGACACGACCTTTCAAATGCCCCCATAGACATTAAAATGTATATATCATATATATACAAGTCTTCCAGGGGTTTTTGGTTAGCTAGGATTTTAATTAATATTTATTTAAAACTTCTTTTAAATAATGACAATTTAAATCCTAGTCCTTACCAAATAAGGAATTTATATTTTTAACCAAAAAAAACTTTATGGATTATTTCCTTATCCAATAAGCAAATATAACTAATTAATTACTTGTCATAATTTAAATTACGAATTTAAATTTTCTCAAAATTAAACTTGAATCTAAATAACAACTAATTATTATTTGTAATTTAAAATAATTTCATCATTTTAAATTACTATAGAGAGTAACAAACCGTAACCATTATTGTCCGTTCTTAGTGTGCGACCCTATAGGTTCAATTAACGTTGGAAGTAGGCCTAAATCACATTTTGATCATATAAGTCATAAGCGGCCTCTAGCAAGACATTATGACTACCCAAGTTAAATGAAAAGCTCATGTTCCGAGACAACCTTAAAGTAGCTAATGACATAATCCTTTTGTCACATGATATCTTGATAGAATATAAGGCATGGAAAAAGTTAACCTTATATCGCTCTATCTTTAATTTCTCGAAACTAAATTAGACTGACTAAACAAATGATATTAATCTCCGTCAATTCATTTGAACACGGCCATGCATTTCTCAGTCTCAATCATCGAGAGGCCCAAAGATATCTCTCTTATAATAAGAGGGACAAATTTCATCTTAATCACTCATATCTCACTACATGATTCTTATTATGTTCAAGCATAATCTTTATAATCATCCGGTTAAAGACAACGTTTGATTATGTCAAAACATAATATTTCTCATGTTGAGAACTATAGCAATCTCAGGTCTAAGGATTTAACGACACAACTACTAGAGATTAACTTATGACTTTGATCCATGTATTAATCTCAAGGTGGGTATTGTTAAATATTTGTTCTCAACAAATACATATAAATTTGATTTGTATCTCATACACATATTCATCCCATGAATATCAATCAAATTTCATACTAATCTTAATTTATTGTTATTCCCACAACAATAACCGATTAGGGACCTTTAGAATAATTAATAATATTATTCAAGAACATTATTATATAATAAACATGCAAATTATGATAATAGTAAATATTCATAAATATTCAAAATACCATATCGATACAATAGGCCTAAGGCACTATTACTAACAGTAAGAGTTTCGGTAGCATCCTTTTGTCCTCGTGAACTTGCAAAATAGCATCCTCATGTAGGGGATTGACTTGCAAAATAGCATTCTCATGTAGGGGATTGAGGTGGGTGATTCCTGTGGAAGACCATCCGACGCCTAAGTAAGTGATGATCCTTAGCCACAGAAAATGTGAAGAAGGTTTGGAGAGAAGAAAATTCCCTTAGATAAGGTCTGGGGTGCAATGGTGAGCGGAAAAAGTTATTTTTTGTGTGTACCTGAGGGGTCAAACTACAAGATTTTTGGCTTTTCGCAATGAATTTTTGTCATTGATGAAAGTTCTAGAATCGTTGCAGAAAACTTTCCGCAATGAATTTAAAATTATAACCATTCGTTACAGAAGATCAAATTTGTTATTGAATATGAGTTTCCACAACGAATTTATTTTTATTGCTAAAACAAAATTCATTTCTAAATATTTTAGCAATAAATGTTTTATTTAATCAAATTCGTTACTGAATGAGTTTCTACAACGAATTTAGTTTCATTGCGGAAAAGAGATCGTTGTTAAATAATTTCTTTTTCATTGCAAATTTATTTAAAATTATTACAAATATAATTTGTTCCTAATATTAAATTCGTTGTGGAAAGTCAAGTTTGTTACGAATGACTCTAAATTAAAGTTTATGAAACTAAATAGCATTAATAATATATAACAACGAAGTCCATTATCCAAAATAAAACCAAAATGTTTTAAACCAAAATAAAGTATATGATATCAACTTAAAAAAAGGATGAAAGAGTGAAACATGCATGGACAAATCAAACTCTCTCATCCAAGATGTCAATGGAAGAAGGAGGTGGAGGGTTACTCGATGATGCAACTTGTGAAGTCTCAATTGTAGACATGCGGGCTATAACATTCTATAGTATTGAGGTCATGATGCCAATCTTTTCGTTGGGTTGCTGAAGCTGCTGAACAAGCTCATCATAAGAAGGTCGACTGACATTGTTTGTTGCAGAAGAGTCAACAAATTATCTCTCCTCTAATTGACGACTAGTCTGAATACGCAACCATCCTGAAGCATATGTTGATCAAGGCCCCAAAACCTTCTCCATAATTTGAAGGTCAGTGAGCTGGTTCTTTGAGTCATTATTGTATGTCATCGTCTGGGCCTATCAGATGAAAATATGAAATAAAAGAAAATCAACATTTTCACAACAACAATATGGATGAAACATCATAGTTTAGAATTAGATACTTACATATTGATCTTGACATATGTCGGATGTCCACTTGTCCGTCTTCTCGTCGTCACAAAGCTCCTTCTAACTTTTGATATGATCAACAGTGACATCCCTATTACGACGAACATGATGGTTTGTTGTTGACACTGATCCATTCTTAGTCTCTACATTTCTATTGCGGATGTTCTTAATATTCTTCTCTCACCTTTCTTATAATAAGAAAATAAATAACTAGTAACTTTGAAGCATGAAAATCTAGCAAATGAACACATAAGAAATTCATGACTCATTAAAACAATGTAATCAAATAATCATACCTGTCATTCTTTTGACCTCCAATTTTTGACTAAGAATTTCCAATCTTTAGGTTTACAATATGTATGGGGCTTTGCATAAGCATCTGCATCTGCATCTGAGAGCTTATCCATCTCCTTGTGCCAGTACCAAGCATAAAACTTGTGCTTTTGTTGCTTCTATGCCTCGTTAATTGCTTGTCAATAATGTCTCTTACGCTTTTTATCTGTCAAATCAATATCCCAATCATCCTAGAAGAAAATTAAATTAGCGATTACATATCAAGAAATCCCAACACATATTAACAAACATGTATTTCCAACAATAATAACACATTTTCATAACTGTTTAGGATATTATAAGAAACTAAGAATTTTAAAATAAAAGGAGATACTGCTGCCTTTTCCCATAGTGTCTATTTTTCATGCTCAAGAATGTTCCTCCACTCACGATATTAAAAAGATGCTTCTTGTTGAGCAGCAATCCCATAACCATTGTTGAATTGGACTGCATTGTCACCAAGCAACTAACGAATGCTGAACTCAAAGCTAAGAGGCAACTTAGCTTGCTTTGCAACTTCTGGAGCAGCTATGACTTTCAAATTTCTACTATGTTTGCGATCATTCTTCAGAGGAGCAGTATCTACAAAGAATATAAGATTGTTAAAATATTATTTATTTCAAGAAAGAAAGTAATAATATTTATATACCTTGTAAATATTATGAAGGAATAACACTGCTCCCACTCGACATCCTCTTTGAAGTGAAGAAAAATATGATATGAAATCATGCATGATTATGGATTATAAGAACTTAAAGAAATATAGTATATTACATAATTACTTATTAATTCAAGAAATCATCTTCATCATCATCAATAAACTCATCATTATTCGAACTATTATCGTCAACTTCATTTGTAGGTTTGTTGGCAACATCATCGTCAACAATAATTGGTGGTAGGTCATTTCGAACCAATTCATGACTACTGATTCTGTTATCCTCAACCATAAGGGGTATATTGGACACATGTTTCTCCTACAACACCTCTTCCTCAACCACTTCATCATCAACTTGGGTTATTTTAGGAATGTCCCATATGTGTTGGGAGGTCCCGGGGGTTGATATATTGTCCATGTGCTCCGAGACCGAGAGGAAGGTCCCGGGGGTTGATATACTGTCCATGTGCCTCGAGACCGAGAGGGAGGTCTCGGGGGTTGATATACGCCCCGAGACCGAGATGGAGGTCTCGGGGGTTGATATACTATTCATGCGCCCCGAGACCGAGAGGGAGGTCTCGGGAGTTGATATACTACTGGTCATGTGCCCCGAGACCGAGAGGGAGGTCTCGGGGGTTGATATACTATCATGTGCCCCGAGACCGAGAGGGAGGTCTCGGGGGTTGATATACTGTTCATGCGCCCCGAGACCGAGAGGGAGCTCCCGAAGGTTGATATACTGTTCATGCGCCCCGACACCGAGGGAGGTCCCGGGGGTTGATATACTGTTCATGCGCCCAGAGACCGAGAGTGAGGTCGATCCCGGGGGTTGATATACTGTTCATGCGCCCCGAGACTGAGAGGGTGGTCTCGGGGGTTGATATCACTACAAGAAAGTATGGTATTTGTGGTGAACCTATTATGGCAAAATATTTTCGTCGTTATAGGTTTATTATAACGGCGAAATAAAAATTAAATTCGTCATAACATTTCTTTATTACGGCGAAATATTTTTTCGCCGTAATAAAAAGACTTATTACGACGAGTTTAAAAACTCGTCGTAATAAGTCCACATTTTATTTTACGATTTTAATTTTTTTAATTTTTTTTCTTTTTATTACGGAGAAATATTTATTCGCCGTAATAAAAAGACTTATTACGACGAGTTTTTAAACTCGTCGTAATAAGTCTTTTTTAATTTTACGATTTTAATTTTTTAATTTTCTTTCTTTTTATTACGGCGAATATTTATTCGCCGTAATAAAAAGACTTATTACGACGAGTTTAAAAATTCGTCGTAATAAGTCCACATTTTATTTTATGATTTTAATTTTTTTAATTTTTCTTTCTTTTTATTACGGTGAAATATTTATTCGCCGTAATAAAAAGACTTATTACGACGAGTTTAAAACTCGTCGTAATAAGTCCACATTTTATTTTACGATTTTAATTTTTTTAATTTTTCTTTCTTTTTATTACGGCGAAATATTTATTCGCCGTAATAAAAAGACTTATTACGATGAGTTTTTAAACTCGTCGTAATAAGTCTTTTTAATTTTATGATTTTAATTTTTTAATTTTTCATTCTTTTTATTACGGCAAAATATTTATTCGCCGTAATAAAAAGACTTATTACGACGAGTTTAAAAACTCATCGTAATAAGTCCACATTTTATTTTACGATTTTAATTTTTTTATTTTTTCTTTCTTTTTATTACGGCGAAATATTTATTCGCCGTAATAAAAAGACTTATTACGACGAGTTTAAAAACTCGTCGTAATAAGTCCACATTTTATTTTACGATTTTAATTTTTTTAATTTTTCTTCTTTTTTATTACGGCAAAATATTTATTCGCCATAATAAAAAGACTTATTACGATGAGTTTAAAAACTCGTCGTAATAAGTCCACATTTTATTTTACGATTTTAATTTTTTTAATTTTTTTTCTTTTTATTACGATGAAATATTTTTTGCCGTAATAAAAAGACTTATTACGACGAGTTTAAAAACTAGTCGTAATAAGTCCACATTTTATTTTATGATTTTAATTTTTTAATTTTTCTTTCTTTTTATTACGGTGAAATATTTTTCACCGTAATAAAAAGACTTATTACGACGAGTTTAAAAACTCGTTGTAATAAGTCCACATTTTATTTTATGATTTTGATTTTTTAATTTTTCTTTCTTTTTATTACGGCGAAATACTTTTTTGCCGTAATTAAAAGACTTATTACGATGAATTTTATAATTCATCATAATAAGTCCACATTTTATTTTATGATTTTAATTTTTTTAATTTTTTTTCATTTTATTACGGTGAAATACATTTTCGTCGTAATTAAAAGACTTATTACGATGAATTTTATAATTTATCGTAATAAGTCCATATTTTATTTTATGATTTTGATTTTTTTAATTTTTTTTCTTTTTATTACGTGAAATACATTTTCGCCGTAATAAATATATGTATTATGATGAAATTAAAAATTCATCGTAATACAGTGAAAAATATCTTTCATACCAGACCTTATTACGATGAAAGTTATTTTCACGTAATAAGGTCCCCTTAATACTGGGTAACCCTCGCACGATTTTTTTTTCTGTGAAACCCTCCTCCCGTCGTCTTTCCCCCGAGCTCGTCTCCGCCGTCTTCCCCCCGAGCTCGTCTCCGCCGTCAGCCTCCGAGCTCCTCTCTGTCAGCCTTCGGACGAGGTGAGTAGAAGGGCTTTATAAAACCCTCTTGCTCGCGATTCTTGTTTCACTTGGATTTTTTTTTTTCGATTTCTCTTGTTTTCTGATGATTTGGGGAGGGGGCGGGGAGAGAGAGACCGCCGGGGGGATTTAGGGCAGGCCAACAGAGAGAAGGGTGGGGCGGGAATTGAGGGCAGACCAACAGAGAGAAGGGGGGCGGGGGAATTGAGGGCAGGGGGAACTGGGAACCGACTCCCCTGTTTCACAGTTAAATTGGGAGTGAGAGAAGTGGGAGAGAGGGAAGGAGAAAGAGAGGGAGGGAGAGAGACAGGGCGGGAAGGAGGGCGGCGGCGGCTGCGAGCGGTTTGGGTGACGGTGCCTCTCCGCCCGGCCCTCTGACTCGGCCGCGTCCCAGGCGGCACCGCGAGCGAGGGGCAGGCACATGGCGGCAGGCGAAGGCCGCGGCTCCTCCCGCCCGTGGACGAGACAGAGGGGTCGGGGAGGGTAACGGTAAATCCAAATTGATGTCAACAATGATTATCTAATCCCAGCCGATCATGGATGTGCCATTGGAGAATCATGTAACGATCCAAGCACACCAAAGAAATTAGATAATAACAACGTTTATAGGATGTTAAATTACACTGTATATGTGTGTGTTGTTATTCTTAATCGTTGTTGTTTCCAATGCCGGGGACTGCCTTGCTATTTTGAGCAGAGCTGGGACGGCAGAGGCTCTGACATCTGATCACAGACCTTCACGGAAAGATGAAAGGGAGCGAATTGAGAACCTCGTAAGTGAACTTTACATTAGCTATTATTATTATTATTATTATTTAAGCTTCTCTCTCTCTTTCTGCATCTAGTTACTGCATCCTAATCGTAAGGGTTAATGCTGGTATCCAGTTGTCTGCAACTGGTCAGATGTAGGCAACTGAGTTGCATGCTAAAAGCTTGTTAAGAGCTGTTTGGCAACCTGCATTTTTAGATGATTACATTTGTAGATGCAGTTGCAATTAGAATGCTGCATTTGTGTTTGCAAGTGTTTCCCTGCATCTAAAGACTGCATTCATAACTTCTTGTATTTGGTTGCTGAATATGGAGAGATTATGATACCCTGCTAGATATAATACAATGGTATCTTATAATATTATGCTATACCATAAGATAAAGTAAACTATAATATAACTTAACATAAGATAATGCAAACAAATACAAACATAAGATAAAATATGCTATAACATAATGTTGTATGATCTTATATTTGTTTGCAGATGTCTAGTTTGTATGTTTGTTTGCAGATGTCTTCGAGAGATACTCCTGCTACATCGAGGCGAGATGATTCTTCTTACATTCCAGCTCTGACAGAGGGGTCATCTGTCGGCGCATCATGTAATAACTCTACTTTAAACTTATATTATTTGGCTATGTTTCTTTATGTTATTTTGTACTAATTTAGTTCATTATGTTTTGCAGCTACATCATCAAAGAAGAAGGGCCGAGGTCCTGCTCGCGGATACAAGTCCGCACATCTGATTGATACGCGTCGTGGACAGAAGTTGCCTATTCTTCTGCCACCTGAGGTTGGACGACCATTGGGTGAGTTTTGCTCTGAGTTTCTGACCGAGATAGGAGTGATTGTACGTGGCATGGCACCACTTGCGGTCAGAAAGTGGAGTGAGATCACTGATGCACAGAAAGCACCTATGATCGATCGACTTCAGATCAGTATAATTATATTAGATTACTTTAGATTACGTTTAATGTACTTAATATACCTTATAACTTTTATAATTTATATATATATATATACTTGCAGGAGAAGTTCGATCTTGATATGAATTTAGATCATATTAAAAAAGGTATTGAGTTTCAAATGAATAAAGTTTATCAAGAATTTAGATATCGGCTTCATATTCACTTCATTAGTCACGGTGGGGACACAAGTGTGAGATTAGCAAAACAAAATAAGCCATCTCGTGGCTTCATATCCACTTCATTAGTACTGGGATCTTTTCAGATAATTCAACCAAAATAGGGCCCTTTGAAGTGAACTAATCTTTGCTGGGGATGACTATAAGATGGGCCGAAAGGACTGAAAGTGGGTGGCAATGGCTTGCATATGTTTCAGGGGTTAATATGGGTTTGCCCAATAGAAAATTGAGAAGTTTAGGTTAGGATGTATGTTTTAGACTTTTGCTTGGAACATGGAACTTTGAACTATCATTTGGATAGGTTATATAGAATTGTCTATAATGCTTTGATGACAATGTCTAGTGATCATTTATTAGATGTGTTTATGACCTCTCTCTCTCTCTCTCTCTCTCTCTCTCTCTTGCATGTTCAAAGAGCAGGAACTATATAGAAAATATTGTGGAAGATCAAGAAATTGTCTCCTGTTATATCTCAACTTAAATCCTCCAAAGCATATCCCTGCTTTTGACCCCATTTGTCCACTGGTACTTCCAAGGATTAAAGGCATATGAGCATCTAATATTTGATTGTGATTTTCCTTGAGCTGTTTGGCTTTCTTCTCCTCTCATTCTTTGCAGTCCATGATCATGCAGTGCATTTAAAGATTGGGTGGTCTCACGGTTAGATCCACCTGGTTTTAAGGATAAGACTGATCACTCTCAAAGTCATATTTGCTGCTACCACTTCATGACGTTTTTCAAAGGCATCTGAACTGGTACCTTGTAAAGTTTATTATTCCTTGCTATAAGTTCAAAATCCTTGCATTCATTTGAACGCCAGAAATCTAGGAATGAAAAAATGGCAATATTGCAATTGTGATGTTAAAATCAGGACTAAGCCCCAATCAGAAATGCATAGTTTCACTGTGCAAATTTAGACAATAATCCACTTACCCAAATTAAGAGCCTTTGAATATTTAAGTGCTCATGTTGATTAAAGGACTATAAAAATGTAGCTTATGATTGAATAAAAACTTGGATATAAACCTTTAATTTAATGATTATTTGTTAACAATTGATAATTGTATTAGATTATTCCATTGATACATTGATAATTGTATTAGATTATTGTCTTAAATTATTGTTTTAAATTATTATTTTTCTTTTCAGAGAGATCCTATTACTGGAGAGGAGCCATCAAGACTTCATCTGTGGAATACTCTTCATTTTGATAAAAAGAAGAATCAATGGATAAATGAAAAAGCTAAAGAAACCCATGTAAGTTTTATCAATTAAAAATACAATATTATTGAATGTAATGTTTTATACTAAACATATTGAATTTGTTTTCTTTTCATTGCAGGCACAGTTAATAGAGCGACTTTCCTCACAGGACTCTACAGTAGAACCAATCAATGAGGATGTCATTTTGGAGGAGGTTTTAGGCTCTAGATCTGGTTATAAGAGAGGATGGGGTCCATTACCGAAGGGTACATCAAGAATTAGAGGTAGTTCTTCATCTTCTAAAGCTCACAATTAAAGGGTGAATTACATGAGTGCCGAGAGCTCATCGCTCAGCAAGAGAATAAGCTTGCTCAGCAAGAGAAGACTATCCAAGATCTACAGGCGACGACTGCTGAGCTTGCTGCTTTCATGCGACAGTTTGTGCCTGGATATCATCCTAGTGGATCCCAGCAGACTTCACCTCCATAGTACATGTATTTTTTTTTAAATTATGTATTTTTTGAAACATTGTATATGATGATTTTATTGAAATGAATGAAAACTTTTATTAAAGTATTTTGTGAAACTTTTATATTAGAAAATTATTTCTAGTATCGTTGCTTTAATATTATATTATTATAACAGGTGCCATACAAAAAAAAATATTAAAATAAATTTTTAATATTTTTAAAATTTAATTAAAATTTTATTACGGCGACTTATTTTTGCCGTAATATCAACCTATTATGGGAAATTAAGTCACCGTAATAGGTTTTTAATTAAATTTTAAAAATATTAAAATTTTATTACGGTGACTTATTTTCGCCGTAATATCAACCTATTACGGCGAAAATACATCGCCGTAATAAAATTTTAATATTTTTAAAATTTAATTAAAAACCTATTACGACGACTTATTTTCGCGTAATATCAACTTATTACGGCGAAATTAAGTCGCCGTAATAAAATTTTAATTAAATTTTAAAAATTAATTAAATACCTATTACGGTGACTTAATTTTGCCGTAATAGGTTGATATTATGGCAAAAATAAGTTGTTGTAATAAAATTTTAATATTTTTAAAATTTAATTAAAAACCTATTACGGTGACTTAATTTGCCGTAATAGGTTGATATTACGGCGAAAATAAGTCGCCGTAATAGGTTATTACGACAATATATTACTACAATGATTTATAATGTATTATGATGAATTTTTTATCATCATAATAATTTATTACGACGACTTTTGTACCTATTGCGATGAATTAATTCGTCATAATAAGTCATTTTTTTTGTAGTGTATACTGTTCATGCGCCCCGAGACCGAGAGGGAGGTCTCGGGGGTTGAAATACTATTCTTGCGCCCCAAGACCGAGAGGGAGGTCTCGGGGGTTGATATACTGTTCATGGGCCCCGATACCGAAAGGAAGGTCCCGGGGGTTGATATACTGTTCATGCACCCCGAGACCGAGAGGAAGGTTCCGGGGATTGATATACTGTTCATGTGCCTCGAGACCGAAAGGGAGGTCCCGAGGGTTGATATACTGTTCATGCACCCCGAGACCGACTGGGAGGTCCCGGGGGTTGATATTCTGTTCATGTGCCCCGAGACCGAGAGGGAGGTCCCGGGGGTTGATATACTGTTCATGCGCCCGAGACCGACAGGGAGGTCTCGGGGGTTGATATACTGTTCATGCGCCCCGAGACCGAGAGGGAGGTCTCGAGGGTTGATGTAGCTTCCGTCAGCTGCCGCTATCTTTGCCGTTCATCCTAACGGCAGGATCAGCCATATGAGATGCCCCCTCACCCCTGAGACGGAGTGAGCCCGCCCCAGTAAAGTGAAAGGGGTGTCACCTCCCAAATGGCTGATCCCCATCCTTTGCGAACCGCCGCCAGACACGTGTCTATAGGCGCTGCAACGATTTTATGCGGGCAGTACAGGGATGTGATAGGGCGGCCAATACTGTCCACCCGATTTGCGGCGATCGTCCTCGATGCAGGATTCCGTCGAAGTCCATGAGGAAAGTTGTGCCATCATTATCCATCATAATGGCGATGTCATCGGTGTCCTACCATTGGCCGAAAGTGAATCGTATCCCGCGCTCAGCGATTACCTAGGCAATCCAGCTTGCTGTGGGAGCCCGCGTGGCAGTCGAGGCGCGGCGGGATAATTTGAAACTGAATAAAACCTGAGTAGAGGGTCGAAAGCGGTCATTCTATTCCTGGTATCATCGTCTTCTTCCCATGCTTTCTGATTTTCCGCTTCCTAGTTCCCTCTGCAACTTGAGAGCTCGCGTTCGTCACATTCCTTCCCAGGTTAGCTCTTTGTTCCTCCTAGGCTTCTTCAATCTTTCGTCTTGCAATGAGTTCCCAGTCTTGGTCTGCGGAGGACGATTTGGAGAATCGTTCCTCGCCCGAGAGGCCTCAATCTTCTCCCTCTCCTCCTTCTTCTCCCGTTGAGTGGTCCTCCGATCCGGAGGATCACGTCCCTCTAGCCCAGCGGCGAGTTGCCGGGGAGGCTCCCGTAGGGAGGCGCCCAGTGGCGGCTGGCCGGAATCTACCGAGAGGTCGCCAGGCTAGGGCCGGCACCTCCTCGAGTGTGGGGGCAGAATCCCCGGACGGGGCCGCCTCCATGGTAACGAGCAATGATTTGGAAAACATCCGGGCCCGTTACCAAATTCCTCGGGATATTGAGCTTTATCTCCCGACCCCTGACGACAGGGTGATTTCATCCCGACCGGACCGGGTGGCCATCTACGAGATTTCCCTGAGGGTGGGCCTCCGCTTACCCTTTCATCCTTTCTTCATTATTCTCCTTGACTATTATTCCTTAACTCCTTCCCAGTTGGTCCCAAATTCCTTACGTGTCATTTGTGCCTTTGTTATCCTTTGCCATCACCTCCACATCGCCCCACGAGTCTCTCTCTTCCATTCCTTTTATATCCTCCGATCTCAGAAAGGTTGGTGGCTGTTCCAGCCCAGGCCCCACCGTGTCCTTAAACTCCTTCTCCCTTCTTCCGTTAAAGGCTGGAAATCCTGATTTTTCTTCGCCAATATTGGCCAAGTAAAGTCCCGGTGGGGAGACCCTAACCCTCGAGGTAATGCAAATTCCACTGTTCACCCTGGAGATAGACATGCGCTAGGGCAGCTGTTGTCCACCGAAATTCCTCGGTACGGCCTGCTCCTGACAGAGGAAAACCTCCGGTCGGCGGGTCTTATCTTCTAGTTTGGTAAGTCTCCCTGTACTTAACCAAAGTCTTGCACTTGCTCTTGCTCATCATTTTTTTTGCTGACCCCGGTCGATACTGCGCAGCTATGAAAATTCCAGCACGCCGACTCATGAAGGCCGCCGCCAAAAGGAAGGCCCGAGAGGAACCGAGCAAGGGGCGGCAGCACCAGATTCAAAATGCCTGACAGTGCGGGTACTCGAGCCATCCGCACCGCAGGAGCCTCCGGTCGCCCCGAGATAGACTTGATGGCCGACACCCCACTTGAAAGGACTGCAAGTGGTGGAGCGGCCACAGAGACGCCGACCACGGGGGAGCCGGCGATCATGGGGGAGTTGGCCATGGAGGCGGAACCGGCCATGGAAGAGTCGGCTGCAGAGGAGCCAACGACACTGGGGGGGTCCCCTGCCCCCTGCGAACCAGCCCCCACCGAAGCTACAAGGGACTGGGGTGAGGGACCATCGCAGACAGCAGGCCCACCCCGGAGAGGATGCCAGTGAGCAGCTCTCCATGCGCCGAATTTGAGACCATCGAGCTGCCGGAGGGAGTAGGGCTAGGCAGGGGCTGTCTCGGGACTCTGTCCTAGATGATGGGCGCCGGGTGGAGCGGCTCATCTTGTCAATCCTCGTATCGGAGGTTCAGGAGGAGCTCAGCCACTTGAAGGCGACTACCTTCTTCCGTGAATTCTATGCGGCCTTAGTCAAGGTAGTTAGACTATCCGCTCTCTGCTTTCGAATTTCTTTTTGCTCTTCCTTTTCATTTTGACATGGGGCTTGCATGCAGGTTGCCAACTCTATGGCTATCACCAGGGAAGTTATTCACGGTGAAAAGACCATCGTGCGGGAGGCCCAAAAAGAGGCCGAGGATGCTCGTGCTCGAGCAGAAATGGCAGAGAAGGCCTTATAATCAGCCAAGACCGCCCGGGTTGATGAAAAAAAGCGGCCGAGAACCGGGCAGAGATTGAGTCCAACCGCCTGTGGGCGGCCCTCAACCAGCTCATGGAGGCCGAGAATGCCGTCGCAGCTAGGGACCTGCACATCCGAATTGGTTGCAACCATCCAAGCGGCCGAGAGTCAGGTGAGTGAGGCCGAAGAAAAGGCAAGGACGGCGGAGGAGAAAATGAGGGAGGCCAAAGAAAGGACGAAGGGAGCGAAGAAGGAAAGGAATCTAGCCTTGGAGGCCGAGAGGATAGCAGTGGCAGCCCTGGCTGCTGAGAGGGGAGCTCTAGCAGCTGAGGTGGAGGCAGCTGTCGAAGTCAGGACCGCCAGAGTTATTAAAGAATTTCGGGCGTTCGAGCATTTCATGGATGAGCTGACCGAAGCTTCGACGGGGGCATATCTTCAAGGGTTCCAGCGTGGGAAGGAAAAGGTGGCTAGAGACTTAAATTTTCCCCAGGCCCTTGAAGTGGAGCCGGACCGCCTCTCCGAGATGGGCTCTTCTGATGATGAGGACGAACCTGCTGACTCATGAGCCCTATACTGTATTTTGTTTTTGTGAGCCCGACTTAGTCGGTATTTTGTAAGCACTTTCAAATTAATGAAATACACTCCTTTCAATGAGATATGTCTCCGCTTGATTGCAACTGTCACTTCAAACTCTTTGGCAGCTGACGTGGGACCCTTAGGGGCTTCGTCGGTGTCGAGCAATCTGTAACTTACCCTTAGATAGCCTCGACTTGGCTTCGTAGAACCAAATCTTGGGGTCGGAAGGTATGAACACCCAGTTCTCGATAGAGTGTAGGACTCGAAGGTCAAGATAAAATTGAGCCTCCCGAGCTGCTTGCACGTTGCTTCACCAACGGTACGCAGGGTTTTGTGCCTAGGTAGCCCAGGACTTTCATGCCGACTGGAGTCGGACTTAAGCTCCTGGCTGGCCTAGGGCTTTTGTGCCGACCGAGGATGGACATAAGTTGCTGAGAGCTGGCAGCACGCCGCTCTGCCAGTGGTACATTGGGCTTTGTGCTTGGCTGGCCCAGGGCTTTTGTGCCGACCGAGGTTGGGCTTAAGCTGCCGAGAGCCGACAGTATGCCGCTCTGCCAGTGGTACACTGGGCTTTGTGCCTGGTTGGCCCAGGGCTTTTGTGCCGACCGAGGTCAGGCTTAAGTTGCTGAGAGCCGGCAGCACGCCGCTCTGCCAGTGGTACACTGGGCTTTGTGCTGGCTTGCCCAGGGCTTTTGTGCCGACCGGGGTCGGGCTTAAGTTGCTGAGAGCCGGCAGCACGCCGCTCTGCCAGTGGTACACTGGGCTTTGTGCCTGGCTGGCCCAGGGCTTTTGTGCCGACCGGGGTCGGCTTAAGTTGCTGAGAGCCGGCAGCACGCCGCTCTGCTAGTGGTACACTGGGCTTTGTGCCTGGCTAGCCCAGGGCTTTTGTGTCGACCGGGGTCGGGCTTAAGTTGTTGAGAGCTTGCAGCATTTTGCTTTGCCAATGGTACACTGGGCTTTGTGCCTGGCTGGCCCAGGGCTTTTGTGCCGACCGGGGTCAGGCTTAAGTTGCTGAGAGCCGGCAGCACGCCGCTCTGCTAGTGGTACACTGGGCTTTGTGCCTGGCTGGCCCAGGGCTTTTGTGCCGACCAGGGTCGGGCTTAAGTTGCTGAGAGCCGGCAGCACGCCGCTCTGCCAATGGTACACTGGGCTTTGTGCCTGGCTGGCCAGGGCTTTTGTGCCGATCGGGGTCGGGCTTAAGTTGCTGAGAGCCGACAGTACGCCGCTCTGCCAGTGGTACACTGGCTTTGTGCCTGGCTGGCCCAGGGCTTTGGTGCCGACCGGGGTCGGGCTTAAGCTGCCGAGAGCCGGCAGCACGCCGCTCTGCCAGTGGTACACTAGGCTTTGTGCCTGGCTGGCCCAGGGCTTTGTGCCGACCGGGGTCGGGCTTAAGTTGCTACACTAAGGTACTAGAACCCACATTCATTAATACGAAATGACGGGTGAGTGCCGACCGGGGTCGGGCTTAAGCTACCGAGAGCCAGCAGCACACCGCTTTGCCAGTGGTACACTAGGCTTTGTGCCTGGCTGGCCCAGGGCTTTGGTGCCAACCGGGGTCGGGCTTAAGTTGCTACATTGAGTTACTAGAACCCACATTCATTAATACGAAATGACGGGTGAAGACCCAAAAGAATACAAGCAAGATGTTTAATGTAAGAAAGGGATGTACTACTGATAGTACCGACGGAGGTTGTCAGCGTTCCACATCCGGGGAAGTGGTTTCCCATCCAGCTCTTCAATCTTGTATGCTCTATGGCGGAGCGCTTCGGTGATCTGGTAAGGCCCTTCCCAGTTTGGAGCAGCTTACCTCCTTCCGTCAGCCTCGAGACTTCAGCTCGTCGAAGGATCAGGTCTCCCGGCAGGAAAGTCCTGGGACACATATGGGCGTTGTAATATTTGGCGGTCCGTTGCCAGTAGACCACCATCCGAAGTCGTGCTCGGTCTCGCATTTCCTCCACTAGGTCGAGGTTGGCTCGCAGCTGGTTTGGGTTGTCTTCCTCATTGTATGACTCTACCCGAGGGCTCGGTGAGCCAACCTCTACCGGGATGATAGCTTTGAACCCAAAGACTAGGCTGAATGGGGTCTCACCGATGGGGGCTCGTGGCATTGTGTGGTAGGCCCACAGCACATTGGGGAGCTCCTCCACCCACCGTCCCTTACAGTCATCCAGCCGGATTCTCAGTCCTTGAAGAATGATTCGATTAGTTACCTCGGCTGCCCCATTGGTCTGAGGGTGTCCGATGGAAGTGAATTTCTAGTGGATGCCTAGTTCAGAGCAGAATTCCCGAAAGGGCATGTTGTCAAACTGCCGGCCATTGTCGGTGACCAGGGTATGCGGCAGTCCGAACCGACATATAATGGACTTCCAAAAGAAGGATCTCACCTTGCTTTCCTTGATCTTAGCAAGGGCCTCGGCTTCAATCCACTTGGTGAAGTGATCAATGGCCACCCGGAGGAACTTTCGCTGTCCGGAGGCCGGGGGAAATGGTCCCAGGATATCCATACCCCACTGGGCGAAGGGCTAGGGTGCCACCAAGGGGGTTGACTGAGACGTCGGCTATCACTGGATATTAGCATGGCGCTGACAGCTATCACATATCTTAACGAGCTCGGCTGCATCCTCCTTCATGGTCAACCAAAAGTACCCCTGTCGTAGGGCCTTGTAAGTTAGGGCTCTGCCCCTCAGGTGACTTCCGCAGATGCCTTCATGAATCTCCCGCATGATGTAGTCTGATTCTGCTGGTCCCACGCACTTGAGGACCGGGTATGAGAATGATCTTCGATAAAGCTTTCCATCCATCATCAAGAACCTTGGGGCCCTCCGCCTGAGTAGCTTGGCCTCAGTGGGGTTCTCTGAGAGAGTGCCGTTGGTCAAATATCGGACGTAGGCGTCCATCCAGGAGGGCTCTTGCTCAACCGACAGTGCTTCATCCGCAACTTTAATGCTTGAGGCCTGGAGGTGCTCCACATATGTTCTTCCCAGCATCCCATCGGCCGAAGTGGCTAGACGGGATAGTGCATCGGCCCTAGCATTCTCCGCTCGGGGAATGTAGCTGACACGGAAGTAAGAGAACCGAGAGGCTTGGAATTGCACCTTGCTCAGGTAACGGGACATGGTCGGATCCCTAGCTTCGTACTCCCCAGTGATCTGCCCAGAAATAAGCTGAGAGTCCATGAAGGCCCTTAAACGCCCTGCGCCTAACTCCTCAGCCAACCTCATTCCCGCTAACAGGGCTTCATACCCCGTATGGTTGTTAGTTACCGGGAACTGGAATCTAAGAGCATACTCTACCACTTCCCCTTCAGGGCTCGCAAGAATGAGTCTGGCTCCGCTTCCTTGAGAATTTGCTGCTCCATCCATATTCAAAATCCAGTCCTCTTTTTCTGCCTCCTCGGTCGAGGGAGGGTCCACACACTCCTCCGGGCGTATCTCCTCCAAACCCTTCTCGATCCAGGAACACTCAACCAAGAAATCTGCTATCACCTGAGACTTCATGGTCGACCTTGGTCGAATGGATAGGTCAAATTCACTCAGTTTGATGGCCCATTTGGCTAGCCGACCGGAGGTGTCAGGGCGAGACAAGATGGTCCGAAGAGGTTGGTCCGTGAGCACCACGATGGGATGAGCCTGAAAATAGGGTCAGAAGCGTTGGGCAGAGACCACCATGGAAAAAATGACCTTCTCAATTCTAGAGTATCTGGTCTCGGCATCATGAAGTACCTTGCTGGTATAGTAGACCGGCCTCTGGACTCCATCAACATCCATGCGCACGAACATAGAACTGACAGCTTCTGGGGAGGCTGCGAGATACAGGAAGAGCTCCTCCCCACTCTTTGGCTTGGATAACAGCGGGGGAGTGGATAGAAATTACTTCAACTCTTCGAAGGCATCTGACACTCCTTTGTCCACTCAAAGCCATTGACCTTGCGCAGCGCCTTAAAGAAGGGCAGGCACCTTTCTGCCGATCTTGACATGAAGCGACTCAAAGCCGCCACCCTCCTGGTTAGGCTTTGCACCTCCTTCTTGTTAGCTGGGGGCCTCATATCCAAGATAGCCCTGATCTTGTCAGGGTTGGCTTCAATCCCTTGCTGGATTACCATAAAGCCCAGAAACTTACCTGCCGCCACTCCGAAGGCACACTTGTGGCAGTTAAGCCTCATCCCATACCGGCGTAGGTTGTTGAAGGTCTCCTCAAGGTCGGCGACATGGTCAACAGCACTGGTGCTCTTGGTTAGCATATCATCCACGTACACCTCCATGTTATGCCCGATCTGGTCCTCAAAGACCTTATTCATCAACCTTTGATAGGTGGCTCCGGCATTCTTCAGCCCAAACGACATCACCTTGTAGCAATAAATCCCTTTCTTTGTAACAAAAGAGGTGGCTTCTTCATCTGCCGGGTTCATCCTGATCTGATTGTACCCCAAGAATACATCCACGAAACTAAGGGTCTCATGCCTGGACGTGGCGTCCACTAGCTGGTCGATCTGGGGTAATGGAAAGCTATCTTTGGGGCATGCCTTGTTGAGGTCGGTGAAGTCCACGCACATCCTCCAGCTCCCACTAGCCTTGCGAACCATCACGACATTCGCCAGCCAGTCGGATAGTGCACCTCACGGATATGACCGGCCGCAAGTAGCTTCCGCACCTCCTCATCCATGGCCTTTTGTCGATCGAGGGTGAAACTCCTTTTCTTTTGCTGGATAGGTCGGCACTCCGCCCTAATGTTAAGTTGGTAGGTAATCACCTCTTCTGAAATTCCTGGCATATCGGACGCTGACCAAGCGAAGACATCTGCATTAGCCCATAGAAAGGTGAGGAGTCGGTCATGAGCCTCCTCCGGGAGTAGGGCTCCAATCCGGATTGTTCTCGTTGGGTCCTCCCCGAGGGGGATAGTAAGCAGGCGCTTGGCTGGCTCTCCTCTTCTCTCCAGGTCTCAAGGATCTAGCGTCTCAGGTACTGGTGTGGGTGCCACCCCCTGCGGACTAGGGGCCATGTGGTAGCAAAGTGAGGGTGGATTCTGCTCTCCCCGCATCTCCCCGACTCCTTTGCTGGTAGGAAACCTCACGAGGAGCCTCTTAGTGGATACGACAGCATCCAAAAGATTGAGCCCGGGCCTCCCGAGGATCATGTTGAAAGCAAGGGGCACACGAACCACCAAGAAATTCATGAAAATCGTACTTTGACACGGGGTTGTGCCAGCCATAACAGGGAGAGTGACCTCCCCCCGACTTTTACAGAATCTCAATAAACCCCATCAGGGGCATGACGATGGGCCGGAGTAGATCAGGCGACAGGTTCATGCGAACAAAAGCATCATAGTTCAAAACATCCACAAAGCTCCCACTATCAACTAGAATTCTCTTTACAGGATGTTTAGCGATCGTCATGGATACGATGACGTTGTCATCATTTTTGTTTACCACCTCCTCTAAGTCCTTTTTAAAGAAAGGAATTACAGAATCCAACTCCCCTCCCCTCTCGGCCTCTTCGGCGGGCCTCCTGCCCCCCAGGAAATCATTGTCACCGTCTTCTCTGTTGGGGCATTGTCGATCATCGGCGGTGGGGGTGCTGATGGGCCAGGAGCTCCTGGGTTGTTCCTCTGGACGAACTTTCCTAGGTGGCCTCGTTGGATAAGGTCTTCTATAGCCTTCTTCAGCTGGCGACAGTCGTCAGTATCATGGCCGTGATCTCGGTGATAGCGATAATAGAGGTTCTTGTTGTGAGGGATCTTCGGGTTTATTGGAGGAGGGCGCTGAAGATAAGGCTCCCCTTCAATCTCAAGCAAGATCTGCGATATCGGGGCGAGCAGTGGGGTGTAGGGTCCATCTCTTGGTGCAGGGGCTCGAGAACGGTTGTCTGGCCGGCGAGGAGGCTCAGGTCTTCTGGGGCGAGCTTCGACAGGTTCCAGTCGGGCCGGTTTCTTGGAGACGTTCCCGCTAGCCTCGCACTGCGAAAAGTCGGCCTCATTGGCTCGAATGTATTTCTGGGCCTGGGTCAAGAGCTCGGCGTAGGAGCCGGGTGGCTTCTTGTCGAGGGAGTATGTAAAGCGAGATGGGTGAAGCCCTCGCTTCAAGGCCAAAGTGGCCACTGAGTCTTCAAGATTATAGACCTCTAGGGCCACTTCCTTGAACCGAGCGACGTAGTCCCGTAAGGACTCACCGCTCTTCTGCTGGACGGCGAAGAGGCTATCTGCTACCCTTGGAATCTTCCGGCAGGCATCAAAATGGGCCAAGAAAGCTCTTTCCAATTGGTGGAAGGAATCAATACTCCGTGGTGGCAGACGGGAGTACCAAGCTCGGGCGGCCTTCTTCAGGTGGCTAGGAAGGCGATGCACATAAGCGAATCAGTGGCCCCCTGGACTTGCATGAGAACTTTATAACTTTCCAAGTGGTCCAAGGGGTCAGTGGTTCCGTCATAAGGATCTAGCTGGGGAAGGCGGAACCGGGTGGAGATGGGCCCTTCTATGATGCAGCAAGACAACGGAGGCCGGCTGTCGTAGTCCGTCTCTGGCAGGTGGGTGATCTCGCGGCTAAGTTCCTCCAACCTCTGGTTATACTCGTCGAGTCGATGCTCGGCTCGATGGGCCATCCGACCATCAAAAGACTCCTCCCCGAAGATTTAGAGGACGGAGAATGGGGACGGCGATGTCGGCGGGGATGCTCCGCCTCCTTCTCGTGCCGCCGCTTAGGAGAGACACTGGCATGGCGGGAAGGCGACCGGTGTCTCTTAGAGGCTTTCCGATGGTGAGGCTTGGGCGAAGCTTGATGGTGGTGATCCCCTGGCACCGGTGATCTCCTTTGGGATGAATGCTAGCTGGGTTGCACCACCCCTGGGACTGATGGATTTGGCTCCGGCTGCTGCGGGGCCGCCTGTTGGTGCTGCAGGCCATGAACCGCCGCTGCCAGGGATTGGACTTGCATGGCTAGGGTGGCGAATCGATCTTCCTGGAACTGTTGCGGAGGAGGTACAAGGACATCGATCGGAGGAGCGGAAGGTCTAGCCTCCTGGGGATGCAGCAATGCCGAAACGCTGGCAGGGAGAGCCGAGGGGGCATCCGTGGGTGGATCGGCTCCTCGGCGCTGCCCCCCAGTGCGACTAGCAGAGACTCCCTTCGTACGGGTTGTCACCATGGCTTCAAGATCTCGAAGAGAGAGATTGCAGATTGCTGGATCGATGTCTTTCTCTTTCCCCCCCTACCTGGCGTGCCAATCTGATGACGCCAAGTCACCTTCTTCAAGCGTCGGGGAAGATGGACGTCCTTCCCTCCGAACCCCTGCAAGAAAAGTCCCTGGAGACCGGATGCTCCGATGGGGACCCTCCGATGCTCAAGTTAGTCACTTGGGATCAGATGAGAACTGTTCAGCAGAAGGGAGCTGAAGCAGTTAGGGTTTTAGCTAGTAGGAAGAAAACTAGAAAACCATAGTTTAAGGATTCTTACAACGGGGCGCGTGCTTTTATACCTGTTCGAATGTCCCCCTTCTATTCCCAAGATCACTGATTTTTAGGAGCCCAGTTCAATAACGGACAAAATACGGGGCCGACGATGACAGGTCGTACTGTCATCGTACACACCGGATGCATCATGAGTTACCTGTCAGTACGACCTCACAGATGTTTTGCATCTGGGGTCACGTATGGTGCGCGCCACCACTGGACGTGATCGTGCATAGCAACGGGGTGATCCGTATACCGTAACGGGGTATGGCTATGCACAGTGACAAAGATACAACGGATCATACGCCGTTATGAGGTATGGCCACCTTCTGCCACGGATGTGCGGTGGATTATGTGGGCACGCCAGGTGGCCTAGAACAACCTAACCGTGTACCGGGGATTGAGATGCCGTTCATGTGCCCCGAGACCGAGCGGGAGGTCCCGGGGGTTGATATACTGTCCATGTGCCCCGAGACCGAGAGGGAGGTCCCGGGGGTTGATATACTGTCCATGTGCCTCGAAACCGTGAGGGAGGTCTCGGGGGTTGATATACGCCCCGAGACCGAGAGGGAGGTCTCGAGGTTGATATACTGTTCATGCGCCCCGAGACCGAGAGGGAGGTCTCGGGGGTTGATATATTGTTCTGCGCCCCGAGACCGAGAGGAAGGTCTCGGGGGTTAATATACTGTCCATGCACCCCGAGACCGAGAGGGAGGTCCCGGGGTTGATATACTGTTCATGCGCCCCGAGACCGAGAGGGAGGTCCCAGGGGTTGATATAATGTTCATGCGCCCCGAGACCGAGAGGGAGGTCTTGGGGTTGATATACTGTCCATGCGCCCCGAGACCGAGAGGAAGGTCTCGTGGGTTGATATACTGTTCATGGGCCCTGAGACCGAGAAGGAGGTCTCGGGGGTTGATATACTGTTCATGGGCCCCGAGACCGAGAGGGAGGTTCCGAGGGTTGATATACTGTTCATGCGCCCCGAGACCGAGAGGGAGGTCCCAGGGGTTGATATACTGTTCATGCGCCCCGAGACCGAGAGGAAGGTCTCGGGGGTTGATATACTGTTCATGCACCCTAAGACCGAGAGGGAGGTCTCGGGGGTTGATGTAGCTTCTGTTAGCTGCCGCTATCTTTGCCATTCATCCTAATAGTATAGGATCAGCCATATCAGAAGGAACATGACCTAACTCTAGCTTCTGTTGATGTAATAATGTAGTACTTTCTTTTAAAAAAATTTATTACATCAACGGAAGCTATGGAGTTAGGTCATGTGGATTCATGTATGTCCTCCTTCCGCCCAAATCTAAAGTGTGAGAGCAACGATGCTTGTCACCAATGGAGTAAAGCAATCCCATTGAAGGATTCTAGCGCAGAAGTGGTTGCATCTTTCACCCCTTCGACCTGAACTGGTAAGTTCAATTCTGACACAGGTTAAATAAAAGATTAGGCCCAGTTCAAGATTATATTAGAAAGCAGTTGAAGGCTTGAAACGTTTTTGACAGCGGATGCATTACATTCTACCATTCTTTACTTATTTTATTTTTCTTTGCCCATAGATCGTTGAGGATAAAGGATGCCCAAACTGAGGACAACCCACTTTGTTGCCATGGTTGGATCCTTGCCAGGTCAGCAAAACTAAGTTTAACATTCCTCTTGCCTCTTTTTTGACTCTCTATTCAACTAGGTTCATTTTTTATAGTCCATGTAAATTACCCAACTCTCTTTCCACTCTCCACTACCATATTCCTCTTTACATTCGTTGATTCTGGTTTCCTCCTCTTCTTTCCTTTTTATTAGTTTAGCGGCAGGAGAAAGTTTAGCCATATGGAAAAATAGTTAACAACTCTGTGACATGTATAGCGCCTGCCCATTTTGCTGCAAGGACCTGGATAAAGAAAACAACAATCTGGAGAAGAAAGCCAAGAAGGCCCCCAGGGGACTGTCATCTGATAACAAGCAGTGGCGAATGAAGGCCCCAATTTTCAGGGTTGGTTGCAGTGTTAGGGAAAGGGAAAGATGAATTGCACTCCAACCCTCAAGTGCAATACTTGTCATTTTTGTTGGAAGAGGAGAAGATATTTTCTTTTGGAAGCAAATTTCTGGTTTCTTTTTATTTTTTCATGCTGAAACGTGAAAGGATACATGGCCTTTTATAATTACAAAATGACTCTTGGTCTTCCACAATACTTAATTCAGAATAACAACTTCCTATGCAATTAAATAACATCAATTTCCTATGCAATTAAATAACAGCAATTTCCTATGCAGTAATTAAATAATATCAACTTCCTATGCAGCAATTTCCAATAATCAAGTTTAGTTTCCAACACCCCCCTTTAAACTTGATTCTTCATGACTCCAAGCATGCTTCTCAACTTCTTGAACTCTTCTTCCTTGAGGGCTTTTGTGAAGATATCAGCTACCTGATCTTTTGTTGAAATGTGAGAAGTTGCACTTCTTGATTTTTGATACAATCTCGAATGAAGTGAAATCTTGTATCAATATGCTTACTTCGATCATGGAAGACTGGATTTTTTGCAAGTTGTATAGCAGATTTATTATCAACAAAAATGTTGGTTGGCTCTTCATGTGAAATCTTCATTTCTTGTAGTAGTCTTTGAAGCCAAAGTGCATGACAAACACAATTTGCTGCAGCAACATACTCTGCTTCACATGATGAAAGTGTAACAATTTGTTGTTTCTTTGAAGACCATGTAAATGCTCCACTTCCAATATAAAAGGCAAATCCACTCGTACTTTTTCTATCATCAATATCTCCTGCCCAATTGCTATCACAAAAACCAACTAATTTTATTGGATTAGTAGATGAATAGAAAATACCATAATCTTGCGTACCTTTGATATATCGAAGGATTCTTTTTGCAACAATTAAATGATCCATTCTTGGCTTCTCCATGTAACGACTTATAACTCCAACACTATAAGCAATATCCGGCCTTGTATTTGTAAGATATCTTAAGCTTCCAACCAAACTTTTATAATATGTTGGATTGACAAGATCTCCTTCTCCATCTTTACTTAATTTAGTATTGTATTCAATTGGAGTGGTGCTTGAATTGCAATTCTTCATCTTGAATTTCTCCAAAATTTCCTTTGCATATTTGCTTTGTGAAATAAATATGCCTTCATCTGATTGATTTACTTCAATACCCAGAAAATAAGACATTAAGCCAAAATCTGTCATTTCAAATTCTTTGATCATTGAAGTCTTGAAAACTTCAATCATTGCAAGATTATTTCCTGTGAATATCAAATCATCCACATATAGACAAACAAATATAACATCACCAACATGATTAGACTTCATATAAAGAGAATGTTCAAGAAGGCATTTTTGAAAACCATTTTCAGCAAAATACTTGTCAATCCTTGTATTCCAAGCTCGTGGAGCCTGTTTCAATCCATAAAGAGCTCGTTTGAGTTTGTAGACTTTGTCTTCTTGTCCTTTTTGAATGAAACCCAAAGGTTGTTCTACATAGACTTCTTCATTCAAATATCCATTCAAAAAAGCTGATTTCACATCCATTTGAAAAATTTTCCATTTCATTTGTGCTGCTAAGGAAATGAGAAGGCGTACCGTTTCCATTCGAGCAACAGGAGAGAAAACTTCATCATAGTCAATGCCATATTGTTGTTTGTAGCCTTTTACTACCAAGCGGGCTTTGTGTTTTTCTATTTCTCCACTTGCATTTGTTTTTATTTTATACACCCATTTGACTCCAATGGCTTGATGACCTTGGGGAAGATTTGTGAGTTCCCAAGTGTCATTTTTCTCTATTGATGAAATTTCTTCATGCATGGCATTTCTCCATTTTTCTTCTTTATTTGCTTCATAAAACTCAATTGGATCATAACCTGCAAAAGACAAAACATAGTATAATCATTAGCATCAAGACGCCTTGTGACGTCAAGCAATTCTTGCACACTCCGAGTTTTGTGTGCTCTATTTGAGGATGAGCCACTGGAACTTTCTTGTAGAGATGAATGTCTTGGACTTTGTTGTGGAGTTGATGGAATTTCTTCTTGATGTTGTGACTCTTCTTCTTCATTATTTTCTTGCATTTTATTGTTATCTTGCCAGCTCCACATTTGCTTTTCATCAAATTCAACATCTCTTGAAAAAATCACTCTCTTTGTAATAGGATTATACAACTTATAGCCACTTGAATTTTCAGCATATCCTAAAAGAATACACTTTTCTCCTTTGTCATCAAGTTTGATCCTTTTCTCATCAGGCACTTTGACATAAGCAACACTTCCAAAAATGCGAAGATGATCAACCTTAGGCTTGTATGAACTCCATGCTTGCTCAGGTGTCATATTGTGAAGCCTTTTTGATGGAAATCTGTTCAACAAATAAACTGCATAAGCAACTGCTTCTCCCCAAAATTCTTTAGGCATATTTTTATCTTTCAACATACATCGAACCATATTTAAAATAGTTCAATTTTTTCTTTCTGATACCCCATTTTGCTGAGGTGAATAAGGCATAGTAACCTGATAAAAAATTCCTTGTGCTTTGAAAAAATTTGAAAACTCTTTGGATAAATACTCACCACCACGATCCGATCTCAAAGCTTTAATTTGAAAACCACTTTGTTTTTCAACAAGCAACTTAAATTCCTTAAATTTCTGAAACACTTCACTCTTTTTTTTTAATAAATAAACCCATGTCTTTCCAGAATAATCATCAGTGAAGGAAAGATAATATTCATTACCTCCCATAGTTGTTGGTTTGATTGGGCCACAAACATCTGAATGTATCAATTCCAATGGTTTTGTTGCTCTTCTTGATCTTCCTGAAATGAAGGTTCTCCTTTGTTGCTTTCCAACTATGCAAGTTTCACATTTTTCCTTAGACATTTTCAGCCAAGGCATTCCTGTCACCATATTCTTGCTAGACAAAAGTTTTAATCCATCAAAGTTTAAATGTCCATATCTAAGATGCCATAGAGTAGAGTCATCAAGACTTTGTGTTAACATACAAGAGGAGCCATCAACATGCAAACTTAGCTCAAACATTCTATTTTTTGACATAGGAACATGTGCAATAAGAGTATTGTTGTTGTCTCTGATAGAAAGACCCAATTCTTTCATGTGAATGTCATAGCCTTTTTCAAGCAATTGGCCCAAACTAAGAATGTTATTTTTAATGTCTGGAACATAATAGACATCTGAAATAAAATTTTGAGTGCCATTTTGAAGCTTGATAAGGATTTTACCTTTCCCTTCAACTGGCCTTTTAGAGAAGTCTCCAAAAGTCACCGAGCCTTTGAAGCTTTCATCCATCTTAAAAAACATGTCCTTTATCCCACACATATGATTGCTAGCACCTGTGTCTAGATACCAAGTACTTCTTTTGATAGCACCAGAAATGTTATTGTAGGCCAAAAGTAGAGTTACTTCTTCTTCTTGTTCTTTTGTAAAATGAATTTTCTCATCAACATAATTAACATTATCTTTGTACCAACAATCTTTAGCATAGTGCCCATATTTTTTGCAAATAAAACATTGTAGTGCTTGTTGTCCATACCTTCCTCTTCCTCTAGGATTAAAAAATCTTCCTCTACCACGACCTCGGGCATGGTGGTCTCTTATGTCTCCTTGACTTCTTTGAGGTTGATCTTGATGAAATCTTCCACCTCTTCCTCTTCTTCCACGGCCTCGACCATGGAAACTTGTTTGACCTTTAAGATCACCTTTTTTCTTGTAGTGTAAGATTTGTTTGAAGTACTTGCTCGATGGGTTTCTCCTTCATCCTTTTAGACAGCTTTTGCTCATGTGCTTGTAAAGAGCCCATGAGTTGCTCTATAGTCATCTCTTCTAATTCCTTTGATTCTTCAATGGCTACAACAATGAAGTCAAATTTTGCATCTAAAGAGCGCAAAATTTTTTCCATGATTCGAACATTAGTAATTTCTTCTCCATTTCTTTTCAATTGATTGACTATAGACATCAATCTTGAAAAATAATTAGAAATTGACTCCCCAGTTACCATTTTGAAAGATTCAAATTCAGACCTCAAAGATTGTAGCCGAATCTTTTTCACCTTTTCTGCTCCTTTATGTGCCTTATGCAATAAGTCCCATGCCTCCTTTGATGTTGCAGCTCCAGCGATAATCTCGAATGTGCCTTCATCTACACTTTGGTATAGTGTGTAGAGAGCCTTCTTGTCTTTCTTTTTTGACTCCTTATGTTGCTTTCTTTGCTCTTGTGTGAGCATTGCTTCACCTTCGGTCGGCTCTATGTAGCCGTCTTCTACAAGATCCCAAACATCAAAGGATCCAAGCAAAGCCTTCATTTGGATACTCCAGTTGTCATAGTTGTCTTTGGTGAGTTTGGGTATTTGGGATTGAACAAAGTTCATAGAGGCCATGGATCTTTTGTGGCTCTCATACCAAATTTGTTGGAAGAGGAGAAGATATTTTCTTTTGGAAGCAAATTTCTGGTTTCTTTTTATTTTTTCATGCTGAAACGTGAAAGGATACATGGCCTTTTATAATTACAAAATGACTCTTGGTCTTTCACAATACTTAATTCAGAATAACAACTTCCTATGCAATTAAATAACAGCAATTTCCTATGCAATTAAATAACAGCAATTTCCTATGCAGTAATTAAATAATATCAACTTCCTATGCAGCAATTTCCAATAATCAAGTTTAGTTTCCAACAATTTTAGTTCAAATTTCAATGTATCAAATGCTATCATTCCAATAATCCCTCCATTTTGTGTGGAAGCATTGCGTGTGAAGTGTACGTTGTACAATTTTAATGGATAAACTACTTTAAATTTTTGTCACATGGGATTCTATGGTCATATTCTAATAAATAAAAAGCTTTAACTATCAAATTTTTGTTGCATATTAAGTAATAAAATTTAATGATGGCCAAGCATATTAATATTGGTATCTATCTCACTACTAGGGGCTGGAGCTTTGGCGCAGAAGAAATCCAGCGACCGCTTGAGGGCGGTCGCGGAAGGCACCTTTAGCGACCGTTTGAGGGCGGTCGCTAAAGGCGGTCGCGGAAGGTATTAAAATTTGGGCGACCGCTTGGGGGCGGTCGCGGAAGGCACTTTTAGCGACCGCTTGAGGGCGGTCGCAAATGCCATTACTATTAGCGCAGATGAAATCGTGCGACCGTGGGAGGGCGGTCGCGGAAGGGACCTTTAGCGACCGCTTAAGGTAGTCGCCGTGGCGGTCGCAAATGCCCATTATAAATATTTTATCGCCGTAGCTCTCTCCCTGGCTTTGGTTCTCGCTTCCGTCCGAGATAAACCCTAGCCTCCATCGTCTTGCTCGGGATCTCACTGCTTGGGCTCTTGGACTCCTTGTTCTTCGCATCATCGATTCGAGGAGCGACCCTCTGCTTCTCTGTCTCTGTCGTCCCGCCGGCAAACCCTAGCCTCCATCGTCTTGCTCGGGATCTCGCTGCTTGGGCTCTTGGACACCTTGTTCTTCGAATCACCGATTCCATGTGCGACCCTCTTCTTCTCTCTCTCCCTCGTCCCACCAGCGTTTTGATTTCTTTTGATTTCTCTTGGTTGGTTCCGCTTTGTTTTGAGGTACCTTGCGTTCCGACGAAGCTTTCGCGTGTCATGCCTGTGTTCGATCCAAAAATCTTGTTGAGATTTCATGTTCTAATTGGTCAAAAATTCGTTCATTAACCAAGAAGGGTTCATTTGGAGAACTGCATTAACCAGAATGACCCAAACAATAAAATGAATGTATATTACGAATAAGTTGAGTATTATTACGAATAATATTTATACCTAGACCATTGGCTCACCCTGTTTTAAGTTTTTATTCATAATCTTGTAATTTGCTTTTCCTTGATGAATTGATTAAGGAAGGGATCAAAAAAATTTACCATTTATCTTAATTTATGAGAATTTCTTGACAAAATGGTTTGGATTCATCAAGATGTACAAGTTAAATGACACAGAATTGTTTTTAACCCAATTAGCAAATAACTAGATGAATCCTTGTATTGAATGCTAATGTGTTCATAGCCAATTATAAAAGCAAAATATATGGTACATTGGTTTTCTGCCTACAAATTCAGAAATGATCCCCATCAATGAATTGATGATCATGGAACAGACCGGTCAAAAATGGAAATCTTGCTGTTTCTGGACATGCCACAGATGTACCTACCAGTAAGTGTTCTTCACTATAGCTTTATAGTTTTGCACCACAACCTTTATGATTCACTTAGAACCATGCATCTGTAAAACATTCATGACAACAACTATCTTGTAGTCAACTTACATCCAAGCCCAGAATCTCCATATGATATTGTTGACCATCATGATGACTGCTTTTTTGTTATCAGTTATCACCACTGAATGGAGACCAAGATCAAATGTGCCCGAAATTTCCATCTTGCACAGCAGCAGACATTTCCTCCTCTGGACATATTCCCTTAATAGCACTTACTGGATTTGGCCAGTTAACAGCCTTAGGAGTCCATGATCACTCTAATATATACAATATCATGCTACGTAGCATAGCAATGGTATCTGATGATTGCATGCACCCCCATCATTCACCCTTTGTAGTTGCTGACTGGAACATCTCAGTACATCTTTCAGATAATGAAACCAATATGTTTAGTTCATTTAGCAAAGCCTTTGTTCCTCAATCATGGTTGCATCATTGACTACACAGAAATTTCACAAAAATTCCAAGCCATCTAACTTTGTCTCGGTACAACTATTTCTAAAATACCATAAGTGAAATCACCTTGACTGATTCCCAATCTCCCATGCATAAGACAAACAAGTACATTTATCATATGAATGCTATCCACAAAGTATTCGTTAAGAAACAATGATAAAGAGAACATCCAAGAAAATGCAAGCTCATAATTCAATCAATAGATTGCAAAAGATAATAAAAAGAATAAAATAACTATTTAAGACCTTTGATCTAGTATTCGCTTTTCTGCCTTGGAGCAAGAGTTTGCAAGAGATTCTTCTAGAACCTTCAACTTATCAACCTGCCATTTGAACACAAATAGATTGGAAAAGGAAATTAGAAAATGTATTTCATTAATTGGAATCTACAATTAAAGAACACAGATCTAGTCGTAGCAATGATCGATTCAGGAAGAAAATATCATGTCTAATTCATATTAAATTAACCAAAGAAGTTTCATAAAATCAAAATCTGCATCTGTCTAGGAACAGTTACTGCACACAAAAAATGATCATTTATTATGACAAATCAGGTTCAGCATCAACATACCTCATGACAGTTAGAGCATTCTTATAGCAATTGCTACTTGAACATTTAATATTTTAAATTTCAGATAACCAGGCCTTTTAGGCACTTGGACATGGTAGGACAGACATAAATGGATATAATGCTTGTATCATCACAAATGTTAGCTTGGAAATTGTTCTTTTTGGAAGGTTCAACTGTTGAAGTGATGACACTTCTACCCATATCTGCTGCTAAATGTCATTACTATCAAGAGCCTTGACACATCTACTGAAATGTATATTAAGGCTTAAATGAGCACATACTGAAATGTATATCAAGGCTTAAATGTGTTAACAGAATATGCAGTTAACTAGTCTGTTTCCAACATATAAATAAACTCTAATGATTATAGATTTATTCAGTTTAGTGCAAGAAAATGTCCCTTTGTCATATTTTTTTCAGAGGTTAATGCCCTGGCACATGCACCCATTCCAAGTGCTCAAGTAACACTGCTTTCAGTACAAGGCACAAATATGATTGAAGTTTAAAAGCCCAGACAGCATTGTAAGAATGGTTTGCATGGAACCAAAAGAGGCAAAAAGCAAAGGTGTCAAAATTTTAACAAAAATCCTGGTTTGCGAAGAAACCTATGTGGCCAGTCTTTAATTAAGAAGGTGGTAAAAAAAACAGTGCATTAACCTTCCCACCTTTAGCATTATACAGGTGGAAAGCCCTGGTAGAAAATATTAAAATATGCAACTATGCAAGGCAAAGCTAGTGAGATCAGCAGAATATCAGGGCATGGTTATCACTGTAATGCAAGATTCTCAAAACTCCCTTTCTTTTTTTACAGATTCCATACACCATTACAGCATAAAACTAGCAAGGGTTGCCAAACTGCAAGGCAAAAGCATGTTATACTGCATGGCCTAAATATTGGAAATTAACATCAACACATAAAAGGTACACAGTTTTCCATAATTCAATTTCAATGATCAAACATAGAAACAGAAGTCATGAGCATGCCTTTTGAGAACGAATTTCTGGTGAATCACCACTGTTTATGGATTTCTTCTTTAGTAAGAGTGCTTCCAGTCTAGAGCAAAAGCGAACTTCTGCCAGTGCTTCTTTTAGAGCACCCAGAATCTCCATAACTGATAACTGTTGGTTTCTGGTTTCTGGTAATACCTTTTATAATCCAAGTCATCATGATGGCTGCCTTTTTATTGTAACAAAAGTAAAACTGCTATTCTGCTGGTGTGCATGAGATTTCCTTATGATAGTCTGTGCATTATAATTCTGCTCTTAGCTATCCAAGAAGAAGCTTTTAGTAAAACATCTTTGTTCTTCTCAAATACCTCTGCCATGAAGCTATTAGTTGCATAACCAAATCTGGGTTTCCTGTTATGATGCTTTTTTCTCCTATGAGTGATTGCTTTGTATTGCTTGTGCTTTCAAGGATTTGTCATTGTGATTATGCTTATGGAAATAACTAAATGCCTGTTTGCTTGCTTGTTGTTTATGGTCATTATGGCTGTCGAATACTGGTTATCAGTTACTAATCAGCGTGACCAATATCCTTATCTAGTGGTCTGTTGATTTTTGCCTCCTTGAGCTTTTCATGGTTACATATTTTATATTTTATAGTTGTATTGGCTATTGCTTACATATATGTGGTATTGTCTGGCATCTTGTTTTCTTTGTGCAGACAGTGGTCGGGAAAGACTGTGGCATCTTGTTTTTCTGTTTATTGGCATTTACTTTTCTGCATCACATTTTGGACATTAGAAGACTTGTGAGTAAAGTGAACCAACTTGCTTGGATAATGAAACCTTTTGTCTGGTGACAATTCAAATCTTATGGACTGTGCAATGCTATCAACGACCTTTTATGTCACCACAATTTAACTGACATAGACTTTGAGCAGCTCAAGTTACATGTATGCCGTGTTGATGTGTCCTATTTGATGTGCAGGTATAGACAACTATAAACAAAATAACAAGTTCATTAGAAATTTTGACTCCCACAGGGGATATGTTCTACTGTAGGCCATTAGACCTTTTATTTTAGGACAAAAAAGATCCCATTGACATGCAGCAAATTAGGTTGTGTTTGTTACAAAAAATTGAGTCCAGTAAAATCTTGATGTGGTTGAACTTGGCTTTTTGAACTTAGATTGAGTCCAGCAAATTAGGTTTTGTGTTTCTTTATAATTGTTTTGAGAAATTAGCAGTGAACGGATTGGTTATTGAGGGGGTGATGTTCTAACTAAGACAAATCATGTTATGTTTGAGACATGTCTCTCTAGGTTGCTCTATTGTGCAAATATTTTTCTCTAATCAGCAACCATGTTTCTTTTTTCAGAACACAGGAGGTCAAGTTAAGCTAGTGAGGCAGCCTCTAACCGGTGAAAGTTTTTACTCTTTTTTCTTTTAAACTAATCTTCATTTTTTAATTTATTTATCCGTGCATTGCCTAGCAAGTTATTTGTCCGTGCATTGCCTAGCAAGTTATTCATACTTTCACAGAAATACTTAGCGACATGGATAAGAGTTGGATTGATTTGCCAAATAGGACGTCTACGGAATATATAGAGGGGATTAAGCAGTTCATTGCCTTCACCAATGGATTTGATAGTGAGCACATCAGTTGTCCCTGTAGAAAATGTTATTACTACACACGAGATATTGTATGAAGCAACCTTTTCTGATCCTATCCACTCTTATTGACGGACCAAGGGGCCCTGGGGATAAAATTGATGTGTATATGCAGCCTTTAATTGACGAGTTGAATGAATTATGGGCCGAAGGTGTGATGACTTTTGATTCTGAAGGAAATGAAATGTTCAAACTTCGCGCTGCATTATTATGGACAATCAATGACTTCCCGGCATATGCGAATTTGTCATGTTGGAGCACGAAGGGGGAATTTGCCTGTCCTTGTTGCAATCAGAGTAAAAAAGTCAACCTGGCTAAAATATGGCAAAAAGTGGGCTTACACAGGTCACAGACGTTTTTTACCTCCATTGCATAGGTTCAGAAGGGATAAAGTGTCATTCGATGGCACTCGAGAATATGGTCCAACACCACAAATAATGACTGGGGTTGATTTGTTATCACAACTTGAACAAGAGCAAATACGCACAGTATATGATTTCCAAGATCTGTTAGCCCCTCCATTGCCTGCTATTCCTGGTGCGAACAAAAGGCGCAGTCATAACTGGAAGAAGAAAAGTATTTTTTACGAGTTACCATACTGGAAAGATAATTTACTGAGGCACAACTTGGATGTTATGCACATTGAGAAAAATGTGTGTGATAATATATTATGGACCCTTCTCGGTGTTAAGGGAAAGTCCAAAGACAGTGCCAATACACGTCGTGATTTGCAGGAAATGGCTTGCGGAAACCACTACACTTACAGTTGACAGAGTCTAACAAGGCATACATGCCTCCTGCACAGTACACGATGAGTAAAGATGAGAAGGAGGCATTTCTTTCCATTTTGAAAGGGGTCAAGGTGCCTGACGGCTATTGTTCTAATATTTCTAAGCGTGTGAATATGAAAGAAAGGACTTTATAAGATTTGAAGAGTCATGACAATCACATTCTCGTTCAACAATTAATTCCTATTGCAATCCGAAATTGTTTACATAAGAATGTTGTTGAGCCCTTGATTGAGGTGAGTAACTTCTTCAGACAACTGTGTTCAAGAGTCCATCGCACAAATGATTTGAAAAGTCTCCAGGATAGGATTGTGCTAACACTGTGTCATCTGGAGAAACTCTTTCCACCTTCATTCTTCGATGTAATGGTTCACTTGACCATACATTTAATAGGTGAAGCATTGTTTGGTGGCCCTGTCCAATTTCGGTGGATGTATCCTATTGAGAGGTACCTGAATACGTTAAAAAGGTATGTGCGTAATAGAGCTCATCCAGAGGCATCAATAGCCAAGGGTTATTTAATGGAAGAGTGTACTAATTTTTGTGCTGCATATCTTAATGATGTTGAAACCAAACTTGATAGGCCCTTGCGGATTAATGATGGTCCTATTGGGGAGGGAACATCATTTGATCTAGATAACATCGACTGGATTCAAGCTCATCGATACGTGTTGTTTAACACTCCATCAGTTGTGGCGTTGATTCAGTAAGTGAATGCTCATTCATATATTTAACTTGTTCGTGTTATGTCTAACTCAATCAAGCTTGTAATTAACACATGTTGTTTTGCATTATAGGACACACATTGATGAGCTCAAATGGGACATGCCTCGTGCGACAGATAATCAAATTCGGCAGTCCCATTTTCAATCATTTCACGATTGGTTCAAGAATTATGTATGTATAGATATGGTTGTATGTGTACATATGGTTGTATGTGCTTCAATTTGTTCTTATCATATTAGTTTTACGTAGCTTTATTCAATGATTACTTTAATTCCGTAGGTTTACAATTTACGACAAGCGAGTGAAGGTACTTTGACTGATGAAATGAACCAACTGGCTGATGGTCCGTTTATAACGGCACGACGTTACACAACTTGTGATGTCAATGGGTTTCGATTTCGCATCAAAGAAGTAGATGAGAAACGAGCAACACAAAATAGTGGTCTAGGGTGTCCTTCTATCGATGCAGGTTATTATTATGGCCAATTGAAAGATATCATTGAAGTTATATACAGTCACGGATTAAAATTTTTGTTATTTAAGTGTGACTGGGTCGATCCAATCCGTGGGACTAAAGTTGACAAGTATCGATTTACGTTGGTAAATTTCAATAATTTGTTATATCGAGATGAGCGAGTAAGTAATGAACCCTACATATTGGCCAGGCAAGCTGAGCAAGTTTACTATGTTATGGATCCCATGGATCCTAACTGGCAAGTTGCAGTTAAAATGTCAAGGAGGGGGGTGTATCAAATTGAAGATAATGAGCCAGATATTGATGCATTTGCTAAGCAAGTTCTTGACCAAAATGTAATATTTCAACGTGATGAGGATGTCAACTGGGTTAGAGAGACCGTTGAAGGAGATACTATCGACTTGCATGACCAGTGAACTGTTCTCCTTTTTTTCTTCTCAATTTTGCTTAAGAATATGTTTGACTTTTTGTTAACGAATGGTTTTAGTTATTACTTGCAATTTATTTATCTTATGATACGTTAAAAAGATATGTCTGGACGTAAGAGGAGAGAGCGTCCACACAAGATGGACGAGTTTTTACATCATAGTCAGGCTCGTTCGCCGATGAGGGACCCTAGTCGACGGATGCCTACGGACCATGATCCACAGACACCTGCACCGGCACGATTTAGATCTCCCCAGTCCATGCCAGTGGGGCCTTCTCCATCTACAGTTGGTGCATCGACCTCCACACATACTAGTATAATTTCATTTTATGTTTAACAATTATATAAAATAATTTTAGTTTTATTTAACTAATAAGTTTATTGTTTATAGCTTCTACTACGATGAGTTCATCTTCCAGTAGGGGTAGGGGCCCAGCTAGAGGGATTCCTTCATGGAATGCTGGTACTTGTTATGTTGTGCAATTTGACGACACATTTCATCCAGTTGGAGAAGGGGCTCACCCGTTTATCAGCCAGTTTGGGCATATGGTTCGAGACCCACATAGATTTCCCCTGACTATGCTCGATTGGACTGCTTTTCCTCAGGATACGATAGATCGACTTTGGGGGGAGGTTAAGGTAAGCTGCTGAGTTCTATCTTAGCTTCAACGTTATTATACGATGTGTCAATTTAGTACACCTTGACTACTAAAATTTCTTGTCCTACGCAGGACAATTTGAGGTCATGTCCTGATGATTTTCGTCCAGTTTGCTTGGAAGTGTCAAAAGTTATGGAAATACCACAAGAACAAGGTAAAGAAAGAGCATTGGGAGAAGAATGTGGACGACCCCGACCTTCTTCAGCGAGTCCCAAGGGGCATTCTCCCCGCACAGTGGCCTGAGTTGGTCCGGTACTGGTCGAGTGAGAAGGCAAGGGTGATTAGTTCAATCTATTTTTTGTTAAATTGATATGAAACATTCGGTGTAAACTTATAAATACGACCCAAAATGAATGCAGGAAGAGGCAGAAAGAAATTCTCAAAATCGCTCGATGCAGGGCCCTACTCACAAGCTTGGGACTCGACACGTTACGCAGATCCGGCACGAGGTAAACTGTCATGTTAGACCATACGTATTTTGATTGTTGACGTAGTTTGTATTCATATATGTAGATGATATGATTTATCATTCGACAGTTACGTGAGCGGGGTGCACCCACCGACCGGATGTCTGTATGGATGGCGAGTCGCAGTCTCGACCATCCTGAGGTTGCAGCTCTTGTAGTAAGTATTTACCTTTACGCAATACTTTTTTTAACCTATTATGAGATTTATTGATTTACTATTCTAATTTGGTTGCTTTCTTGCACACAGGCCCAGTTTGAGGCTTGATTGGCCGAGTTGCCAGAGGAGGAGCGACAGGTAGTTGCTAGGCGAGATGAGATATTCCACACTATCATAGGCCAGGATGGGCACGGATACACACTTACATACAGCACGAGCATACCACGTTTGACTATCATGCGAGTGGAGTCATCCGGATGTAGTTCATCCCAGGGCTCACGCATGCGAACTGACGAGGTGGCTAAGCTGATCCAGTCTCTTCACCAGCAGATGGATGCGCGTGTCGAGGATCTTCGGGTAAGGATGCAGGTTGCGATGCAGGCCGAGGTGCAGGCTCAGGTACAGGAGCAGGTGCAGACATTTAAGGCAGAGCTACATCATCGACTAGCTCAGAGTGGTGTCCCTATAGCTGATGATTCAATCCACCGATTCATACTCAGGTTCATAATTGAAGACATCTGTATTTAAATTTAATTTAATTACTTTTAAAATATATATTATTTATTTCTGTTGTTAATCATATACTGTAATATTGTAGGCCCCAGACGCTAGCAGTGGTCACCAGGCGAGACATGAGTCAGTTGGTGAGGGCATGCCTGATCCAGTAGGCGCAAATGAACAGAATCGGGTATGAGTTTATGAATATGTTTTAATATGTTGTTCTTGAACTCCAAGTAGCTCTCTAAAATGCTGAAACTTGTTTCTTGAAAATGCCTTTGTGAAGATAATTGCAATTTGTTCTTCTTTAATTATATTATATTTTATTGACTAATAAATTTAATTTTTTGTTTCAGGTTGATTGACTGGTGCTGCATTGGGACAACTGTTTTCTTTATGTTTTTTTCTTGAAAATTGTATTAGATCTTTTTTTTTTTGGATTGTAAATCAAAGACGTTGCAGATTTATTAATATAGATAAATTATTTTTTTATTAGCTTATACTTTTATTGTATGTGTACAATTTAATTTTAATATTTAGTTTATATAATTTTGTAAAACAGGTATAGGTACCCAAACAAAAAAAATCAAATAACCAAAAACAAATGAATTAGAAAAATAACAAAATCTAGTATTAGCGACCGCCTAGGCGGTCGCAAATGGCTTAAAAGGCGTCGCCAATGCTCCTTCAGAACAGAAAATAGAAAAAATAAAAATAAAAAATATATAGTAATAGCGTCCGCCTAGACAGTCGCTAAAGGCCCTTCAGGCAGTCGCTAGTAGTCAGAAAGTAGAAAATAATAAATAATAAATATATAGTATTAGCGACCGCCTCAGCGATCGCTAAAGGCCCTATAGGCGATCGCTAATAGTCAAATTCTGCCTCCCACCAAGCGGTCGCTCGGGCAGTCGCTAATACTATAGCGACCGCCGTTGGCGGTCGCTAAAAGTCTTTAGCGACGAGTTTCTGGCGGCCAGCATATGGCGGTCGCTAAGCGGTCGCTAAAAACTATTAGCGACTGCTTTTTAACTTTTAGCGACCGCCTGTGGCGGTCGCTAAAAATGTTTTTTCTACTAGTGTCTAATGAATGAATAATTTTATATAAATTGAGCTTGGAATTTAACCAATGTAATGCATAAGATATAATTTTCTCATTTTTTAATATTTTTAAAATGACATAATATGTAATATAACAAATTATAATAAATAAAAGCTTTCATAACCAAATTTTCGTTGCATATTAAATGATGAACATCAATAATAATATATATATATATATATATATATATATATATATATATATATATATATATATATATATATATATATATTATATTGTTAATATTAATATCCATATGGTGATTGAAGAGCTCTGCATAAGTTGTAAATTAGTCCATAAAATTCTTTTTTCTCTTTTTCTTCATAATTTTTCTTCTACCTTCTTGAAATGAAATATAATTATGTAATAAATTAGAATAAATACAATACTTTAATAATCAAATTTTATTACACATTAAATAATAAATTTTAATAATAATCAAGCACTTTAATGATAACAATGAATTATTCTTAAAAAGTTGAGTTTCCATAGAAAAAACAAGCTCGATTAAGATAACCCTCACACAGATGTGTAGGATAGGTATTCTTAAAATTTAATACGGTAATATAATTGATTATAATAAATAAAAAACCTTGACAACAAAGTTTTTGTTGCATTTTAAGCAATGAATTTTAATGCTTGCTAGATACATTAATAATATCATCGTTGATCTTTATTATATATTAAGAAATAATGTTAATGATGGCCGAGTACATTAATATTACATCCATATGACAGAATTCTGCATAAGCTATTCCTAGCATATAACTTATGCAATGTGCAAATTATAATGTTTTTATTTCTTTCTAACTATTCTTGAAATTCAATATAGCAATATAAGAAATTATAATAAAATGAATTATTTAATCATCAAATTTTCTTTCATATTAAGGACAAGTTTAATAATAGCCAACGAATAGTAATAGAGAATTATATGCGGTATAAGTTTACATTACAAAAACTCCTATAATTAATATGAACCCTATCCAATGCATAGCTTTCCCTTCTTTCTTTAATTATTCTTCAAAGGCAATAAATAATATAATAAATTATAATAGATAGATAGTTTTAATAGCCATATTTTAAATATACATTAGATAATAAATTTTAATACTATTTGAGCATATTAATCCTAGTGTCATTAGTATTTGTTGCACATAAAACAATAAATTTTTATGATAACTAAATACATTAAAATTGATATCCATATGATGAATAGAAAACTAAGTACAAATCGAGCTTAATATATAATTTGTGTAGGGTATGTGTATAAATTTTTTCTTTTTTCTAATTATACTTAAAATATAATATGGTAATATAACAAATTATAATAAATAGAATGTTCAACAACCAAATTTTTATTACATATTAAGCAATGAATTTTAATAGTGGTCGAGCAAAATTTTTGCATTAATATCAGTCATGCACATAGGATGCAAATTTTTCTCCCTTTTTGTATCATTCTTGGCATATACTATAACATATTATAATAAATAAAAGGCTTCAATAGTTAAATTTATATTACATATTAAGTAATGAACTTTAATTATGAATGCTACACATTATTAATATCTATTTCATGTTAAACAATTAACTTTAATAATGGTCAAAAACATTAATACTAGTATTTATATGATAAATGGAGTATAATATAAAAGCTGAACCTCTATTTTATGTGTGTATATATATATATATCAGCTACATGAATCTGTTTCGTCCACTCTGCTCTATTCAGGACTAAGTTAACGTTTAAATTATAAATAGTTATATATTTTTTAATTATTTTTATCCATGTTAGTTTAGGTCTTCCTCTATCTCTATCCTTACCATGAATTATTAAAAGATCACTCTTTCTAACTTGAGTATGTAAAGGTCTTGTTGTATATGTCCAAATCATCGTAATCAATTTTTTCTCATTTTATCTTCAATTGAAGCTACTCCTATCATTTCTCTTATGTTTATTTCTAATTCTATCTTTTAAAGTTTTATTATATCCATCATAACATACATATTTTTGTTACCCTTAATTTATTTATATATTGTTTCAGTATTATCCAACACTCTATTTTATTTTTAAGAACAATGTTAATATATTTTATTAAGTATATTTATTATAGTGTGCATACCAAATTGAATCTTAGTTATACAACTAATTAAATGGTTCATTCAACTTGTTATCAATTGATAATAGAGGACATATATGCGTCTTCCGTTAAAGCTATTACATGTAGTGATACTACAGAGGAGGGTCACCCGATGGCCCTCTCCCATGTGCCCTCGTTGCTTGGCAATGGTGGTGCTGCCCTCTCTCTCTCCCTCTCCTCCCCACGAGTTGAAGGGATGCTGGTGGCTATGACACTGATAAACACATAAATAATCATCATAGAACTATTAATTAATAGGTTAAATTATCTTTATTATTTAATATTTAATTATTTTATATAATATTTTTAGGAAAAGTCCTATCAATATAAAGAGCTCGATTTTAGAAGTCCAACAATGTAAACAACACTCAGATCAAATTTAAAATGAGCTCAAAATTGAATTTACAAAAATTTATCTTTAATAGCATGAATCTCATAGCTGGTCTGCCGAGTTCATCGCCTACTTCACATATTCATGCATGAACGAAAACGAGTGCCTGTGATGCCCAAGGGTCACCAGAGAATATTTTCTTCACCAAAAATATCACGGCTATTGCCATAGAAATTAGTTCTCCAACTCAGGTGTGGCTCACTCTTGGATCTAGACAGCGACCACCCATCCGAGTGAACCTGCAAGACAGTCTCCATGCAAGGAGTGTTGAGGGTGGTCCCTACGAAAGACCCTTCGATGACCAAGTTAGTGAGGATTCACAGCAAGCAGATATGAGAAGAAGGCTCTTGTAGGATAGTCCCTCAAGAATGGCCTTTCGAGAGCCAAAAACTTTGCTTGAGCCCCAATGGGTTTTTAATCCAAGAGTCTGCATACCTGAAGAGATTTTAGGATAAGGTATTTATAGGCTGTCTGAATATTGATGGGTTATTCATCTAACTTCTCGAACATGTCTTGGAAAGTGAAAAATCAGTATGATTCAAATCTGATTCGAATCAAGTTAGTTATGATGTTGATGAGATTCGGATCTTGTTTGCTACGAGGATCCATGGCTGAGAAAGTTGATTGGGGCTTTAAGATTTGATTATCTGGTTATTTATAGGCAACACACCATATTTTGCTTTATTTTCTTCTTGGGGTGCTGCGAGTTGATGTGACCGAAATCCTACCGTATAATTAGGGATTTTAATTTTATGTTGATTGTGGATAGAGGGTCATTCTTAGCTCTTAACTATCCTTAGCCTGCCAAGGTATGAAAATGGCTCGGTTTTGTCAAGGTATGAAAATGACTCGGTTATGCCAAGGTGTAGCAATTTGCCTTTTTTCGAATGCAATATCTGGCGGATAGAAATCAAAAATGATCCTAACCTTTTTGTCCTATGTATGGATATTAATTTAATAACAATTTTACTCCGCATCACATGCCCTCCACTCCTTAGTTTAAAGCATAGGTTCGGGCATGGGGAGTAGAGTTCCAGGTGGCTTTATCCGATTTGGGGAATTCAAATTGGTGGAGGTGCATCACGTTATCTTCATAAATACCAAGCCATCGTTTCATCATTTCTTTCAGTCGTACGATGAGAGACCCTTCGTTCCCCATCGCTGGCCAAAGGTGGAATGACTTATGGCAAACTTAGGGTTTAATAATGATCAGGCCAAGGTTCTGCAATGGATGGGGATCCTCACCGAGATGGTTTAAAAGAAATTGAGCGGCGCTATTTTAGGTTGCGCTTTAAATTGAGCGGTGCTATTCTAGGTTGCACTTTCTTCTCATCTTCTTCTCTAGAGATCGAACACCTTCATCGAGAGAGCAATATGGTCAGTGCCTCTTCTACTAATCCTAGGGATATGGAGCATCCAGCTGATGTTGCCTCAACGATAACTCCGATAGACCTAGAGAGCATCCATCAGAATTACTGGTTTACAAGTGACATTCGATTGTGATTCCCTGGTCCTGAGCAGAGGGTACTTGACGAATTGAAAATATGGACATTTTTCTACGAGAAGAGCTTCAAAGTAGGTTCATTTTTCTCTTCATCCCATAGTGAAAGGTATAATGAATTACTATGGCATTTGCCCTACTATGGTTACACCAAATAGTTGGTGTTATATCATCGGGTTCATCTTCATGTGCGCATTGGTGGAGGCAACGACGTCAGTTTCTCTGTTCCAGGCCTGCTACAGCCTCATCCTCTAAGGATTCAGCCTAGCCTTACATCGGACCACGGAAGAACTTCAAGAGGATTTCAAAAGTTTTGACCTTCATCAAAGGATGAAAATTTTGATTTTTCCTCATTGAATGGGATGACGCATATGATTTCCCCCGTCAATGTGTGCCTTTCCCTATAAATCCAAACAAGCCTCCAACATTGTTGAAGCAGGAGAGAAAACTTTGACATTCTTTATGGTAGTAAGGCACTTCCAATCAACACTCTTCTATCTGAAGAAGTCCTCTACAATGCTAGACTAAGTAGAATCAATCCTTGAGGTAAATTCTGCATCACTCTCCCTATATTTTCATACACCTATCAGGCGCAACCAATCACCGAATGCTCCATGTGCTACAGTAATCAGGTCCAAGCTCAGGACTCAGATGAGAGAAATGCTCGAGGCCGATTATGGTGGTCCGAGCAAAGGTAAGGGTGCGAAGCACCGCCGTACCACTCCATTGATTCCTGCGAAAGGGAAGAGAATCATGCTTGAGCAGAAGCCATCTTCTTCATCCCCATCCAAGCTTTAGCTAGCTCTGCCAAGCCATTCATAGGAGTTAATTAGGTCCCGATCCTTGAGCCCTTCAAGAAAAGATGTTGGGGAGGAGCCAAACCTAGCCCCTATCCTAGAATTAGAATTTGGGGAGCAGGCACCAAGGAATGGAGCTGAGGAGGTGGTGGCTTAGAAAGAGCTGGGACTTGGTCATCCGCTTGAACCAGTGGATGATGATTTTTAGGTGACAGAGTTTTTTTACCCTATGGTCATCGATGTGCATTACCCTAAAGGAAATGGTTCTGAGAGTGAGCAAAGGTTGAGGGAATCATTTTTTAATGATCGTGCGGCTGCTCTTATGGTGAGCGTTGTCTCGCTCGTGGTGGAATCTCCTTCTCGTTGAGGAGAGAAAGAAAGGAAGGATTCGTCGGGCAAAAAGGGAGTTCCATCAATGAGGATGGATGAACCAGGTGTTGTAAATTATGTCCTAAAGCCAATCAACTAACATGTAGATGATTGTGCAAATTATAAATATATATATAAATTATTAATTAATAAAATATTTATTTGGCCGTTCATCACATTGCATCTTTATGAAATAAATTCTTTTATGATGGAATCCTTAAAACCATAATCGATTCAATAAAGAGAGGGTTTATTGAGTGGTCCTTAAAATAGTCGCGACCAAATGATATGTAGTTATAGAACAACTATGTATCAAGTAAAGGTCATTGTATATCATATGGGTTGATTGTCCACTTTATCAAGGAGTGTGGTGACACTAGTATGATATGCAGGTAAGGTGTATGACATCTCACTGAACGTGATCAATTTATGAAACACTCTTCTGCCAAAAAGTGTTCGTGAAGGGATATGGATATAAGTGTCTCTTTGACCTAAGATTATCATGGTAGCTTTCAAGCAACCTACTATACTTTGACGCTGGATTACCTAAATTTTTAATCCAGTGACATAAGGTTTCTGGGTGCAGTAAAGTACTTGTGGAGCAGTGAGTGAATCAAGATGGGATTAACCCCTCCAAATATTTGGAGTAAATATCTCACTATGTTTTGATTTAATAAAACCTTGGCTAGGATAGTCCTTGTGAGAAGGCACAGGACTTGTGAAGATTGAGACACTTTATGGATAAGCTGATTAAGGGTTGGTAGTTAAAATCTAAGTCATCTTGAGCATTGAGGTCAAAGGGATGAATTATATGGTAACCATATGCCAAAGGTTCTTGATTGTTACTCTGCAACCTTTGCCCTATCCAGACGTTGGGTGTCATTTCTAGATGGCGACTTCGATTAGTATTGAAAGTGTTTCAATGCTACCGACTTAGTGTTCGAACCTATGGGGTCACACCCATAGAGAATTCTATCTGGATGATTGTGAAACTAAATGTTAGTAAATTAATTAAAGGATTAAATTAGCAATATGATTGCTAGCTAGCTCAATTTGATTGAGCTATGAATATCTGGGTCAAATCAAATAGGATTTGATTTGGGCTTAAATTTAGGTAAGCCTAATGTTAATATACTTATCCATTTAAATTCAAATTATGAATTTGAATTTCAAACTCATTTTAATTTCAAGTTTGAAGTTTGAATTTTGAATTCAAAATTTTAAGTTTGAATTTAAAATAGATGTTAATGACCTCTCCTTAATTATCCCTCATTCCTTATTTTCTAACCTTTTTTGGTTTTTAATTTAAAAGAAAGATGAAAGAGTTTCTTCCTTAACTTCTAACCTTTTTCAGTTTTTGGTTAAAAAGAAGATGAAGGATTCTTCTTTATCTTTCAAGGAACGTTGGAAAGATGAGAAAATTTTTAGGGTGAAAGGGATTCTGGCTATAAAGTCTGGGGGTAAAATGTTTTTCCAAAATATACATCCTTTTGACAACTCTAAGGTAACCTTAGTGTTGAAAAGAATAAATCTCATCATCAAAGCCTTAGAGAGGAGCTAGCACTTCGAAGAGGCTGGTCAAGACCAGAACCTCGGTGTGGATCACCTGTAGAGGCCATACACCTTTATGTGGCTTGCAGAAGTTGTACCTAGCATCGTCTTTTATTGCTGCATGAGTTATTAAGCATCCAAAGGTAAAAGATTCAATAGTTACTAGTGACTTAGATATGATTTAAGACACTAGATCACAAATATAGATATGATCTATGTTATTTGCATTTACATAGATTTGATCTGTGTACGTTTCTTTTATACCTTATATATATAATTTTATATATTGATCCTATTGTAGGCTGATATTGGATTAGATCCAATATCTTATTGCCTTCATTGTTTATTTATTTTAAAAAATTTTAAAATGCATACATGTTGCCTACAAATAGATTAACTAATAATGGTATTAGAGCCTGGTTTGTGCTCTTAGTTTCTATCGTGCTCTAATTCTAGGATGGTCCAATGGGGGAGGCTACTGGTAGTACCCAAGATCATTGTGCCAATGAGCGCCTGGTAGGGATATCAGGGATGCACCAATAAGGGAAGCTACTGATAGTATCCCGGTGCATGGTGCCCAACTACCCACGACTTAGAGAGTGCAATAGGCTGATGAGAGCACTTGAAGGCTATTTTGATAGGAAGCCAAGTACTTGATTGGATGGATTCACCAAGCCGTTTGGTCATAGGAAAGAAGTAGGGTTTAAAGACCTTTTCTTTCCATTCAATGGGATCTTCTATGGCTTGTAGAGATGCCACTTATGTCATGACCCATGAAGAAGAAAAGTGAAGAGAATATAGATTAAAATAATTTTAATCTTATTTTTTAATGGTATGATCATAAATTATTTTAATTTTTTAAAAAATTTATTTTACATATTTAATTTAAAATTATTTCAATTTAAGAGTTTATTAAATTTAATTGAAAAATTAAATTATCTTAAATAATGAAGAAATTTAGAAATATGATTTAAAGATCTTAAATCATTTGCATAAGTTTTAAGGGTCATGGGTTAGCTTGAGTTTGATCCTTAAATTGGGTTAGACCTAAGTTTAGATTAATTGGACTAAAAAAAAAACTTAAATCTAATCAAAAGTTGAGTTAGGTTACATTCTTTTTAGATCTCTCTAATTAGTTAGATTGATTAGTTCATAAATCTAAATAAACCCGATTTGTTGCTTAGTGGTGAGCCCAAGTCTTTAAGCTAATCTAATCAATCTGATGAACCCATCCCATGATCTCACTTACCTGAAAAATATGGTTGATCAGAATTGATTGGGTAGCTCAATGATTCGAGTTATCCCATGTCACCTATGGTGAATCAGTACGACTGATTTTGGTAAACATGGACTAATTGTTCATGAATCCTTTTATAAATTAGTGGAAGGATTTTTGATTATGGTCCATGTATTCTCTTTCATATGTCACACTTTAATGTCAATCCCTCTAAATTTTTAGGTCCTTAAAACGATAAAGTTATGGGAATAACTAAGTCTTAGCCTTCCATTAATTGGATGGTAATGGGTCTAATAATTGGATGATCATTAGCAGACCCAAAGGTCGAATGTTCATCGGGCTACTGGAATTGCCAATCCTAATATGATGGCTCAATGTGACTTACTTAATGGTAGTCAGATGGGCTGGCCAAAGTTGGGCTTGACTATTCATTGGTTAAAAGCATTAAATTTTATAATGTTAATGGTTGGACCTAACCAGGACCTTCAATAGGAGGCCCAAAGGCCGATTGAAGTACATCCTAAGGCAAAATTAATTACTAGAAGTTACTTGGAGAAGTAATTGGTTAAAGAACCTACCTTTAGATATGCATGGGTGAGCCGACCAAAGTTGGGCTTATATATTGTCTATTGAATTCTAGTACCCACTAAGGAATTAAAGTAATTCCTCGGATTGAAGGTAGAGGCTACCCGTCTAAATAAAATAGTGGGAGGGCATTTAAGACTAGAGTCCATGTCTTTAATAATTTATATACAATAATAGGTTTTTAGTTTTTCTTTCAAATAATGTCTACCAATTTATCGCTCCGATCATTACTTGACAATAAAATACTTATGGGTCCTAACTTTGATAGCTGGTATCGAAGGCTCAGGATTGTCCTGGAGCATGAATGGATCCTTTATGTGATAACTAATCCAGCACTGAAGTCCCTACTCCTAATGCTCGGGGTTCGGTCAGGGATACTTATCAAAAGTGTCTCTTTGATCAGACCACTGTCCGATGTGTAATGCTAGCAGCGACGAATGACGAGTTCAATCACAAATTTGAGGAAGCCCAGCCAGAGGAGATTCTTCAAAAGTTGAAGGAATCCTTTGGGACATTAGACGATGTTGAGAAGTACAAGGTCTCTTGTGCCATCTACAATGCACGGATGCGTGATGGTGCCTCGGTCACTGATCATGTATTATACATGATCGAGATGATTGAGCGCTTGAGTAAACTCGGTTGTCCCTTGCATGAACAACTTGGAAAAGATGCGATACTAAACTCCCTACCTCCTTCCTATCTCGACTTTCTCAATCATTATAGAATCAATAAGCCTGCTATAAACTACCATGGTTTACTTGGTTTACTGCAAACTTATGAGAAAGATCACCAGCTCAATAAAGGGGTGGTGAATTTAGTGGGAGGTTCTTTGGGAGGTCATTGTCCCTTTAAGAAAGGAAAAAAAAATAAAAGAAAGAAGATGCAAAATCCTAGAACCAGTCAGGCTAAAAAGGTTAAAGCATATCAGAGTAAAGCGGAGTGCTTCTTTTGCAAGAAGCAGGGTCATTGGAAGAGAAAATGTCCTCTATATATTGCAACCCTTGATCCGAACAGGTCCAAGATGAGGAAACATCAAGAAAATGCTGAACAAGGTATTAATATGATAACACCTTGTAATTTCTCTATCTATGATACTACTAATTGGATATTGGATACTGGAAGTCTAATTCACATATGCAATTCTTTGTAGGGACTTCAAGTTAATAGAAGATTCAAGGACAGTGAGAGATTCTTAAATGTGAGAAATGGAAGCCAAGTTTCAGTCCTAGCGTTGGGAGTCATCAAACTTATTTTTGAGTCTTGTATAATCATTTTAAATGAATGTCATTATTGTCCATCTTTTATTTTAAATATCATTTCTGTAGGCTAATTGGCCATATCTGGTTATGAACTATCAATAAAGAATGACATTTGCAAAATCATTATGAATGGTTCTATTGTGATGAATGGATATATGAGTAATGGCATATATGTACTATCTCGATCTGTTAGTGTAATGTATACATCAAGCAAATGCCCTAGGATAAATGATATCTGTAATGCTTACCTTTGACACTACCGGTTAGGTCATATTAACAAGAACAGGATAAACAGGTTGAGACAAGAAGATCTACTTGAGGTTAATGATTTTGAATCATTACCAACCTATGAATCTTGTCTTCTGGGTAAAATGATCAAATAATCTTTTAGTGGAAAAGGTGAATGGGCCAATGAAATTCTAAGTCTGGTACATACCGATGTATATGGACCTATGAATGTTAGTGCCAAGGATGGGTATAATTATTTCATTACATTTATAGACGATCTTTCGAGGTATGGTTATATATTCTTGATGAGACATAAGGCTAAATCATTTGAAATGTTAAATGATATCGTAATGAAGTAGAAAAATAAACTGGAAAGTTTATCAAAACCCTTCAATTAGATCGAGGTGGTGAATATCTTTTCAGTGAGTTTCTAACATATCTTAAGGAGAATGGGATTCTCTCTCAATGGACACCTCCAGGGATACCTCAGTTAAATGGAGTGTCTGAAAGGAGAAATCGAACCCTGTTAGACATAGTTCGGTCCATGATGGGATTTGCTTCTCTGCCGATCTTCTTTTGGGATTATGCTTTAGAGTCAGCTTGTTATCTTTTAAATAGGATTCCAAGTAAGTTCGTTAACAAAACACCATATGAGATATGGACTGGGCATAAGCCGATACTCTCACACCTTTGGGTCTGGGACTGTCCGGCTTATGTTAAACATTTGAAAATAGATAAGCTTGGACCTAGGTCTGACCGGTGCCTATTTGTAGGGTATCCAAAAGACTTTAAGGGATATTACTTTTACTTGCCTGAAGAACAAAAGTTGTTTGTCGATCTTAGGGCTATTTTTTTAGAAAAGAAGTTTCTTGGTGAAGGAACTGGAGCTACTAAGATTGAACTTAGTGAAGTTCAACAAGAAGAAAAATTGATACACTTAAGAGATAATATAGAAGCAGATTTGATTAGATCAAATCCAGAGCCTATACAAGAACCATTAAGGAGATCTAGTAGGGTACTACGTCAACCAGACAGATACTATGGTTTTTTGATCCGGGATGATGATCCTATTGAACTCGATGAGAATAATAGAATCGATCACCTATATGGATGTAATGCAGAGGTTTGACTCTGAGAAATAGCTAGAAGCCATGAAATCTGAAATGAAGTCTATGAAAATCAATAATGTATGGACATTGGTTGATCCACTCGAGAGGATAAAACCTGTTAGATGCAAATGGATTTTCAAAAGAAAAAGAGGCACAGATGGGTAGGTAGAGACCTATAAAGCCTGTCTGGTTGCCAAGGGATATTGTCAACGTAATGGTATAAACTATGATGAGACATTTTTCCTATGGCAATGCTTAAATGCATTCAGATTATGCTTGTTTTAGCAGCACACTTTGATTATGAAATCTAACAAATAGATGTCCGAACAGCTTTTCTAAATGGTGAACTGGAAGAGAAGGTGTATATGATACAACCTAAAGGGTTCACATCCATAGATGAGTCAAAAGTATGCAAGCTTCAAAGATCCATTTGTGGATTGAAACAGGCATCTCAGAGTTAGAATATGCGGTTTGATAAATATATCAAGACATATGGTTTTGTCAGAAACAGAGAAGAACCTTGCATTTTCAAATGGTCTAATGGTTCTATGGTTGTATTCCTTGTGTTGTATGTGGATGACATTCTCTTAATTGGGAATGACATCCCAGCACTACAGGGAATAAAGGTCTAGTTGTCATCTCAATTTTCTATGAAGGACTTGGGTGAAGCCTCTTATATACTTGGTATGAAAATCTATAGAGATAGATCTAGGGGGATTTTGGGATTATCCTAATCTACGTACATAGACACTGTGCTGAAACGGTTCAGCATGAAGAATTCCAAGAAAGGCTATCTTTCAATAGGCCATGAAATTTCTTTCTTCAAAAATGATTATGCGACAACTCCTAAGGAGAGAGAGCGTATGAATAGGATTTCATATGCTTCGGCAGTGGGTTCTATCATGTATGCTATGATATGTACTAGATCAGATGTGGCATACTCACTAGGGATAGTAAGCAGATACCAGTCTGATCCGGATGATGCTTATTGAAAAGTAGTGAAGACTATTCTTAAGTATTTGTAAAATACTAAGGACCAATGGCTAATTTATGGAGAACCTGACTTAAAAGTTATGGGGTATACTAACTTCAATTTTCAGTTAGATAGGGATGACAACAAGAGAGTGTGTCAGGATTTATTTTTATCCTAAATGAAGGAACGATCTGTTGGAACAGTTCCAAGTAGCATACTGTGGCGGTCTTGGTTTGCGAGGTAGAATATATTGCGGCATCGAATGCAGCAAAGGAAGCTATATGGTTGCGAAAGTTTATAGAAGAACTTGGAGTGATACCTTCTCTGGATGGTCCTATTTTGGTGTACTCTGACAATACCAGAGCCATTGCTCAAGCCAAAGAGCCGAAGTTCCATCAACGCACCAAACATATTCTGCGCCGTTATCATCTTGTGCGAGAAATTATGGAGCGATGTGACATCAACCTTCAGAAGATTGATGGAAAAGAGAATCTAGCTGATCCATTCACTAAAGCTCTCAGAATCAAAGAATTTGATGACCATAAATAGAAGATGGGTATTAGATACTGTTCTCAGTGACTTTAGTCCAAGTGGGAGTTGTTGGGAATTGTGTCCTAAAGCCAATCAACTAACATGTAGATGATTGTGTAAATTATAAATATATATATGAATTATTAATTAATAAAATATTTATTTGGTGGTTCATCACATTGCATCTTCCTGAAATAAATTCTTTTGTGATGGAGTCCTTAGAACCATAATTGATTCAATAAAGAAAGGGTTTATTGAGTGGTTCTTAAAATAGTCGTGGCCAAATGATATATAGTTATAGGATAACTATGTATCAAGTAAAGGCCATTATATGTCATATGGGATGATTGTCCTCTTTACCAAGGAGTGTGGTAACACTGGTATGATATGCTGGTGAGGTGTATGACATCTCACTGAATGTGATCAATCTGCGGAACACTCTTCTACCAAGAAGTATTCGTAATGGGATATGGATATAAGTGTCCCTCTAAACTGAAATCATCATGGTGGCTTGCAAGCAACCTATTGTACTTTGGTGCTAGATTACCTAGATTTTTAATCCAGTGACAGAAGGTTTTTGGGTGCAGTAAAGTACTTATGGAGTAGTGAGTGGATCAAGATGGGATTGACTCCTCCAAACAGTTTGGAGTAAATGTCTCACTATGTTTTAATTTAGTAAAACCTTGGCTAGGGTAGTCTTTGTGAGAAGGCACAGGACTTGTGAAGATTGAGACACTTTATGGATGAGCTGATTAAGGGTTGGCAGTTAAAACCTAAGTCATCTTGAGCATTGAGAGTCAAAGGGATGAATTATATGGTAACCATATGCCAAAGGTTCTTGATTGTTGCTCTGCAACCTTCAGCCTATTCGGACGTCAGGTGTCATTTCTAAATGATGACTTCAATTAGTGTTGAAAGTGTTCCAGTGCTACCGGCTTAGTGTTCGAACCTATGGGATCATACACCATAGAGGATTCTACCTGACTGGATGATTGAGAAACTAAATATTAGTAAATTAATTAAAGGATTAAATTGGCAATACGATTGTTGGCTAGCTCAATTTGATTGAGCTATAAATATTTAGGTCAAATCAAATAGGATTTGGTTTGGGCTCAAATTTAGGTAAGCCTAATATTAACATCCTTACCCGTTTAAATTCAAATTATGAATTTGAATTTCAAACTAATTTTAATTTCAAGTTTGAAGTTTGAATTTTGAATTTAAAATTTTAAGTTTGAATTTAAAATGGATGTTAATGACCTTTCTCTAATGACTCCTCATTCCTTATTTTCTAACCTTTTTTGATTTTTAACTGAAAAGGAAGATGAAAGAGTTTCTTTCTTAACTTCCAATCTTTTTTGATTTTTGGCTGAAAAGAAGATGAAGGGTTTCTCCTTATCTTTCAAGAAACATTGGAAAAGGAAAAGACAGGGAGATGAGAAGTTTTTTAGGGTGAAAGGTATTCTGGCTATAAAGCCTGGGAGTAAAATATTTTCTCAAAATATACATCCTTTTGACAACTCTAAGGTAACCTTAGTGTTGAAAAGAATAAATCTCATCGTCGAAGCCTTGAAAAGGAGCTAGTACTCTGAAGAGGCTAGTCCGGACCAGAGCCTCAGTGTGGATCACCTGTAGAGGCCATACACCTTTGTGTGGCTTGCAGAAGTTGTACATATCACCGCCTTTTATTGTTGCGTGAGTTATTAAGCATTCAAAGGTAAAAGATTCAATAGTTACTGGTGACTTAGATATGATCTAAGATACTAGGTCACAAACATAGATATGATCTATGTTATTTATATTTACATAGATTTTATCTGTGTATATTTCTTTTATATCTTTTATATATTGATCCTGTTGTAGGCTGATATTGGATTAGATCCAATATCTTATTGTTTTCGTTGCTTATTTATTTTTAAAAAATTTAAAATATATACATGTTACCTACAAATAGATTAACTAACACCAGGACCTTCGGGGACATCGGCAGGTGATGAGGAGGGGGAATAGATTGGCTTAGCCCTTTCCTCGATCCCTCAGGTCATCCCATCAAAGAATTGCAATCTCAAATCGATAATTTTTTCAACCTATTTTATGCAAAAGAACATGTCATTATTCCTAAAGAAGGGGAGGACGAATGCCAAAAGGTCACGTTTAAGATTGAAGGATTCAAAATGCCCTTTGACTTGAATGAATATGCATATGTCCCTAGCCAATACATCTTGAGAGACATAAATTCTTCTTTCATTCGAGTGAGCTTTCTTTCTTTCTTTGTCTTTTTGGATATTTCGCATATTTCCTTAAGCTTAACTTATTGGATTTTTAATCCAACATTAAGCTTATATGTAAAATAATTATGTGTTACGAACTGTCAAATAAGGTTAAGCCCAATTAAAAGTAATCAGCTAAGGTTTGAGTGATTTGGGCTTTAATGTATCTGATAAGGTATGACCCTTTAATGTGTAGAGACCTAAGGGGTTATTTCTATTTTTATGATGGGCTAAAATAGAAATACCAAGAGATATTGATGAAATTATCTATATATAGCAGTTATGGTTCCTAGATCGCACGTATGACCTTCTTCTCTGAATCCTATCATCAGAAAAAATCCTAGAAAAAATTCTAAAGGGCTCTCTGAAAGTATGTGTTGATCTGGAAGGCTAACCGCACTTCTCTGAAGAACAATCAAGCAATATAGATTTAGGTACATATGCTTCCGTTTGTTGTTTATGGATTCTTGATGATTAAACATGGATGATTCTTGGGCTTCTTGGTGATTGTTTTCATCAAAGATTTAAGTTTTATTTTCAACAATTGGTATCAGAGCTCCTATTCATGTTGAATCATTGAAAAATTTTAAATTTTTGGGTCATATGCCATTGATATCATATTATTTGTGCATATATCTTTTTTGGTTTTATTCAGCAACTTAGTTTATAGTGAATTCTATTTTGGTACCATTGACATTCAAGTTTGTCTTGGTGTATCAAAAATTTATTTTTCTTCTAGTTTGAGATCCTAAATTCCGATGTCAAGAAGGAAAGATATCGCTACATTCATTGCATCCAGTTTAATGCAATGCTTTTTGATTTAGGAGGATAATTTTTCTGCGCTTAAGTATTCGCATGAGAAGAATTTCATTGCATGGGATTTTATTAGGGTGTCAATGTTGAGACTCTTTTCCTTATGCAATTATGGAAGTCACGTGGGGTTCCACTCCATGAAATCCTGAGAAAATTCCATGGCATGGGAAGTTAGAGGAAAAAAGGAATAGAACGCATCCTTTCCATGGAAATTGTGGAAATCCAAAAGGTGTCCTTTCCGCTACAAAAAAACACATGGAATTCCTTTAGTTTTTATTATTTTTTTTAACGCTCAGTTCTGTGAAGCTTTAAAGGGGCATTGGGATATGAGATTTGCAAGAGTAAAGTTTCATGGGCGTTAGGGCTTCTTTATCATGCCAGCCTTGTGAGTAAAAGCATTCTTCAACATTGCATAAACTTCGTGAATCTTCAACTTCAAAATCGGAGCCTCATTCACGTTCCTTTTACACTGGTAAATCCATCTCTTTATAAAATCCAACTATTTCATAACTGTTTTCCATCCCTTCCTTATAATTAGTTTCTTAAATGCCCAGATATGAAATATAGCTATTATGCTAGATTGAAGATAGATATTCTATTACCATGTGAAAAGCCCCTAATAGAGCATTTTTCAACATCGTATAGATCCCATGGATTTTCAGCTTAAAAAATTTAAGCACTCATTAACTTCTCTCCATGCTAGTAAACCCTTCGGCCATTTCATAATCTTTTTTCATTTCTTTCTTCTAATTAGTTTCTTATACGATAAGGTTTGATATAACTATTATGTCGAATGGAAGTAGAAACCTTTTAATATCATGTGAATGACACTTTATCATGCAAGACTTGTGAAGAGAAGAATTCTTCAATATTGCATAAACCTCATGATCCTTCAAATTTGAAATTAGAGTCCTTCTTCATGTTTTTTCTACACTAGTAACTCCACTTTATAAAATCCAACATTAATTTTATTTTTTTTCCATTTCTTTTTTGTCATTAGTTACTAAAATGATAATATATGAAATAGTAATATTATGCTAGATGGAAAGGAAACCTTTTGATACCATGTGATCAACACCTCTTTATATCAACCTATTTAGAAAGAACATTTTTCAACTTTAGAATTAGGATCCTCGTCATCATTCTCTCTATTCCACTAATGCATTTTGTCTAAGAAAAATGGAATGCATTAACTAATATTTCATCCTAATTACTAACAAGTTAACAATTGTTGGAGTGTTATACTTGTGATGAGAGCATCATGTCTCACTCCTTATCGAGAAAAAGTTATGTCAAAAAAAGTAATTCATTAACTAATATTTTTTATTAGTTATTAATAAATTAATGAATGAACGAACATTAGGTATAACTCGTTAAAGGTTGAATGGCATTATGTCACTTTAATTTTAGATGTGAGACGAACATTTTTGATAACATGCATTTTATGTGATGCAACTTCTTATACAAAACCATAAGGAGTGGAGCCATAATTTAATTTTAGATTTAATGCCTACCCTCATTCTGTCCTTATGATAATGTTTCCTCATTCTCTGTATATATCCCAACCCAACATTATCCTTTCCTCAATCCCTACCAATCAAATGGGTGGTCCTCGTCAATAGGCACTACAAAAAATCAACTTTTGCCTACGATTTTTTTCGTAGGGAAAGAGAAAAAAAATCGTAGGTAAAGCCTTTCCCTACGATTTCTGTCGTAGGCAAAAGTATAAAAAAATCGTAGGGAAAAGTGCGTAGGGAAAGCCTTTGCCTACGACTTTTAAAAATTGTAGGCATAGATCAGACCTTTTCCCTACGATTTTTTTCGTAGGTAAAGATCATAATTCGTAGGGAAAGAATGAGAAGAATTTGAAATTCAAATTTAAATTTTAAAAACTATTGCCTACGAAATTTAAAAATCATAGGGAAAAATCAAAAAATATATTTTTATCAATACCTTTCCCTACGATTTGTCTTAAAATCGTAGGGAAAAATTGGCTAATTATAATTTTTAGAAAATTTTTTCCCTATGAAAAACCCTAAAATCGTAGGGAAAAATAGAAAAAATATTTTTTTATACACATCTTTCCCTACGATTTACCTTAAACTCGTAGGGAAACGTTAGGTAATAAAATTTTTTAATGATTTCTTTCCCTACGAAAAACTTCAAAATCGTAGGGAAAAAATCAAGAATTTTTTTTATCCACTTCTTTCCCTACTATTTTTCTTAAAATCGTAGGAAAAAATTGGCTAATAATAATTTTTAATGATTTCTTCCCTACGAAAAACTCTAAAATCGTAGGAAAAATTGGCTAATAATAATATTTAATGATTTGTTTCCCTACAAAAACCTCAAAATCATATAAAAAAATCAAAAAAATATATTTTTTTATCCATATCTTTACCTATGAATTTCTTAAAATCGTAGAAAAAAATAGCTAATAATAATTTTAATATTTTCTTTTCCTACAAAAAAAAAACTCTAAAACCGTAGGTAAAAATTAAGAAATTAAAAGAGGTTCATGGCATTTTCCATTGATCAACTTACATGATCATCAAGTAGCGAGCAAGAAGAGACAGCGAATACAAACTCATAGCATCATTGTTGATAACTACTTATATATATATATATATATATATATATATATATATATATATATATATATATAATGAGTAATTGTTACAACAAAACACTATGCTTGTAAACAAAGACAAAACAAGCGACTCAAGGGGCTGGGCTTCTCATGGGCTGGGCTTCTCATGGGCTGGGCTTACTCTTCTCCCAGATAAAAAAGAAGAATGCACTCCACAATTTGCGTTCCTTCACGGGACTCGCTAAAAGGCCATTGTCTCTGCCAATAATTAGAACATCAAGTTTGGCCGTAAGCGAAGACTTCAGTGTCACAGACCGTGATAGCTCCTCTGTGATTGGTAGAAGACAAAGGCATGGACAAAGGCATCTTCTGTGAATGATAGGTAAAGGAGAAGAGAACACATAACAAAAAGGAGGATAAGCTGTCAACATATATGGTGGTGAAGAATGGAGATGCTGCCACTTCTGTAAGTGCAGCATTGCCCTGGGAGCCTCTCTTCTCAGAAGATCTTGAAGAGGATGCCTCCATGTGCCGCGAAAAATGGAGCAAACACGAGAGATTCGACGGCCATGAGCTTGATAAGGATGTTAAGCGACGGTCCAGATGTGTCCTTGAGAGGGTCTCCAATGGTGTCACCAATCACAGCAGCCTTGTGGGGATCTGATCCTTTAGGGCCAAGGGTCCTAGCATGCTCTGAAGCTCCAGCCTGACCCAAAAAAAAAAAAAAATCATCAGCAAGTTCTAAATAGCATGATGAACTCAAGAAAGAAAGACATCTTGATTGATACAAGGGGGGATGAAAGAGACCCAAGGATGACTTTTACCTCAATATACTTCTTAGCATTATCCCATGCACCACCAGTGTTAGATGCAGAGATTGCAATCTGTAAACAAAGAGAGAGAGAACCCATGAGTTCTTCTTACACCCAATCCTCTGATAAATCCAAAAAATGATTTCCCACTAACCTGAACGCCAGATACAAGGGAGCCTGCAAGAACCCCTGATAGAGTTTCCACGCCAAAAAATGTTCCAACAATGAGAGGCGTAAGCATCACTAGAGCACCAGGTGGAATCATCTCCTTGATGGAGGCATCCGTCGAGATTTTGACACAAGTGGCATAGTCAGGCTTGGTACTTCCATCCATAAGACCAGGTATGGTGTTAAACTGTCGGCGAACTTCCTCCACCATCTTCAGAGCTGCGCTGCCTACACTCTTCATGGTCATGGCAGAGAACCAGTAAGGAAGCATTGCACCAACAATTAACCCAATGAATACTTTAGGTGTCAGAACATCCACAGTTGATATTGCTGCCCGACTCACAAAGGCACCAAAGAGTGCAAGGGACACCAAGGCAGCTGAACCGATGGCAAAACCCTAAAAAGAAACAAGTGGATTTAATTGTAATATTAGAAGATGAGCTAGTGCAAATGAAGCAAAAAAGAATTACCTGGGTAAGATCCATGGTCAAACACAAAATTCCAACAGGCCTAGAAAAGGAGACAACAATACCTTGGAGGTTGAACAATTATCCATGCATGCAATAAGACAATATTGATATATGTACATGCACAGATGCAGACTCCTACAAGTAAATAAGGCAAGTGCAATGTTTTTGTTTGCAATATTACTACCATCTAAATTGGCAACCTGATTTTAAAGGATAAAAATGTGAGCGCCTCTTCCTAAAGAAATGTGTTTGAGAAACTGGTGCAATTTCTTCCCTCCAGAATTAGACAGATGATGTCCTGAAGAAGGCTGACAATAAGTTCTCTCAAAATTGGAATGTTCCTCTGTTACAAAGGTGGTCAAAACTGGCATGTGCCTCTCTTACAAAGGTTGCAAAAATGTCTACAATCAAGTTAGATCACATTGAATTGGAAAGACAGAAAGATTGTATAAGTTACATGGTTTCATCACCACTTCATGGGAATTCGTTTAGGTGAAAGCATCACGTTGAAGTGGATAGCACCATATATTGCGGATAATAAAGGCGAAGTTGAATCATCATAGCTTCAAGCTCAAACCTCTCAAATATGCAATTACCTCAAAATATCTCTAACACTGAACTACAATCACATGTTTGCTAGCAACAAGGAAGAAGAAAATGATTTTGTTTACCTTTCCAATGGCAGCAGTGGTATTGCCTGCGGCATCAATTGCATCAGTTCTCTCACGTATCCTGTGGCTCATTCCAGCCATCTCAGCAATGCCTCCAGCATTGTCACTGATGGGGCCATAGGCATCAATGGCCAGCCCAGTAGCAATGGTGCTCAACATGCCTAGAGCAGCAACAGCAATACCATACATGGCAGCAAGACTAAAGCTAACAAAAATGCTGACAGCAATGGCAAAAATTGGAATTATCACAGACTTGTATCCCAAAGCAAGACCAAAAATAACATTAGTGGCAGCTCCAGTTCTGCAGGAATCGGCTACATCTTGCACCGGACTACAAAAGAGGAAGATTTGCCAGACTACCAGTGAGCCACTGGATACAAAAATAATCTGTCACAACTCATAAAAAAAGAGAAGTTTCACCTGTATGCATTGCTTGTGTAGTACTCGGTGACAAAGCCAATAACCAGCCCAGCCCATAGACCAACTGCAACACAGAAGAACAGCTGCCTGGAGATAACATTCCAAATCATCATTAGATAAGCATCAAAAAATAACCACCTCCAAGCAAAAGAACATAAATATTACTTACCAGTTTGTCACTTGCTTCTGGGAGCCAAAATTGAAGATTGTGAAGCTAGATGGGAGGGCAATCCAACTGATAATTGCAATGCCAATGGTCATAAGAGAAGTTGAGATTATAAGCTGCTTCTTCAGTGCAGGCTCAATCTCCTTCACTGCCTTTATTTCATAGAAGTCAGTTGCAAACAGTGTAGTGATCAAACAAACAATGATACCTATAGAGCTAATAAGCAACGGATAGCACATCGCAGTAAAATCATGGTTGATTCCAAAGGATGAGATTGAAGCAACAACAAGGGCAGCACAGGAAGACTCAGCATAAGAGCCAAAAAGATCAGATCCCATCCCAACAATAACAGTTAAAAAAAATCTTAAGCAGGGAGTTGCATCTAAGATCTCACAGAAAATAGTGCAAGTTGGAAATTATATTTCTAAAGCTTGGTAGAGACTGAATGAGAGAGACAGGGGAGGTCCCTATGTCCTCCATGGGAATAGTTATCCCGTCCCATAAATGAACTGAAGTCTCCCAGGCAATAGCTCCCAGAGAACCTTAACTACTCCAATATTCCCCCTAGAAAGATTATCCTGTAAAAATTATAGCAAAAAACTTAATTATTTCCACAACACTTTAAATTGCCAATGTTGATGGTCATTAGAGTACAAAAAGAAGCTGAGAATACCTGATAGATAAAGTTTCAGCAATTTCAGCAGTTTCAGCAGCAACTAAACTAAACTAAAGAAACTAAGGATACCTGATCCTTTACATACATGCACGAAAAAGAAAATGTTTCATTTGCATCTAGATGTATTGGAACAACTGATCAGGCTTAAAACCAAAGTGTGGAGCAAACAGCAAACGTGTACGATGAACACTAATACTTTGTCAAAAAAGTAGCAGGTGTTGAATCATGTGAGAACAGAATAAAAACAAAAAGCTAAGCAAGTTGCCAAAAGGAATATTCATTTGATACCATGGCATCTAATAACTAACTTGCAACCACTCATCCATGTCAGCATCAGTTGCACGTGTACCTATTTCCACCTTAGGCACTCTCTTGGTTTTCTAAGAATAATAATATACGCACATAAGAATCATCTAATCATATACAACTACACTGAATGAGCAAGAACAAGATAGTAATTAAACAGAAAACACTAATCGAGAAGTAGATACCTAAATCCATTATTAAATTTTTGAAGAACAGAAAAGATGTGTACTAATAGTAATCAAACAGTAAGCAGGCCTATCATCAACAATTGTTTCCTACAAGCAGATTTTGTTTGTTCTTATGTGCAAGTTAATAACACAAGTCTGAGTTATACTAAAATATGGTTTCATAAGCTGCAGCACCCAGAATTACAGATAAGTTTAACAGCAAATAGCAATAATAATGACACAAAAAAATATCAGAAACAATAGAAGGATACTAATTTGGACAAATATATGGCAAATGCACCAAAGGTTGCAGTGCAATAATGTCTCAGCCCATGCATCAGTGCTTATAATGAAAGCACTCCACAAGTAATCTTTTCCCCTTTGTCACAGTGCTGCAAAGCCAACCATTATTATCAAATGGATAGAACCATATCAAAAATCAATGCCAAACTTAAACAGAATTTAGCTATGTCATATGGCAATTATTGACCAAGACTTATTAGCTATTTCATCCTTGCCTGGTTTCACATTGTTGGTCACAGAACTCTCTAAAGATGGGAGCCGGCTTGCAATGTTGTTTGAAGTAGAAGTATCAGCCTGTTCCCATGCTCGAGCAAGATTTAAGAGCATTTCTCCCACCTCTCGACGACACTGAAACAAAGATCCTGCTGCTACCGCCCCTGCCTTGCCGGTGCCACCTGCACCGCCGGTTGCAACATCACTGCCTGTCGTCAGAGCACTAACAATGGAGATCAAACCAAAAACCTGATGGCAGGAAGGACACTTACATCGAGCCGGAGATAACCTGGGAGCCTTGCAAGGTAATCCGTGAGGGATTTGGGGGAATCAAACTCCACGAGCGCGAAGGAGACGATGAGGGCTCGGACTCCGCGAGCGTGAAGGAGACGACGAGGGCTCGAGAGGGTTTCTTCTCTCTTTGTGGGCGCAGCGGGGACCCGGGGCATCGCCGGCCGTGTCCCAGCTCGCCTCTGCCAGCCGATAGCCGAGGCGATGGACAAGAGGGAGGGAATCAAACTCCACGAGCGCGAAGGAGACGATGAGGGCTCGAACTCCGCGAGCGTGAAGGAGACGACGAGGGCTCGAGAGGGTTTCTTCTCTCTTTGTGGGCGCAGCGGGGACCGGGGCATCGCCGGCCGTGTCCCAGCTCGCCTCTGCCAGCCGATAGCCGAGGCGATGGACAAGAGGGAGAGGAGGAGGAAGAGGAGGAGGGCGGGGAGGTCGCAGAGGTACTGGTCGTCATCGTTGTGGGCATCCGGTGGGAGGGCGGCGGGGTCGGTGGAGGAGTGGAGGGGCTGGATGGAAGAGATGGAGTTAGGGCACAGGCAGAAGTCGGGCGGTGTTAAAGCTTAAAAGGGTTTTTTTTTTTTTTTTTTTTGCTAATCCTTTGCCGTATCGCGAAAACCATAGGAAAATGGATATTATGAAAAAAAAATTTGAGGATGCTTTTGCCTCCAAAAAAAATAAAAAAAAAATTAGGGAAAGGTCTAGAGACTTTCTTTAGAAAAAATATTTACATGTAATTTTATCTTCAAAATAAAAATAACTTTATAAAAAAAAAATTTTAAAGCATTTTTTATTGTATAAAAGAAATAAAAATAAAAAATAAAAATAGTTATCAAATATATAACAAAAATTATAAAAAATAAAAATAATGATGATGATCAATAGGCATGGGCGCGTTTTTGTAAAAAAAAAAACAATGATGATGATCAATAGGCATGGGCGCGGGGCCGTGCCTGGCATGGCCCCATCGTGTCAGAAAAATTACCGTGCCTGGCACGGCACATTAACAAATGGGTCGTATGGCACGGCCCGGTAAAAAAATTTAAATTCGGCACGGTCCGTGACCCATCAAGAAATTGGCCACGGGCCGTGCCATGCCAAACGGCCTTTCTGGGCCGTTTTGTGGGCCATGCCAAACGGCCTTTCTGAGCCGTTTTGTGGGCCATGCCAATGGGCCACGTGCCATGCTTGGCACGGCCCTTCTGGGCCATTTTGTGGACCGTGCCTTGGCACGGCTGGTGCCTAGGCATGCGTGCGCCTAGGCACCAGCCAGCTGATCAAAGCCATGATCCCGATTGGCGATGATGGATCCGACGATTGCAATCGATCCGATCGGAGATGATCCGACGGTTGCGATCGATCCATGCCATGATTCCGATCGGCGATGATCGATTCGACAATCAATCCGATCGGAAACGATCTGAAGGTTGCGATCAATCCAAGCCATGATCCCGATCGGGGATGATCGATCCGATAGTTGTGATCCATCCGATCGGCGATGATCCGATGGTTGCGATCGATCCAAGCCATGATCCCGATCAGCGATGATTGATCCAACGGTTGCGATCCATCCGATCGGCGATGATCCGACGGTTGCGATCGATCCAAGCCACGATCTCGATCGGTGATGATCGATCTAAAGGTTGCGATCGATCTGATCGGAACGATCCGATGGTTGGATCGATCCAAGCCATGATCCCGATCGGTGATGATCGATCGGACCATTGCAATCGATCCGATCGAAGACGATCCAACGGTTGGGATCGATCCAAACCATGATCTCGATCGGTGATGATCGATCAGACCGTTGCGATCAATCTGATCGGCGATGATCTGACGGTTGTGATCGATCCAAGCCATGATCCCGATCAGCGATGATCGATCCGACGATTGCGATCCATCCGATCGGCGATGATCCGATGGTTGCGATCGATCCAAGCCATGATCCTGATCGGCGATGATCGATCCGACGGTTGCGATCCATCTGATCGGCGATGATCCGATGGTTGCGATCGATCCAAGCCATGATCTCGATCGGTGATGATCGATCTAATGGTTGTGATCCATCTGATCGGAGACGATCCGATGGTTGGATCGATCCAAGCCATGATCCCGATCGGTGATGATCGATCGGACCGTTGCAATCGATCCGATTGAAGACGATCCAACGGTTGCGATCGATCCAAGCCATGATCTCGATCGGTGATGATCGATCCGATGATTGCGATCCATCCGATCGAAGATGATCCGATGGTTGCAATCGATCCATGCCATGATCCAGATCGGCGATGATCGATCCGACGGTTGCGATCCATCTGATCGGTGATGATCCGACGGTTGCGATCGATCCAAGCCACGATCTCGATCGGTGATGATCGATCTAATGGTTGCGATCGATCTGATCGGAGATGATCCGATGGTTGGATCGATCCAAGCCATGATCCCGATCGGTGATGATCGATCGAACCGTTGCAATCGATCCGATCGAAGACGATCCAACGGTTGTGATCGATCCAAACCATGATCTCGATCGGTGATGATCGATCAGACCGTTGCGATCAATCTGATCGGCAATGATCTGACGGTTGTGATCGATCCAAGCCATGATCCCGATCAGCAATGATCGATCCGACAGTTGCAATCCATCCGATTGTCGATGATATCCGATGGTTGCGATCGATCCAAGCCATGATCCCGATCGTAGATCATCGATACGATAGTTGCGATCCATCCGATCGGCGATGATCCGATGGTTGCGATCGATCCAAGCCATGATCCCGATCGGTGATGATCGATCCGACGGTTGTGATTCATCTGATCGGCGATTATCCAACGCTTGCGATCGATTCAAGCCATGATCTCGATCGGCGATGATCGATCTAACGGTTGTGATCCATCTGATCGGAACGATCCGATGGTTGGATCGATCCAAGCCATGATCCCGATCGGTGATGATCGATCAGACCGTTGCAATCAATCCGATCAAAGATGATCCAACGGTTGCGATCGATCCAAACCATGATCTCGATCGGTGATGATCGATTAGATCGTTGCGATCACTCTGATCGGCGATGATCCGACGATTGTGATCGATCCAAGCCATGATCCCGATAAGCGATGATCGATCCGATAGTTGTAATCCATCCGATTATCGATGATATCCGATGGTTGCGATCCATCCGATCGGCGATGATCCATGGTTGCGATCGATCCAAGCCATGATCCCGATCGACGATGATCAATCGGACCATTGCAATCAATCTGATCGGAGACGATCCAACGGTTGTGATCGATCCAAGCCATGATCCCGATCGAGGATGATCGATCCGATAGTTGCGATCCATCCGATCGGCTATGATCCGATGGTTACGATCGATCCAAGCCATGATTCCGATCGACGATGATCGATTGGACCGTTGCGATTAATCTGATACCTCGGTATTTTCTTTACAGAGGAAAGATATGATTCTCTATGATTTTCATGAAAATCGTAAGGAAAGACTTTTTCAGAAAAATATTGGCGGGTAATTTTATCTCCAAAAATTTGATGATCAAGAAAAAGTCTTTTAAAAGGATAACTAAAAAAAGATATATACATAATAATATTTTTATTATGTAAAGGAAAGATATGATTCTCTACGATTTTCATGAAAATCGTAGGGAAAGACTTTTTCAGAAAAATATTGGCGGGTAATTTTGTCTCCAAAAATTTGATGATCAAGAAAAAGTCTTTTAAAATGATAACTAAAAAAAGATATACATAATAATTTAATATTATATTGCATAATAATATTGATAAATATATAATATATTCTATATTATTATAAAACTTTATAACATGTTCTATATACATGTATTACAATATAGATTAATAAATTATTAACAATATGATAATACATAAATCATAGTATACTGCAATATTATAATAAGTAATTATTATTATATAAAAAAATATTATATATATTTTATTTTTATGTATTATATAAATACATATTTACTATATATAATATAAGTAAATAATAATATAGAATTAAAGAAACTATAGTAATTATTACTAAGAATATATATATATAACATGTTAACAATATAATAAATAACAATATAAATACAGTATAAGAAATAAATAATTATATTAATATTTATAATTATTAATAATATCATATAAAATATATAATTAATATAAATATAGTAAATATAAAATTTAATTTTGGGAAAGGTATACATCCTTTCCCTACGATTTTCGTGACAATCGTAGGGAAAGGGTTGGATTCTGAAAAGGGTTTTTCCTACGATTTTTATTAAATTCGTAGGAAAAGGTTGCCTATCTTTTCCTACGATCTTCGTGAATATTGTAGGTAAAAGTTTGCATCCTTTTTATGAAAGGCTCTAGAGCCTTTGCCTATGATTTTTATGAAAATCGTAGGGAAAGACTCTGGACCTTTACCTACGATTTTGTTAAAATTGTAGCGAAAGACTTTAAAAAAAATATAAAAAGTCTTTCCCTACGATTTTCAAAAAATCATAGGTAAAGGCTCTAGATCTTTCCCTATGATTTTTTTAAAAATCGTAGGGAAATATTTTTTAGAAAAATTTTGGAGGGAGATTTTGCCTCCAAATTTTGGTATAGCTTTTCCCTACGATTTTCCAAAATTCATAGGGAAAGATCCAGAGCCTTTACCTACGATTTTTTGAAAATCGTAGGGAAAGATCTTTTCAGAAAAATTTTGGAGGGAAATTTTGCCTCCAAATTTTTGGTATAGCTTTTCCCTACTATTTTCAAAAAATCGTAGGGAAAGGTTCTCGATCTTTCCCTACGAATTTTTGAAAATCGTAGGGAAAATCTTTTCCCTACGATTTTCTGAAAATTGTAGGGAAAGATCCAGAGCCTTTCCCTATAATTTTTGAAAATCGTAGGGAAAGGTTCTAACTGTATGACTATGAAATCTTTACCTACGTTTTTAAAAAATCGTAGGGAAATATATCTTTTGCCTACGATTTTAAAATCGTAGGTACGAAAATCGTAGGCAAAAGTCATTTTCTTGTAGTGGGTCAAACAATCTCAAACAAAGATTCTTGGGCAACTATTTCAACATCATGTCTTCCTCCATCCGATGGTAAGGCCAATGCTAGCAAAGGCTCAAGTAGAAAGCTAGGTCCATTTTGAAATCTGTTGCTGCAAATTAAAATACAAAATAGCAAAAGCAAAGAGATGTTTTAAATTTTTGATGTCGAATGATTCATGTGCTAATCATTTGTCAACTTTCTGCTCTTTTTCTTAGCTCATTAACGGAGAATTAGGCCTAAGATGGAGGGAGGTTTTTTATTTGCTGCACCAAGAACCTCAGGCTGTGGCTTGGCAGGTAACCTCTCGTCCCTCTCTTTTAGCTATTTAATATGTATTCTCTCTTTATCAATTTTTGAATCTTGTTGGGCCTATACTTATTCTTATCCTCTATGCTCATATCCCTCTTTTATTATCTTAGTAGAAAGGATGAAAAAAATCATTGTTGACCCACTTATTAATTTTGATGATTAACAAAAGCCATGAGTATATTACTTGTGTTACTAATGTAATTGACATATATTTCAGGAATTTAGAAAGGTAAATCATTCAAATGTTATATAGAAAATCATTTTGAATCAGTTTCTATTGATATATGTCAAAGTTCAGAGTTGGAGCCGACACCCCAGTCATTAGAGCCGACTCCAGAGCGTATCAGAATAGTTTAAACTTTCGGCACGGTTTAGAGCCGATACCTTGAAATTTAGAGTCGACACATGGAAAGATAGAATCAATACCTAAAAAGTTAGAGCCGACTCTAACCTGAGATACAAAGAACTATTTTCTGCGTCAATTTTTGGAGCCGACACCCTTGGAGATTAGAGCTGACTCCAGATCGCATTGAGCCGACACCACAGAATTTCGGAGCTGACTCCACGATGGAATTTTTATTACTATTTATGGAAACCCGATTTAGAGCCAATACCTAAAAAGTTGGAGCTGACTCCAACATGTCAGAAACGTATTTTCAAATATGTCAGAACATATTCCAACGGTAATATTTTTTCACCTAACCCCCAACAGATCTATTTCTTTGTGTGAGGATGTAATCCAAGTACACTTCAACAACGGCTATTTCTCACCTAATCTTGGATTAAGAAGGATTATAAAAAGGGCTTTGGACTGTTCAAAAAGAAGAAGAGAAAAACGGAAAGAAAAAGAGAGAAATCAAGAAAGTTTTCTAAAGAAAAATCTCTGTGTCCAAGTCCATCTACTGAGAAGAGATAAAGAGAAATCCAAAAGCCTCTCGAGATCAAATCTGAAGGATTTCCAGCGTTTTGAAGAAGAAGAGCAAGAGCCCTAAATTTTCAACTTCTCTTCACCGAGCCTTGTTCAAGAATCGGAGTGCAAATCTTGATATCCCATTCATAGGAGAAGAGGAAAAGAAGAAAAGCTCAACTTCACATTGCTTCAAATCAGGCTCTTCTAATCTTATTTTACTTACATTGTATATTTGCTCAGTTGAGGAGCTTTAAATTATCGTAAACTTATATTTGAATTGTTTGTTGTCTAATTCAATCGGATGATTGAATTAGTTGAGGTAGTTGACATCGGGGTAAGCTAAGAGTAGCTTACGGTAGGTTTTGTGCCGGTGAACCTATGAAAACCAGCTGGGTTCGTTGTAACCCCGATGTAAAACAATAAGTTCGAGTTGTGATCTTGCAAAACAACTCAGCTGTAATATGGGAGATTATAGTGTGGACCCAAGAGTTGCTTGGGAGTGGATGTAGGTGTGGCTAACACTGAACCACTATAAAACTTGTGTTTTGTCGTGATTGCTTGTCTCTCTCTCTTCTTCTATATTGTGCTTGTCATTATTGCATCACTTCACTCGTGCACTTATCTTGTGAAATTATTTTAAGTGTAAAATTTTTAAAGAACCCAATTCATCCCCCCTTTTGGGTTGTCATCTGGGCCAACAATCATGAAGAAAAATAATTATAACATAGTTTGCAACATGAATGCAGGACATCCTCGCTTCTTGACAATAAATTGTAAGATGTAAATGACAAATGCAGTAAATGTGTTCATTTTACTGAAATCAACATATTTGATGCCAACTTTCTTACTTGTCACTATTTTCTTTTACATGAAATTTCTAAGTAAATTTAATGCAATATATATATATATTCTAAGTAATTTTAGTGAATTCCATAAGAATATATAGATCCGGTGCAATGCTACAAATAGGAGGGGTCAAGTTTAGGGCAAATCCTAACTTGATCCTATCTCCATGTATCCAACCTTAACCAAATCCAACAGTTATATTTGTGATGAGTCAAGTCAGTCAAAACGATTATTGCGCTGCAATAGTTGAATCAAAATTTTAAGATATGTTGCAGTTATGACATGTAGATCCTTCATATCTTTCTTGCATAGTAGGGAAATTTATACACATAAAGGATAAGATTTATTGAGCAATTAGATGCAGAAATCCTCATCTTCTTGGTCTCATTTTCTGCTATAAAGGGTCAAATTTTGACAACAATTTAAGACAATATATACCGTAGATTATTGGGAATTGAAGAATCGAGACGAAAAGTGTTGCATGCTGTATATTTACTCATGGCCTCTCTTCGATTAACATTCCAATCTGTAATCACTAAAATATTTTGTAAGTAAATGTTCATGTTATGCGTGTAGTTATGAAACAATACCAAATCCTCATCATTTTGATGGTAAAACAGACTATTCTCCAATCTGATATAATAAATTAAATTTTTTTTCTAACAAACAGAGGTTATCAAATAATAACTTTTCAAAATGAACCAATAAAAAATTAACTTTTATTAAATTATTATTATTATTAAAATTTAAATAAATAATAAATCAATCATATATCCATATGTACCATAATAAGAGAACGCTAAGCCCACTGGTGAAACTTCTTGTGGAGACTTTTGGAGGGACGAACTTGTCATGTACTTTGTCCCTTGGACTCTAAGGCTCAAGATCTAATGATGGTTCAGCTCCAAATGTTTGAGCGGGGCGGCGGGAGAGGAGGCGTTGAGGGGATATTTGGAGAATAGGATTTTTCCAGAGCTCCGGGGAGGCTGTTCTGCGTGGTTTACGTTCATACGAGCGTTCAGAGGTCGGATAACTTTTTGGGGGTGGTGGCACTACGGTCGTGTACGAGGAGATGCCGGTGGCGGTGAGGGAGGGGCTTCAAGCGGTGTACTTCGTTCACCTGCCTCCAGGTGGTGTAACTTTCCGGTGCACGTTAGTCCCTTTTTATGGAGGATTTCTAATGTGAGCCGGAATGCTCCCGCCTTTCCTAAAGCCCCATCATACAAAGGATTTCTAACGTGGGCGCCGAAGGCACATTTTAGCACAGTCTGGCTTGCAAATGGATGAGGAAGGGCGGGTTCGAGATCCCAAAATTCGTGCACGACCATTATGGGGAGCGGGGGCACTATGGCCTGGAGAGAGAACATCATCACCGTGCCTACAATGTACGGGTGATTCTATTTGGCCAGCTCATTTTGCTGAGAAGCCTCGAGTCGTTCTATTGGCACCCCAAAGATTACTCTCCACACCCACACTTACAAAAATTAAAATACCTAAAATACCCTAAGATGTAATTACTTTTCTACCCTTGCTTATTTCTATCTACACCCACATGATCAAAACCCCTTTCCAAACTTCTCTCCCAGGCACAGCCATCTCCCTTCCTCCTCCCTCTCTCAACGATTGTCTCTGAAATCAGGGTCTAGACAAGGTTTAAAGCTCTCATTTCAACAATGGAGAAGCAACTAGTAATCTGGGAAGGCGACGGTGACGATAAGGTTCGTTTTTAAAAACTGAATCGTCTTTTTTTTTTTTCCCGGAACGCGTTCCGTTCGGCCTACCAGGGCCGAACGGAATAGTTTTGTTCGGCCAGGGCTGGCCGAACATAAACAATATGTTCGGCTTAACCTGGCCGAACAGATGCATTCTGTTCGGCTAGGTTATGCCGAACATATTGTTTATGTTCGGCCAGCCCTGGCCGAACAAAACTCTTCCGTTCGGCCAGTCCTGGCCGAACAAATCTATTCCGTTCGGCCATACTTAGCCGAACGAAACCATTATGTTCCAAATATAAATTTAACATAATATTTTATCCTTGTAGGATGATGCGTCAACCGAATCAAGCAAAATTGGCTCAGATTGTGTTATGGATTACACAATGAATTTACAACTTACGAAGTAAGATAATTTTGATTGCAATTGTTGCTGACTTGTTTTAATTGTATACTATACTTGCTAAATTATACTATTTATTGTGTAGATATTCAAGAGTAGAGAAGAATTGTGTAGTTGGTGTCGGGAAGCTGGGAGGAGGAATGGATTAGTTATTGTAATTAAAACATCTGATTCGGGAAGCAATGTTAGGAAACCAAGAATCAAGTTAGGTTGCGAAAGGAGCGGTAAGCACAAATGCACAAGCGGAAAGGAAAAGGGATCAAAGAAGAGGGCTAGTGGTACAAAGAAGTGTGGATGCCCATTTTTATTAAGAGGAAGGAAATTGGACACTGGGGATGATTGGATTTTGGAGGTTATTTGTGGAGTGCACAATCATCCGTCTGCGAAGCATTTCGAGGGACACTCATATGCTGGAAGATTATCTAGGGAGGAGACTTCATTGTTAGTGGATATGTCGAAAACTTTGGTTCGGCCAAAGGATATATTGTCCACATTGAAGCAAAGAGATGCCCACAATGTTACGACAATGAAGACGATCTACAATGCACGCCAGAGGTGTAAGGTTTTAGAGAAAGCAGGGAGATCACAGATGCAACATCTTCTTGGTAAATTAGCCGATGCTAAATATATTGAGTGGCATAGGAGTTGCGGTAGTACTGACGTGGTGCGTGACTTGTTTTGGGCACACCCTGGATGTATAGATTTGTTACGTGCATTTCCTCGTGTATTGATTATGGATTGCACATACAAGACGAATAGATATCGTCTTCCTCTGTTAGAGATTGTGGGGGTGACATCAACTAATCTCACATTTTCTGTTGCTTTTGCATACATGGACTCTGAGCGGGAAAATAACTATACATGGGCATTAGATAGATTGCGCAGTGTCATGGATGCTGATGTTTTGCCTGAGGTGATAATCACAGATAGAGATTTGGCTCTATTGAATGCAATTAAGAGGGTATTTCCTACATCTTCACATATGTTATGTAGATGGCATATTAGTAGGAATGTTCTGGCTCAATGCAAAAGATTATTTGAAACAAAGGAGAAATGGGATATGTTTATAATGAGTTGGAATATACTGGTCCTGTCAGCCACAGAAGATGACTATAATGTTCGTTGGAGTGCACTTCAGAGAGATTTCAGTTCGTATCCAGATGCCTTGCGATATGTATCAGATACCTGGTTGAGCAAATACAGGGAAAGATTTGTCTCAGCATGGACGGACAATTATAGGCACTACGGGAATGTGACAACAAATAGGTATTACAAGAAAAAGATTTCCCTTAGCAATTCATATATTATATTTTTATCTTTGATATATAACTTTGATCTAATTTTCTTACTTTACTAGGGCTGAAAGTGCACATGCAAGGCTTAAAAGACAGCTTGGTTCAAGCCAAGGTACTTTCGAGTCTTCTTGGACAAAAATAAATAGTTTGATTGAGCTACAGCACAGCGACATTAAAGCCTCATTCGAGAAGAGTTTGACGGTCGTGCAACACAACTTTAAGCCTGCTGAATTCAAAGAACTGCGAGGATTCATATCTATATGTGCATTAAATCATATCCTTGCCCAATCGAATCGGGCCAATTCAGCTGAGATTCATGAATCAGCTTGTGGGTGTGCTATTCGACGCACACATGGCTTACCATGTGCTCATGAGATTTTGCGGTATAGGATGAAAGGTCAGCCTATTCCCCTCGACTGCATAGATCCTCATTGGACGAAACTTGATATGCAGCCTGCTAAAAATGTGCAAAGTGTGAAGTTGACCTGTAAACCAGAGTTGAATATAATTGCCGAGAAATTCGAGCAGTTAGATGGGGCATCTCAATTGCAAATGTTAAAGAAATTAAGAGAGATTGCAAGTCCTGATAGTACATCTCTTGAAGAACCTGCGAAAAGGAAGATCGGTATACGTGGGCGGGCTTCATTGGAGGTTGATACTTCTACTCGCCGTGACCCTTCCGCATTTGAGTTGGTTCTATCTGGACAGGATAGTTATTCACCTGGTTCGCAGCAAAATATTTTAGGGATCCCAAGGATGCAGATGCCGAAGGGGCAGCCAAAGAAGAAGGTACGAAGCTTTTCTTTAATATAGCTTATCGTTATATTTTATATAATTCATATCATTCAATACAATTTGTAGGTTATTCGTCAACGAATCCGGTCACATAAGCCAATGATCTATATAATCAACTTCCAGACGGGTTGAGGGCATTCATCCAGCACATCAAGGATGTCAAAGCTGATGGCAACTGTGGATTTCGAGCAATTGCTGACTTACTTGGCTTCGGAGAGGAAGATTGGCCACGTGTCAGGAGGGATTTATTACATGAGTTGAACTGTCATATAGAGCACTATCGCGCATTGTATGCTGTCGAGGGGAGGGTTGACGAGATCGCTCATGCATTATCATATTTTGAGGATTGTCCGCCATATGACCGGTGGATGACCATGCCAGATATGGGGCATCTTATAGCATCATGCTACAATGTTGTCCTGTACCACCTCTCCTTGCAACAATGTCTGACTTTCTTACCGCTCAGATCAGTGCCTCTTCCTCTTGTATCCCGTAAAGACATTGCAGTGGCCTTCGTTAATAGCAACCATTTTGTTGAGGTATTAAATATATTACTCTTTGTTGAGGTATTAAATTTAAGACATTGCTGTTATTCTTGACGATTTTTTAAACTTGATTACTCTTTGTAGGTTTTCTTGTTGCCGGGTCATCCAGTACCGCCAATAGCAACCAACTGGTTAAAATACCATTTACCTTGTGCTTCCGGATGGGCCAATTCTTATGAATCTAGGATTCAACAGTTCAGAGAAAATATATCGTCCGATGTAATACTTAGCGAGACTGTTGAGTTGTAGAGTGCATTGGTTGTTACAAAGTCAACATTTTGTTTATGTAACATTCAATGCAATTGAAATGAAATGAAAGTTTTGAATATCATTTTTTTTATCTTCTTATGTGTGCAAATTGTTTGTATACACTTCGATCAATGTCAAACATTCCATCCCGTGCCATCCCGTTCCATTCGTGCCATCCCGTGCCGGGCCGTGCCAATGAAACGCTTGCCGGGCCAATATTACGCCTGGGCCATCAATTGCTGCCCCGTGTCGATCTGCGCACCGCCCGTGCCGGTGGCGTGCCAAATTTTATTAAAGATTTTGAAATAACTCAATAAATCACTCATTTTAAAATTGGTTGAAAATATAATTTGAGTACCCTCTTGTCTGCGCACCCGACGGCCCGGGCCCCATATCCTCGGACCCATTCCACACAACCAAAAGCCGCGTGCCGAATTATCCTCCGTTCGGTCTGACAGAGCCGAACAGAGGCAAACTGTTCGGCCCTGTGTGGCCGAACAAATTGCCTCTGTTCGGCCCAGTGTGGCCGAACAGAGGCAATTTGTTCGGCCACACAGGGCCGAACACAGGCCTTTACCCTGAAAAACCTGTTCGGTCCTGTGTGGCCGAACAAATCCTCTGTTCGGCCACACTGGGCCGAACAGAGGCAATTTGTTCGGCCACACAGGGCCGAACAGTTTGCCTCTGTTCGGCTCTGTCAGACCGAACGGAGGATAATTCGGCACGCGGCTATTTGGTTGTGTGGAATGGGTCCGAGGATATGGGGCCCGGGCCGTCGGGTGCGCAGACAAGAGGGTACTCAAATTATATTTTCAACCAATTTTAAAATGAGTGATTTATTGAGTTATTTCAAAATCTTTAATAAAATTTGGCACGCCACCGGCACGGGCCGGCACGGGGCTTTGTGGTTGAGTGGAATGTCGAGGAGGATATGGGTCCCGGGCCATCTGGTGCGCAGATCGACACGGGGCAGCAATTGATGGCCCAGGCGTAATATTGGCCCGGCAAGCGTTTCATTGGCACGGCACGCCTTTGATTGGCCTTTGATATTTTTCAATAACAAATGTCATTATATTTTAGATATAATCAATGTGATTTGCGCGATAATTGTGCGGTGTTAATACAAGCGGCCCGGCACGTACCGGCACGGGATGGCACGGATGAAACGGAATGGCAAGGGATGAAATGTTTGTAAATAAGATAAAAAATTTGGAATTGAAACTTTCATTTCATTTCATTTGCTTTGAATGTTACATATAACAAAATATTGACTTTGTAACAAGCAAAAGTAATACAAATCCCATCCCAATCAATCCCCAGCCCGTCGTCGTCGACGCCTATACTGCTGTGTGGGTGCCCGACTAGATCCAGGAACATCAGGTCGTGCATGACTGGGTCCAGGCACATCAGGTGTCGCATGACTAGGTCCAGGCACATCAGGCTCAACAGTCGAGATGTGCTGACCCTGCAGAACATCAACCATATGCGACATAACATCGTACATGTAGTCGGTCCCAAATGATGCAATCTCCACCCGACCCATATGTAGAGTGTTGGTACAATGCTGATGGCATCCTCACAGCGCCGCCGGTAAACGTCAAGATCAACATCGACATCTTCAGTTCGTGCACGATCATATATGCTGGATCGGCTCTCTGGGGGGTGGACAACCAAGTGCGTGATACGAGAATACCAATCCATATATCCTGGAACACAGTCCGATGGTCGGACAACCGGATGGCTCCTACGACGTTGGCTCAGTACGTGATCCTCCCACTCCTCCCATAACTGATCCAAGAAGACATATGCAATACGGTACGATCCTGCTGTCGGTCCTCTACTGGCTCGCGCAGGGGCTAGTGGCGCGCGAGGGATCGTCTGTATCCGACCAAACTGTCGTAGAACCCTTTCAGGATGATAGGGTTCTACGACATCCATACACTTTAGGCATCCACTGAAGAATGCAATGTCTAGGAACGGACGATCAGCTCGCTGATGACGATGGGGATCCCAAATGACCTGCAACATATAAACAATACCCAGCTAGGTCATATATAGCAAATTAAAAAAACTTAAATATACAAGCGACACATCATGGTACATACCTGATCGGCCCTCAAAACGTCCAATGACTCACGAAGAACAACTAAATGGTCCATCGAGGTACGTGATGGAGTGCCAGGATGCCAACGCTGCACGCGGGGCCTCGCATCAGTATAATCAAGGGATGGATGAGGAGTGAGATCTGGAAAATGCTCATAAATCCAAGCCTGGAGCAGCGTCATGTATCCACTGATCTGTCTAACTGATGCCCTAGACGCAATCCCCAGCTGACGGTACAAGAAAGTCAAAGCAGCGGCACCCCAGGAATATGATCTCACTCTATCCAAATCCCTAAATAGAGCAAGATAAGCTATAGGCACCCTCGTTCCACTTTTATCAACAAAGAGTGTGCACCCTATCAAAAATAGCAAATACCCCCGCGCTGCACACTCTATCCTGTGATGACTATCTCTATCAGATACAGTGTGAAAATGACTCTTCAGCCACTCTAACCTAACAGACTGACCACGTACAGATAGAACCTCCTGACGCGCATCTGTATCTGACACACCCAATAGCTCAACAAGGATGTCCTCAGCTTCCCGATCGCTCATCCTCTCACATGACACTGAGGAACCCGTGACAGTAATCCCTAAGATGGCGGCTACATCGTCCAATGTAATAGTCATCTCGCCACAGGGTAGATGGAAGGTGTTCGTCTCGGGCTGCCATCTCTCTACAAAGCCGGAGACAAGAATCTTATCGGTGAACCGATAAGAGGAGTGCACTAGATCTATAAGGCCCGACTGCTCTATGATTGCCCTGAACTTCCTATTTGGTTGCCTTGATTCCCACCACTGCCATTCAGCTACCTTGGCAGCATGGTTCATGCACTTCAGTGGAGCCCGTTCCTGTAATATAAATGCCATTAATAATTTATATCACAGCATCGTAATGATACATTAAAGAAAGTAAAATGCAATAGCAATTAAATAATACCTGTTGCCTCCAGATCGAGGCTGCTATATGTGTCCTGAAACTACTCAGGACAGACTCATCCTCTGGACCTCCTGGACATGGCCCGACAGCTTCACCCTCAACGTCCATAGCGGGCATGTCCTCGTCTACGGCCTCAGCAGGGGGCGATGGTGCAGCAGGAACCTCGGCCTCAGCATGACCGGCACGACGTCTTCTGGCTGACGCCGTGGGTCTAAATCGCGAGGAACCAGCATCCATATCTGAAACTGAGTATCAGCATATACGTCAATCAAAATGCAATTCAAGTAGACAAGTTATATGATGAAACTGAACAAAATATTCAGATTTACATTTATGAATTATAAGACTAAATTGATCAAGAATGAGAAGCCAATAAGTGCAATTGCCAAGCCAATAAGTGCAATTGCCAAAATTCAGTAGTGTTATGTGCAAGTGGGTTAATAAGTTTACTGTTAACGATCTGGGAGCTCCCATGCCTCCCATGCCGGATAACCCGCCGGAGAGGGAGCACCGGGCGGGAATGCCGCCGGCTCTCACAAAAAAAAAAAAAAAAATTAATTGCTTAACGGGGAAGGGAGACGGCGGGCCGCCGGCTCCCTTCCTCGTTCTCATGCCGGGCCGCCGCCGGCATGGGAGCTCCCATGCCGGGACAACCCGCCGGAGAGGGAGCTCCCGGCGGGAATGCCGCCGGCACTCACAAAAACAAAAAAAAAAAATTTTGCTTAACGGGAAGGGAGCCGGCGGCCCGCCGGCTCCCTTCCTCGTTCTCATGCCGGGCCGCCGCCGGCATGGGAGCTCCCATGCCGGACAACCCGCTCCGCCGGCATGGGAGGTAAGTAAAAAAAAAAAAAGGGACTTATTAGTAGGAATGTTTTGGCCCAGTGCAAAGGTTATTTGAAACAAAGGAGAAATGAGATGAGTTTATAATGACTTGGAATATACTTGTGTTGTTCACCACAAAAGATGAGTTTAATGATCACTAGACTGCACTCCAGAGAGAGTTTAGTACCTACCCAGATGCTTTACGGTATGTATCAGATACTTGGCTGAGCAAGTACAAGGAAAGATTTGTTGCAGCATGGACGGACACATGTAGGTACTATGGGAATTTGACAACTAATAGGTATCACAAGGAATTGATAAATTTAAGACATTTATAATTTAATTACGCAATTATTATCTCCCTTTTATTAAATTTTATTTACTTTTCTAGGGCTGAAAGTGCACATGCAAGGCTGAAAAGATAGCTTGGATCAAGCCAAGGGAATTTCGAATCATCTTGGACAAAAATACATAGTTTGATTGAGTTGCAGCATAGTGACATTAAAGCCTCATTTGAGAAGAGTTTGACGATTGTGCAACACGACTTCAAGCCTGCTGAATTCAAAGAACTGTGAGGTTTTATTTCTATAAGTACATTAAATCCGATCCTCGCTCAAGCGAACCGAGCCAATTCAGTTGGTATTGATGATTCAGTTTGTGGGTGTGCTATTCGGTGCACACATGGTTTACCATGCGCCCACGAGATTATGCGATTCAGAATGGAAGGACGGCTAATTCCCTTCGATTGCATAGATCATCATTGGAGAAAACTTGATATGATGCTAGCTTCAAATGTGCAAAGTATTCAGCTGAGCTGTGAACCAGAGTTGGATATAATTGCTCGGAAATTCAAACAGTTAGATGGGTCTTCACAAATGCAGATGTTAAGAAAATTGAGAGAGATTGCTAGCCCAGAAAGTACTTCTTTTGAAGAACCTACCAAAAGGATCACTCGTTCACTTGGCCACGGCCGTGCTTCATTGAAGGTTGATACATCTACCCGTCGTGATCCTTCTGCCTTTGAGTTGATTCTTTCAGGACAAGATAGTTATTCACCTGGTACAGGCACTCTACCATTGACGCAAGTGCCAAGAGGCAGCCAAGGAAGAAGGTACGAAGCATTTCTTTCAGTAAAGAAGAGACCATGCCGGTATGTGTCGGACGTGTGCCGGTATGTGCCGGATGTGTGCCGGTACATGCCGGCAACTTCCGGACCCCGTGCTGGTATGTGCCGAACGCGTGCTGGTATGTTCCGACACATGCCTGTAACTTCTGGACCCCATGCCGATATATACCGGATGCATGCCAATACGTGCCGACACATGCCAGCAACTTCCAAACCCCGTGCCGGTATGTGCCGGATGCGTGCCGGTACATGCCGACACATGCCGGTAACTTTCGGACCCCATGTCGGTATGTGCCGGACGCGTACCGGTACGTGCCAGCACATGCCAGCAACTTTCGGATCCTGTGCCATTTGTTATTACAAAGCGATTGTTTACCATCTAATTCATTCGTTAATGGTTTGCAGGTTTCTTGTCAGCGAACTCGGTCATATAATAAGCCAACAATCTATATTGATCAAATTCAAGATGGGTTGAGGCTGTTCATCCAACATATCAAGGATATTAAAGCTGACGACAACTGCGGATTTAGAGCAATAGCTGACTTGCTGGAATTTGGATAGGAGGATTGGCTCTGTATTAGGAAGGATTTATTACATGACTTGCAAAGTCATTCAGAGCACTATCGCACTATATTTGCTGTCGAAGGGAGGTTTGAGGAGATTGAGCATGCATTATCATATTTTGATAATGCTCCACCTTTTGATCGGTGAATGACTATGCCGAATATGGGGCACATTATAGCGTCCCACTATAACGTTGTCCTATACCACCTCTCCTTGCAACAATGTCTTACATTCCTACCTCTATGATCGGTGCTTCTTCCTCCTTTATCCTGAAAAGATATTGCAGTCGCATTCATTAATGGCAATCATTTTGTCGAGGTATTAATTAAACAACTCTTAATCATCCTTAAATGACTAATAATTCATTATGTTTACTAATTTATATATTTTGCAGATGTTTCTGTTACCGGGTCATCCCGTTCCCCCAATAGTAAGCAATTGGCAAAAACATCATTTACCCTGTGCTTCCGGATGGGCTTCTTCATATGAATCTAGGATTCACCATTTCAGACAAACGATCTCGTCGGATGTTATTATCAGTGAGACTATTGAGTTGTAGATGTCCTTTTGCAT
>UESW01003956.1:1683297-1703181 GCA_900491605.1 Calamus simplicifolius | reverse complement strand
TCTACTAACATAAAACTATTTATTTTATAGATATTCAAAAGTAGAGAAGAAATGTGTAATTGGTGTCGGGAAGTCGGAAAGAGGAATGGATTTGTCGTTATTATTAAAAAATCTGATACAGGCAGCAATGTTAAGAAACCAAGAATTATTTTTTCTTGCGAGGAGCAGTTATTGCAAAAGTAAACACATCAAGGAAAAGGGATCAAAGACCAGGCTAGTGGCACTAAAAAGTGTGGATGTCCTTTTGCCTTAAGGGAAGAAATTGGATACTGCAGATGATTGGATGTTAATGTCATATGCGGTGTGCACAATCATCCAGCTGCAAAGCATCTCGAGGGGCACTCATATGCGGGACGATTATCTAAGCAGGAGACTACAATTCTAGTGAGATGTCGAAGAGTTTGGTTTGGCCTAAGGACATATTATCTACTTTGAAGCAAAGGGATGCCCTCAATGTTACGACAATGAAGACAATCTACAATGCACGACAGAGGTGCAAGGCTGTAGAGATTGCTAGGAGATCTCAGATGCAATATCTTCTTGGTAAATTATCTGAGTGTAAATACATTGAGTGGCATAGGAATTGTATTAAGTCTGATGCTGTGCGTGACTTGTTTTGGGCACACCCTGGCAGTATAGACTTGTTACGTGCATTTCCTCGTGTATTGATAATGGATTGCACTTACAAGACGAATAGATATCGTCTTCCTCTCTTAGAGATTGTCGGGGTGACATCAACTGACCTGACATTTTCTATTGCTTTTGTGTATATGGACTCTGAGCGAGAAGATAACTATACATGGGCATTAGAGAGATTGCGCAGTGTCATGGACGATGATGCTCTGCCTGAGGTGATAGTCACAGATAGAGACTTGGCTCTATTGAATGCAATTCAGAGGGTATTTCCTACGGCAACACATTTTCTATGTAGATGGCATATTAGTAGGAATGTTTTGGCCCAGTGCAAAAGGTTATTTGAAACAAAGGAGAAATGAGATGAGTTTATAATGACTTGGAATATACTGTGTTGTTCACCACAAAAGATGAGTTTAATGATCACTAGACTGCACTCCAGAGAGAGTTTAGTACCTACCCAGATGCTTTACGGTATGTATCAGATACTTGGCTGAGCAAGTACAAGGAAAGATTTGTTGCAGCATGGACGGACACATGTAGGTACTATGGGAATTTGACAACTAATAGGTATCACAAGGAATTGATAAATTTAAGACATTTATAATTTAATTACGCAATTATTATCTCCCTTTTATTAAATTTTATTTACTTTTCTAGGGCTGAAAGTGCACATGCAAGGCTGAAAAGATAGCTTGGATCAAGCCAAGGGAATTTCGAATCATCTTGGACAAAAATACATAGTTTGATTGAGTTGCAGCAGTGACATTAAAGCCTCATTTGAGAAGAGTTTGACGATTGTGCAACACGACTTCAAGCCTGCTGAATTCAAAGAACTGTGAGGTTTTATTTCTATAAGTACATTAAATCCGATCCTCGCTCAAGCGAACCGAGCCAATTCAGTTGGTATTGATGATTCAGTTTGTGGGTGTGCTATTCGGTGCACACATGGTTTACCATGCGCCCACGAGATTGTGCGATTCAGATGGAAGGACGGCTAATTCCCTTCGATTGCATAGATCATCATTGGAGAAAACTTGATATGATGCTAGCTTCAAATGTGCAAAGTATTCAGCTGAGCTGTGAACCAGAGTTGGATATAATTGCTCGGAAATTCAAACAGTTAGATGGGTCTTCACAAATGCAGATGTTAAGAAAATTGAGAGAGATTGCTAGCCCAGAAAGTACTTCTTTTGAAGAACCTACCAAAAGGATCACTCGTTCACTTGGCCACGGCCGTGCTTCATTGAAGGTTGATACATCTACCCGCCGTGATCCTTCTGCCTTTGAGTTGATTCTTTCAGGACAAGATAGTTATTCACCTGGTACAGGCACTCTACCATTGACGCAAGTGCCAAAGAGGCAGCCAAGGAAGAAGGTACGAAGCATTTCTTTCAGTAAAGAAGAGACCATGCCGGTATGTGTCGGACGTGTGCCGGTATGTGCCGGATGTGTGCCGGTACATGCCGGCAACTTCCGGACCCCGTGCTGGTATGTGCCGAACGCGTGCTGGTATGTTCCGACACATGCCTGTAACTTCTGGACCCCATGCCGATATATACCGGATGCATGCCAATACGTGCCGACACATGCCAGCAACTTCCAAACCCCGTGCCGGTATGTGCCGGATGCGTGCCGGTACATGCCGACACATGCCGGTAACTTTCGGACCCCATGTCGGTATGTGCCGGACGCGTACCGGTACGTGCCGGCACATGCCAGCAACTTTCGGATCCTGTGCCATTTGTTATTACAAAGCGATTGTTTACCATCTAATTCATTCGTTAATGGTTTGCAGGTTTCTTGTCAGCGAACCGGTCATATAATAAGCCAACAATCTATATTGATCAAATTCAAGATGGGTTGAGGCGTTCATCCAACATATCAAGGATATTAAAGCTGACGACAACTGCGGATTTAGAGCAATAGCTGACTTGCTGGGATTTGGATAGGAGGATTGGCTGTATTAGGAAGGATTTATTACATGACTTGCAAAGTCATTCAGAGCACTATCGCTATTTGCTGTCGAAGGGAGGTTTGAGGAGATTGAGCATGCATTATCATATTTTGATAATGCTCCACCTTTTGATCGGTGATGACTATGCCGATATGGGGCACATTATAGCGTCCCACTATAACGTTGTCCTATACCACCTCTCCTTGCAACAATGTCTTACATTCCTACCTCTATGATCGGTGCTCTTCCTCCTTTATCCTGAAAGATATTGCAGTCGCATTCATTAATGGCAATCATTTTGTCGAGGTATTAATTAAACAACTCTTAATCATCCTTAAATGACTAATAATTCATTATGTTTACTAATTTATATATTTTGCAGATGTTTCTGTTACCGGGTCATCCCGTTCCCCCAATAGTAAGCAATTGGCAAAAACATCATTTACCCTGTGCTTCCGGATGGGCTTCTTCATATGAATCTAGGATTCACCATTTCAGACAAACGATCTCGTCGGATGTTATTAGTGAGACTATTGAGTTGTAGATGTCCTTTTGCATGTAACAATCAATTTTGTATAATGTTTTACATATTTATATTAATTCAAAAAATTTTCATTCAAATTGAGCCGAAAGGAAGTAAAATTTCATTCAAATCTTAATGTCTTTTACAAAAAGATGCACTATGTGCTAAAAGATACAAAATACATGAGGTACATCAGGGATCCCCACCACGCCGTCGTCGATGCCTGTACTGCTGTGGCAATGCATGACTAGGGCCAAGAATATCAGGCTGAACAGGCTGAACCATAGAGATATGCTGACCCTGCAACACATGTGCAATCTGTGATATGACATCGTACATGTGCGTCCCATGTGACACAGCAACCTCCTCCCGATCCATATCAAGTATGCTAGTGCAAAGGCCAAGCGCATCTGCAATACGCCGACCTTGCACGTCAGCATCAGCATCATCAGGACGTGATCAGGAGTAGATACTAGATCAACTCTCCAGAGGGTGAACAGCTAGATGCATGATCCGAGAATACCACTCCAAAAATCCTGGTACGCAATCTGAGGGTCGGGTCACCGGATGGCTTCTGCTCGCTGGGCTCAGCAGGTGATGTTCCACCTCTCCCATAACTGCTCATAGAAGACATACCGAATGTGGTACGATGCTGCTGTCGATCCTCTGCTGGCTCGCTCAGGGGCTAATGGCGCACGGCGGATCGTCTGTATCCTTTCGAACTATCGTAAAACCCTTTCAGGATGATCGGTTCTACGACATCCATGCACTTCAGGCATCCACTAAAGAATGCAATATCAAGGAACGGACGATCATTCCGGATAAGATGATGGGGATCCCAAACTACCTGCATTATATTAAATCGTAATCAGTTTCATAATGTATGACAAATTATATAAATATACAAGTTGATGGTCCTATGGTACATACCTCATCTGCCCTCAATACGTCCAATGACTCTTGTAGAATCACCAAATGGTCCATCGTAGTACGTGGTGGACTATCGGGCATCCATCGGTGTACATGGGGCCTAGCATCAGTATAGTCCAGGGCTGGCTGAGGAGTGAGAAAAGGAAAATGATCATAAATCCATGCCTGGAGAAGCGTCATATATCCATCGATCTGTCTAACGGATGCCCTAAACGCAATCCCCAACTGCCGATATAAATGTGCCAAGGCACCCGCACCCCGGGCATATGTCCTCACTCTATCTAAATGCCGAAGCAGAGCAAGATAAGCTATAGGCACCCTCGTTCCGCTCTTATCGACAAAAAGTGTACACCCTAACAAAAAAAGTAAATACGCTCGCGGCGCACACTCTATCCTACGGTAGCTATCTCTATCTGATACATCATGGAAATGTTCTTTAGCCACTCTAACCTCACAGACTGACCACGGACAGATAAAACCTCCTGATGCGTGTCATCCCGTAATACATCCAATAGCTGCACTAGGAGGTCCTCAGCATCCCGATCACTCATCCTATCAATCGACAAGGACACTGAGGCACCCATGACACTAATCCCTAATATGGTGGCAACATCATCCAACGTGATTGTCATCTCGCCAAAGGGAAGATGGAATGTATTCGTCTCGGGCTGCCATCTCTCTACAAAGCCCGAGACAAGAATCTTATCGGCAAACCGATAGGAGCAATGCACTAGCTCAAGAAGACCCAACTGCTAAACTATATCCCTGAATCTCCTATTCGATTGCCCTGATGCCCACCACTGCCACTCACCTACTTTGGCAGCATGGTTCATGCACTTCAGTGGAGTCCGTTCCTGTGAAATATAAATGGATAACATGAATACATGAATAACACATAACAGCATCGAAATAATACATTAAATAAAATACAGTATAACAACGATTTACCAGTTGCCTCCAGATGGAGGCTGCAATATGTCCTGAAACTTCTAAGGACAGAGTCATCCTCAGGACTGCCTAGACAAGGCCCATCCACTTCATCATCATCAACATCCATAGCTGGGATATCCTCATCTGCTATCTCATCTGGGGGCGATGGTGCAACAAGATCCTCAGGAACCTCAATAACCTCAGGCGCTGGGTTCTACGTCTCCTGGCAGACGCTGTGGGTCTAACTCTAGCTCATGAGGGGCCAGCATCCAAATATGGAACATTATATTATTCATCATTAAAATTATGTCAAAATAATATATTTTTATTGAAAATATATTAATAATAAAAATATATGATTATATTAATTATACTTTATAATATACTTGATTATAATTATATTAATTATAACTATAATTATAATATAGTATATTATAATTATATAATATACTATATTAATTATAATTATAATTATAATTATTTTAATTATATTATATTTTTAATTTATTTAATACTAGGCCGAACGAAATTGAATCTGTTCAGCCTACTGGGCCGAATAATTTAGTTCTATTTGGCCCAAAGGGCCGAACCAAATTCCCTTTGTTCGGCAAGCCGAACAGGTTGCCAACCAGGGCCAAACAGAGCTGGGTTCTCTGGTGGGATGAAAGGGGAGATGTGGCAGAGAGGAGGCGGAGCAGTCGGACACATACGGACACCGGAGAGGGAGGGATCTTGGCTAAAAAAAAACATCTTGAAGGGAGCAGATCGAGTGAGGAAAGGAGGGAGGGAGGGAGGGAGAGGAAGGGAGGGAAGGAGGGAGGGAGGATGACCTTACCTTACCTGCCGAAGAGGATGATCCGCTGCCAGGGAAGCCGCCGCGGGGAGCACCGTGAGCGAGAGAGGTGAGCACGAGCAAGGGAAGGGATCGGACGGGGAAGGGGGGCCAAATAGTAATTTTAGGGGGAGGGAGGAGGGATAGTTTAGGAATTTTATAAAAATAGGGGGGGCTACTGAGTAAAATAGTGGGGCTACTGAGTAAAAAAAAAATGAGGGGGCTCCTCAACAAAATCCGCGGGCCAAATAGAATTTCCGTAATGGACAAATGTATCCACTCCACTGCATCTTTTGAAATGCCACAGCCATCAGATAGATGAAGCGGCAAGCACGAGAAGTGTTTTCGGAGATGCTTACAATTTTTTTTAGTTGTAATTTAATTGTGTACACTTCAACAGTTATAAATAATATTAAGAGGTTCTGGATTTCATATAAAATCTACAATAAAATTAATTATTTTAATATCATGAATAATATCATGATTATTTTAAAATTTTCTTAAATATATTATGGTGTTATTTTGTATTATAAAAATTGAGTTATGGTTGATGTGTTAAGAATTATAATGTATATAGAGCTGCTATTATATTTATAAAATTGTCTTTTAGGTGAAAGCTTTGCCAAATGATATGTAAGCAAAATAGAATGTAGGATATGAAAATTTTACCAAGGGATTAGCAAGAAATTTTTTAACAAACTTCAAACAATCATCAAGGGATCTGCGAGGGATAATTCCCTAAAAATCATTCAGTTAGCCAATTTTTAGCAAGATAAATTCTCTTGATGAATCCCTTAGTAATTATTGAAGGATTTCTAAGGGCATTTTGGTTAGTGAATCCCTTGGAAAATGATTGATTCTTGGCAAATGAATTATAATTTCACCAAGAAAAATTCTCTTGCTGAAAGTTTTAGATCCCTCAGGGGATGAGTTTTCTTTGGAAATCCAAGGGATTTCTGACTTTCATCAAGGGAAATATGCCGCCAAATTGTATGATGAATTAGCATCGTATGGCAGCGTTTAGCTAATCACCACTAAATTAGGACATTGGCGACGTTTACATAAATGTCATTAAATTATTTAAGGTGCCACCGCCAATGTACCATTAGTGGCATTTAACTAAATGCCACCAATTTATATGATGCGTTAGCAAAGTATTAGTAGCGGCATTTATCGTAACTCCGCTATTTTAAAAAGTCAAAATGCCGTTAAAAAATTTAATGTGCGCTGCCAATGTACTATTAATGGCATTTAAATAAAGGATATGTACTATTAATGGCATTTAAATAAAGGATGCTAGTTTATATTATGCATCGAGCGTGTATGGTAACGTCGCTAGTATATGCCAGATAATGATAACGATAAAGTGGAGGCATTTTGAGAAATATTGTTAATGTAGATACTGTGCTGCGGCGTTTCACGAAATGCTACTAAATTATATACAAACGCCGCAAATGAGATTTACTAAGTGGTTGTGTAAACGCCGGAATATGGGAAATAGCGATACGCCCGTAAAAAATCATCGCAAATTAATTAAGGATGTTTTTTGGGATAGTTAATGGGGCATATTCAACGTGGGCAATTATATATATATATATATTTTTTGTAGCTAGATAAGATTGAATAAAATAAAACCTAGCAAAGAATTTTTTTACCTTGATACAACTGGGGTGCACACATGGACATTAGATAACTTAGATTATGGATGGTATAAGAAGAAAGTTTCTAGCAACAAGAATGTTATGCAGCTTTGTTCTCATACAATGCATTGTGACAAACCTTGTAAAGAAAAGAATTTTTTAACTCTTATTACCTTTTTCTTACCAACTAATAAATGGCTAAGGAAACATTTAATAAGGACGTTACGAAGTTCAATTTTTAAAAAGCAAGTTATCTTCTTCGCTAAGCAACGTTATAGAAATTTATCACTTTCCATCTTGTACACAACATTATGTGCAGGTGTGGAGCCCTTTTCAGTTTCGGAAACAGCTCCCCCAAATGCTCTCTGCACCAACCAATCCTCCCTCTTTCCCTATATAAATAAAACCCATACACCAGCCAACCTATCCACATTCCTCTTCATCCCTTGGCATATTTTCTTTTGTTTTAGGTATAGTGGGGTTCGATCATCAACATGTTTTCTATTGTCAAGGGATATCCAACTATGAGATGAAGAGTTTCTTAGCCTTTGGGCTTCGTAGCATAATTAAGGAGCTGCCTCATGTGTGAGATTACGGATGCCTCGTCTTGGAGGATGCGACCAAACACCGTATATAGAGGTACCTAGAATTAGTATAAGCTATGATTTCAAATCCTAATGAGACGTCTCATGAGACTCTAAGATAAGATTTTGTCTCAAGACTAGTTAGGATGAGATTTTCTTGCCATTGTCCTGTTCTCAAACCATAAGACGGAGCAGGATGAAGGCACATCCTATTTCTAAGATGATTTTATCCCACGTGATTTAAAATTGATCTTGTAAAACTGCTAAGGGCTAAATCCCTTACATTTGCTTCTAGTTTTTAACATGAATAAAAATTTCTATTTATAGGCCCATTTGATTCTAGTAGCGATGGAGCCGATAGGCCTAAACATAATGTGATTATATTGTTGTAGTGCTTTTAGCAAGCATGTTTTCTATTATTATTATTTTTCTGTTGCTTAACTTCGATGATGATGTTGTGTGCACTTATACGTGAAAGATACAAAGTAAATGATGCTCCTTTAAGATAAGAATTTTTATTTTCTAGATTCCACCGGCCGTCACAGAGAAGCTCATGAAACTCTTTTTTCATGTACCTCATCCACAGTTTTTTTTTTTTTTTTTTGGCACCTTCTAAGTCACCTTCACCATAGTATTACTAATAAATTTATCTTTTCCAGCAAATTTATGGAGTATAAACATCGTTGCTCTCACCCTTAAGATTTGAGTGGAAGGAAGAGGTACATGACCCCACATGACCTAACTCCATAGCTTATGTAGTAATTTCTTTTAAAAAAATTTATTACATCAACAGAAGCTATAGAGTTAGATCATGCGGGTTCATGCATGTCTTCCTTCCGCCCAAATCTTAAGGGTGAGAGCAACGATGCTTGTCACCAATGGAGTAAAGCAATCCCATGGAAGGATTCTAGCGCAGAAGTGGTTGCATCTTTCACCCCTTCGACCTGAACTGGTAAGTTCAATTCTGACACAGGTTAAATAAAAGATTAGGCCCAGTTCAAGATTATATTAGAAAGCAGTTGAAGGCTTGAAACGTTTTTGACAGCGGATGCATTACATTCTACCATTCTTTCTTATTTTCTTTTTCTTTGCCCATAGATCGTTGAGGATAAAGGATGCCCAAACTGAGGACAACCCACTTTGTTGCCATGGTTGGATCCTTGCCAGGTCACCAAAAGTAGTTTAACATTCCTCTTGCCTCTTTTTTGACTCTCTATTCAACTAGGTTCATTTTCTATAGTCCATGTAAATTACCCAACTCTCTTTCCACTCTCCACTACCATATTCCTCTTTACATTCGTTGATTCTGGTTTCCTCCTCTTCTTTCCTTTTTATTAGTTTAGCAGTAGGAGAAAGTTCAGCCATATGGAAAAATAGTTAACAACTCTGTGACATGTAGAGCGCCTGCCCATTTTGCTGCAAGGACCTGGATAAAGAAAACAACAATCTGGAGAAGAAAGCCAAGAAGGCCCCCAGGGATCGTCATCTGATAACATGCAGTGGCGAATGAAGGCCCCATTTTTCAGGTTGCAGTGTCAGGGAAAGGAAAAGATTAATTGCACTCCAACCCTCAAGTGCAGTACAATTGGCATTTTAGTTCAAATTTCAATGTATCAAATGCTATCATTCCAAATAATCCCTCCATTTTGTGTGGAAGCATTGCGTGTGAAGTGTTCGTTGTACAATTTTAATGGATATACTACTTTAAATTTTTGACACATGGGATTCTACGGTCATATTCTATCTTCGAATTTCTTTTGATGATGTCGGTAATTAAGCACTCTGTTTATCTTAAAGGCTTTGCCAACCTAACCAGCAGGCAACAACCTGGATAAAAAGTGGATGATGGTTTCTTCGTTTGTTTTTTTTTTTTTTTTTCTTTGCCAATTTATTATGAACCCTAACAATGAAGGTCTAACCCTTGCTTTGTGGCATAGCCTTTACTCTCATCAGTCTTCTTTCTTCTTCATGCATCTTTGGAAGCATGATAAAATTCTGCTGTTGAATTCTCACTAATTGTCTGCCAGAATAATGGCTTGGGCAAACTGCTGCAAGTGCCAGGTTATTGAAACCCCAGTTTTAGAGGAAGGGTCCTATAGGTTTTCTACTATCCATAGTTTTAATTATTTTTATATTATTCAATATAGGTATTACATGTGAGATGTCTAGGTTCAACTCTTTTTCTTCTTATAATTATTTTTAAAATGCTGTATAATAATATAATCTCAACTCAACTCATCTAAGCTTTTTCCCATAATAATATAATAAATTATAATAAATAAAATAGTTCATAATCAAACTTTATTATATATTAAGCAACAAACTTTAATAATGGTTAAGCATAAATTCTTTTCCTTTATATTGACATCATCAGTGCCCAAATTAATCTTTATGGGAATGAAGAATTCTACATTGATACAAATTTTAAAAATTTGTGTATATATTATTATATTTTAATCTTTTTTTAACTATTTTGGGATAAAATATGATAATAAAACAAATTATAACAAATAAAAGCTTTAACTATCAAATTTTTGTTGCATATTAAGTAATAAAATTTAATGATGGCCAAGCATATTAATATTGGTATCTATCTAATGAATGAATATTTTTACATAAATTGAGCTTAGAATTTAATTAATGCAATGCGTAAGATATATTTTTCTTTTTTAATATTTTTAAATAACATAAGATGTCATATAGTAATATAACAAATTATAATAAATAAAAGCTTTCATAACCAAATTTTTGTTGCATATTAAATAATAATCTTTAATAATAATTATTATTTTTTTATTATTAATATCAATATCATTAATATTAATATCCATACGGTGATTGAAGAGCTCTACATAAGTTGTAAATTAGTTCGTCAAATTCTTTTTTTCTCCTTTTTTTTGTCCTTTTTCTTCTACCTTCTTGAAATGTAATATAATTATGTAATAAATTAGAATAAATACAACACTTTAATAATCATATTTTTATTACATAATAACTAATAATTTTAATAATAATCAAGTACTTTATTGATAACAATGAATTATTCTTAATATGTTGGGTTTTCATAGAAAAACAAGCATTGTTAAGATAACTCTCGCACGAAGGTATTCTTAAAATTTAATATGATAATATAATAAATTATAAGAAATGGAAAGCCTTGACAGCAAAATTTTTTTTGCACTTTGAGCAATGAATTTTAATGCTTGTTAGACACATCAATACCATCATCATTGATCTTTATTATATTAAGCAATAAATGTTAATGATGATGGAGTACATTAATATTACATCCATATGACAAAGAACACTGCATAAGCTAAGCCTAGCATATAACTTATGCAATGTGCAAGTTATAACGTTTTTCTTTCTTTCTAGTTGTTCTTGAAATATTATATGGCAATATAAGAAATTATATTAAAAGGAATTCTTTAATAATCAAATTTTTGTTTCATATTAATGACAAAATTAATAATAGTCAACAAATAATAATAGAGAATTATATATAGTATAAGTTTACATTACAAAAACTCCAGTAATTAATACCAACCCTACCCAATGCATAGCTTTTCCTTCTTTAATTATTTTTCAAAGGCAATGTTGTTGAGGATTTCTATTCTTCAATGTGGGGGGGGGGATGGCAGAGGTGTTGGATTACGGAATGAAAATTCCAATCTAATTGGAATAAAATGCAGCGGAAACAAAATAAATTTATTCCATAACCCACCAAGGATCACATGTGTTTCATAAAAACGAAAGAAGGATAAACGAAAAATATTACCTTTTGTTGATCAGTATGTAATCCGTCTGTTCTTGTGTTGGGTTTGCTCGGATCTTCAAAGGTGCTGCCTTCAGAAAGACGACCACCCTCTACAAGTATCCACACACGAACGGACACCAAAGAGTTTTTGAATGCTAGTTCAAAGTTTATTTTTCACAAAAACGAACCATCGTCTTCAACTCTCTGTTTTTCTATTTTTAAGGCAAAAGACACGTTCAAATACCCCAATAGACACGACCTTTCAAATGCATGACTTTCAAATGATATATATATACAAGTCTGCTAGGGGTTTTTGGTTAACTAGGATTTTAATTAATATTTATTTAAAACTCCTTTTAAATAATAACAATTTAAATCCTAGTCCTTACCAAATAAGGAATTTATATTTTTAACCAAAAACCTTTATGGATTATTTCCTTATCAAATAAGAAAATATAACTAATTAATTACTTGTCATAATTTAAACTACGAATTTAAATTTTCTAAAATTAAACCCAAATCTAAATAACAACTAATTATTATTTGTAATTTAAAATAATCTCATCATTTTAAATTACTATAGAGAGTAACAAATCGTAACCATTATTGTCCGTTCTTAGTGTGCGACCCTATAGGTTCAATTAACGTTGGCAGAAGCCTAATCATATTTTGATCATACAAGTCATAAGCGGCCTCTAGCAAAACATTATGACTACCCAAGTTAAATGAAAAGTATGTTCCAAGACAACCTTAAAGTAGCTAATGACATAATCCTTTTATCACATGATATCTTGATAGAATATAAGGCATGAAAAAGTCAACCTTATATCGCTCTATCTTTAATTTCTCAAAAGCCAATTAGACTGACTAAACAAATGATATTGATCACCATCAATTCATTTGAGCATGGCCATGCATTTCTCAGTCTCAATCATCGAGGGGCCCAGAGATATCTCTTATAATAAGAGGGACAAATTCCATCTTAATCACTCATATCTCACTACATGATTCTTATTATGTTCAAGCATAATCTTTATAATCATCCGGTTAAAGACAACTTTTGATTATGTCAAACATTATATTCCTCATGTTGATAACTATAACAATCTCAGGTCTAAGGATTTAACGACACAACTACTAGAGATTAACTTATGACTTTGATCCATGTATAATCTCAAGGCGGGTCTTGTCCAATATTTGTTCTCAACAAATACATATAAATTTAATTTGTATCTCATACACATATTCATCCCATGAATATCAATCAAATTCATACTAATCTTAATTTATTGTTATTCCACAACAATAACCGATTAGGGACATTTAGAATTAATAATATTATTCAAGGACATTATATATAATAAACATGCAAATTATGATAATAGTAAATACTCATAAATATTCAAATACCATGTCCATACAATAGGCCTAGGGCACTATTACTAACAATCTCCCACTTGCACTAGGCCCACTCATCAATGTATCTAATACCTATGAACCTAGTATGATGATCATGCTTTGCTTGTGGTAGAGGCTTAGTCAATGGATCAGCAACATTGTATCTGTTGGAACTCTGCATTTTTTACATCACCTCTCTCAATGATTTCTCGAATGAGATGATAACGCCTAAGAATGTGTTTGGATCGCTGATGTGACCTAGGTTCTTTTGCTTGTGCGATAGCACCATTATTGTCACAATGAACATCAACATGATTTATGATGCTAGGAACCACTCCAAGGTCAGTAATGAACTTCTTGATCCAAACTGCTTCCTTTGCTGCATCAGATGCTGCTATGTATTCAGCTTCAGTTGTAGAATCAGCAACAGTGCTTTGCTTCGAACTTTTCCAGCTAAAGCACCACCATTTAAACAAAACACATATCCTGACTGCGATCGAAATCATCTTTGTCAGATTGAAAGCTTGCATATGTGTAACCACTTACAACCAGATCATCTTTCAATCGCCATACACCAAGAAACATCTTTAGATCTTCTCAGATACTTAAGAATGTTCTTGACAGCTGTCCAGTGACTCTCACCGGGATCTGACTGGTATCTACTCGTTATGCTTAAAGCATAAGAGACATCTGGTCTAGTGCACAACATAGAATACATGATAGATCCTATTGCTGAAGCATAAGGAATCTTACTCATGCGCTCTCGCTCATCTTTTGTGTTAGGACACTGATATTTGCTAAGTGTAATACCATGAGACATAGGCAAGTATCCTCTCTTGGAATCTTGCATACTGAACCTTTTCAGTACTTTGTCTATGTAAGTACTTTGACTTAGACCAATCAGCCTCTTAGATCTATCTCTATAGATCTTTATCCCTAGGATATAGGCAGCTTTGCCTAAGTCTTTCATTGAGAAACATTTCCCTAACCAAGACTTGACACTCTGCAAGGTAGGGATATCATTCCCAATGAGTAAAATGTCATCAACATATAAGACCAGAAATATAATGGCGCTCCCACTAACTTTCTTGTAAACACAAGGTTCATCTTCATTTTTGATAAATCCAAACTTTTTGACTGATTCATCAAAACGAAGATTCCAACTCCGAGAAGCCTGCTTCAAACCATAAATGGATCTTTGAAGCTTGCATACTTTACTAGAATTCTTAGGTTGTACAAAACCCTCAGGTTGTGTCATGTACACATCCTCAAGTAAGTTTCCATTAAGAAACACAGTTTTAACATCCATTTGCCAAATCTCATAGTCATAATATGCAGCAATGGCAATGAGAATTCTAATAGACTTAAGCATGGCTACAGGTGAAAAAGTTTCATCATAGTCTATACCATGAGTTTGTTTGAAACCTTTTGCAACTAGCCTTGCTTTGTAAGTATGCACTTTACCATCCATGTCAGTTTTTTTTTGAAAACCCATTTGCACCCAATGGTCTTTGTACCTTCAGGTGGCTCAATCAAGGTCCATACCTGATTATCATACATGGATTGGATTTCAGATTTTATGGCCTCTAACCATTTCTCAGAGTCTGGATCTAACATAGCCTCTTGATAGGTAGTAGGTTCATTTTGATCCACCAACAATACATCATGATTATCAGTCACAAGAAATCCATATCTCAGGCTCATGATGTATCCTATCAGATCTACGTAATTTTTGTGCTACAGGTGGTGTGTCAACAATGGTTTGTTGACTTTGAGCATCCACAGGCGGTTCAATGTTATCTTGTGGTTCTTGAATTTCTTCGAGTTGTACCTTGCTCCCACTGGTTCCTTTAGAAATAAATTCCCTTTCTAGAAAGATAACATTCCGAGCAACAAACACTTTGTTCCAATGGGATTGTAAAAGTAGTATCCTTTAGTCTCTTTAGGATACCCCAAAAAAAAATTTGTCAGACTTGGGTTCCAGCTTATTTGAAACTTGACGTTTTACATAAGCTTCACAACCCAAATCTTAAGAAAAGACAAACTGGATTTTTACCATTCCACATCTCATATGGTGTCTTTTCAACCACTTTGGTTGGAACTCGATTTAGTGTGAACGCAGCTGTTTCAAGTGCATGACCCCAAAAGGTAAGTGGAAATCCGTTAGACTCATCATAGATCAAACCATATCTAATAAAGTTCGATTCCTTCTTTCAGACACACCATTCCATTGTGGTGTTCCAGGAGGAGTTAGTTGTGGAATGATTCCACAACTTCTAAGATGGTCATAAAATTCTTGGCTCAAATATTCTCCACCTCGATCAGATCGAAGTGCCTTGATTGTCTTGCCAAGTTGGTTTTGTACTTCATTTTGAAAAGATTTGAACATTTCAAATGATTCAGATTTGTGTCTCATCAAGTAGACATAACCATATCTACTGAAGTCATCAGTAAATGTAATGAAGTACTTGTAACCTCCTCTAGCATCTGAACTTAATGGTCCACATACATCTGTATGTATTAGGCCCAATAATTCATTGGCCCTTTCACTGTGTCCAGTAAAGGGATCCTTTGTCATCTTACCCAATAGACAAGATTCACATGTATCATATGATTCAAAATCAAATGAGTTCAAAAGTCCATCTTGATGGAGTTTTGATATGCGTTTCTCATTTATATGGCCAAGGACAATGCCAAAGATAGGTTGAATTTAAGTCATTGTACTTAAATTTCTTGGTAGTTATGTTATAGACAGAAGAATTGTTGGATTTTTGAAGATTCAAAACATAAAGACCATCTAGTAATTCAGCATTTGCATAGAACATGTCTTTATGATAAATGGAGCAATTATTATTCTAATAATAAAAGAAAAACCATATTATCCAAACAAGAAACTGAAATAATATTCCTACACATTGTAGGAACATAAAAGCAATTGTTCAAAACTAACAAAAGCCCACTGGGCAAAGAAAGTTCGTAACTTCCTACAGCTAAAGCAGCAACTTTTGCTCCATTGCCTACTCGAAGATCAACTTCGCCCTTCTTCAGTTGTCTACTCCTTTTAAGCCCCTGCACATTTGTGCAAATGTGAGATCCACATCCAGTATCTAATACCCAGGAACTAGAAGGAGAAAAATTAATCTCTATAACATAAATACCTGAAGAACCGGTCTCACCAGTCTTCTTCTTCTTCTTTAGATCCTCCAAATACAGCTTGCAGTTTCTCTTCCAATGACCAGGTTCATTGCAAAAGAAACAGATACCCTCCTTTGGGGCTTTAGCCTTGGGTTTAGGATTGGGCTTGGGTTGAGCATTGGACTTTCCAGCCCTTCCCTTACCCTTTCTTTTCCTTTCTTCATAAAGCCCTTTCCCTTTTGAACCATCAGAACATGGCCAGCTTGGATTTAATATTCTGTTCAGCAGTTTTAAGCATCGTATGCAGCTCAGAAATTGATTTGTCCATTTCATTCATGTTATAGTTCATGACAAACTGGCCATAACTATCAGGAAGTGAATTTAGGATCAAATCTGTTGCCAACTCTTGGCTCAATGGAAATCCAAGCCTATCAAGGTGCTCAATATAGCCTTTCATTTTCAACACATGAGCGCTAACTGAAGCACCCTCAGCCATTTTGCAAGAGTGCAATGCCTTGGTAGTATCATACCTTTCTTGCCTTGCTTGTTGCTGGAACATTTCCTTTAGATTGACAATCATATCAAAGTTTCCATGTTTTCCAAATCTTTCTGAAGTTCAGAACTCATGGTAGCTAGCATCAAGCATGCAACATCAATAGAGTCATTATGATGCTTCTCATAAGCATTCTTTTCAGCTCTAGAAGCATTATCGGCTGGTTCTTCAGGGTGAGGTTGATCCAGGACATAAAGCTTCCTTTCTTGTTTGAGAACAATTCTCAAATTTCGAAACCAGTCAAGGAAGTTAGTCCCAGTAAGTTTGTCCTTCTCAAAGATTTATCGCAGTGACATAGTAGAATTGTTATTATTGTTGGCCATCTACAATAAATGCAAAGTTCGTTAAGTATTTTGATTATGAAAAACTCCCACTAAATTAACAACCCTCAATAATAATAATCATATTAATTTAGTGAGCTAAGATCCATATTTATACTTTAAGTCAGCTTTGGCATGACACTTAAAATTAAGTTTTTAGGTAGGTAACTCTTACCAATTGCAACTCATGCAACTCTTAGAAATTTATGGGATTTTGACATCATATGTCTCGGCATGTTTAAATCCCATCTCATGCCATTAGGCCCAAAACCGTTTTGATAACCTAATTAAGTTAAACCATTTTTAAACATATGGTAGCACCATTACTCATCTTGTCTCACTAATGTAACCTAATGTACTTCTACTTTGGTAGAACCCACATTAAGGTGATAAAAGCCTTGACAAGTGTTTAAATATGGATGGCATGTCAACTTAAAATTTTATGTGAGGGATCTAGATAGATTTCATCATGCATTTAGTATCACATACTCATTTATATCATCATACATAGCATCTCATACATGTATATAATAAACGTGTCATAGTATGGCCTTATCTAGATTGATCTTCATAAGCCAATATGAAGATCAATGGTCAATCCTAGGTAATAATGAGCAACACCATAATGTCTACTTGACCATCATCTTGTGCATAGACACCTAGCTCCTCCATCACCATGGTTGGATTGCATGACTTCAAATGGCTTGCTTTCTCTTGTTTTATTACAATAAATAAACAAATACTACTAAAAGTAAAAGAAAAATTACAATGAAACAAAATGGCACGCAAGCCATATTTAATAATTACAACCCTTGTAAAAGAATAATAAAAACCTGCCAATCACATTGGTCACAAGGCCATACTATGCACCATACAAAGCAACACACCATGCAAAACATATCATGTTATCATATAGCATATACATATTGCATTAAAGAAAATATGTTATAATAGGCGTGTTGTTTAAAACCAATTAAATTTATGAGGCGCTCCAATCTCATCAATAAATTTAAGCCTTACATCCGCACCACCATAAACAGCAATTGATAAATCCTTATTGATATGTGAATTTAGTTCATGTATTAATCTAATTAAGACAACACCGAAATATATATCATGCTATTAAACACTTTAATTGCAATATCCCATTCGGATTCTTAATCATATTAACGAATCCTTACAGGAAACAGATTCATCAATTAACACCTTAGAAAACCTATTATCTATGTCGTTCGTGCAAACCTAATATCTATATATACAAGAACGCAAATCATGCCAAGATCATATACATCTCATACATACAATCAAACATGGCATAATTGATTTTTATGAAAACGCAAGTGGCTCTGATACCACTGTTGGATTACGGAATGAAAATCCAATCTAATTGGAATAAAATGGCAACGGAAACAAAATAAATTTATTCCATAACCCACCAAGGATCACATGTTTCATAAAAACGAAAGAAGGATAATGAAAAATATTACCTTTTGTTGATCAGTATGTAATCCATCTGTTCTTGTGTTGGGTTTGCTCGGATCTTCAAAGGTGCTGCCTTCAGAAAGACGACCACCCTCTACAAGTATCCACACACGAATGGACACCAAACAGTTTTTGAATGCTAGTTCAAAGTTATTTTTCACAAAAATGAACCATCGTCTTTAACTCTCTATTTTTCTATTTTCAAGGCAAAAGACACGACCCTTCAAATGCCCCAATAGATACGACCTTTCAAATGCCCCATAGACATTAAAACGTATGTATCATATCTATACAAGTCTGCTAGGGTTTTTGGTTAACTAGGATTTTAATTAATATTTATTTAAAACTCCTTTTAAATAATGACAATTTAAATCCTAGTCCTTACCAAATAAGGAATTTATATTTTTAACCAAAAACCTTTATGGATTATTTCCTTATCCAATAAGAAAATATAACTAATTAATTACTTGTCATAATTTAAATTACGAATTTAAATTTTCTCAAAATTAAACTCGAATCTAAATAACAACTAATTATTATTTGTAATTTAAAATAATCTCATCATTTTAAATTACTATAGAGAGTAACAAACCGTAACCATTATTGTCCATTCTTAGTGTGCGACCCTATAGGTTCAATTAACGTTGGCAGTAGCCTAAATCATATTTTGATCTACAAGTCATAAGCGGCCTCTAGCAAGACATTATGACTACCCAAGTTAAATGAAAAGCATGTTTCGAGACAACCTTAAAGTAGCTAATGATATAATCCTTTTGTCACATGATATCTTGATAGAATATAAGGCATGGAAAAAAGTTAACCATATCGCTCTATCTTTAACACTACAAGAAAATAATAAAATAGCGATGCAATTTTAGCGACGCAAAGATGCGTCGCTAAAATTGCGACTACATTGCGACACCTCCACGTCAAAAAAACATTGCGACGCAAATAGCGACGTATTAGCGACTCAAAAAACCATAAAATTAAAAAAAAATTTAAATTTAGCAACGCAAAAATGCATCGCAATATTTATAAAATGTGTTTTTTTAAAATATTATTAAAGGAATAAAATATTGCGATGCAGCTAATTGCATCGTAATATTTTTTAAAAAAATTAATTATGTTAAATAGCGACGCATTAGCGATGCAATAAACATAAAATAAGAAAAAATATATTTAATATAGCGATGCAAAAATTGCATCGCAA
>UESW01003956.1:1315415-1672377 GCA_900491605.1 Calamus simplicifolius | reverse complement strand
AGCACAGCCATGCATTTCTCAGTCTCAATCATCGAGGGGCCCAGAGATATCTCTCTTATAATAAAAGGGACAAATTTCATCTTAATCACTCATATCTCACTACATGATTCTTATTATGTTCAAGCATAATCTTTATAATCATCCGGTTAAAACAACGTTTGATTATGTCAAAACATAATATTCCTCATGTTGAGAACTATAGCAATCTCAGGTCTAAGGATTTAACGACACAACTACTAGAGATTAACTTATGACTTTGATCCATGTATTAATCTCAAGGCGGGTCTTGTCCAATATTTGTTCTCAACAAATACATATAAATTTAATTTGTATCTCATACACATATTCATCCCATGAATATCAATCAAATTTCATACTAATCTTAATTTATTGTTATTCCCACAACAATAACCGATAGGGACATTTAGAATAATTAATAATATTATTCAAGGACATTATTATATAATAAACATGCAAATTATGATAATAGTAAATACTCATAAATATTCAAAATACCATGTCCATACAATAGGCCTAGGGCACTATTACTAACAATCTCCCACTTGCACTAGGCCCACTCATCAATGTATCTAATACCTATGAACCTAGTATGACGATCATGCTTTGCTTGTGGTAGAGGCTTAGTCAATGGATCAGCAACATTGTCATCTGTTGGAACTCTGCATATTTTTACGTCACCTCTCTCAATGATTTCTCGAATGATGATAACGCCTAAGAATGTGTTTGGATCGCTGATGTGACCTAGGTTCTTTTGCTTGTGCGATAGCACCATTATTGTCACAATGAACATCAACAGGATTTATGATGCTAGGAACCACTCCAAGGTCAGTAATGAACTTCTTGATCCAAACTGCTTCCTTTGCTGCATCAGATGCTGCTATGTATTCAGCTTCAGTTGTAGAATCAGCAACAGTGCTTTGCTTCGAACTTTTCCAGCTAACAGCACCACCATTTAAACAAAACACATATCCTGACTGCGATCGGAAATCATCTTTGTCAGATTGAAAGCTTGCATCTGTGTAACCACTTACAACCAGATCATCTTCCAATCCGCCATACACCAAGAACATCTTTAGATCTTCTCAGATACTTAAGAATGTTCTTGACAACCGTCCAGTGACTCTCACCGGGATCTGACTGGTATCTACTCGTTATGCTTAAAGCATAAGAGACATCTGGTCTAGTGCACAACATAACATACATGATAGATCCTATTGCTGAAGCATAAGGAATCTTACTCATGCGCTCTCGCTCATCTTTTGTTTTAGGATACTGAGATTTGCTAAGTGTAATACCATGAGACATAGGCAAGTATCCTCTCTTGGAATCTTGCATACTAAACCTTTTCAGTACTTTGTCTATGTAAGTACTTTGACTTAGACCAATCAGCCTCTTAGATCTATCTCTATAAAATCTTTATCCCTAGGATATAGGCAGCTTCGCCTAAGTTTTCATTGAGAAACATTTTCCTAACCAAGACTTGACACTCTGCAAGGTAGGGATATCATTCCCAATGAGTAAAATGTCATCAACATATAAGACCAGAAATACAATGGCGCTCCCACTAACTTTCTTGTAAACACAAGGTTCATCTTCATTTTTGATAAATCCAAACTTTTTGACTGATTCATCAAAACGAAGATTCCAACTCGAGAAGCCTGCTTCAAACCATAAATGGATCTTTGAAGCTTGCATACTTTACTAGAATTCTCAGGTTATACAAAACCCTCAGGTTGTGTCATGTACACATCCTCAAGTAAGTTTCCATTAAGAAATGCAGTTTTAACATCCATTTGCCAAATCTCATAGTCATAATATGCAGCAATGGCAATGAGAATTCTAATAGACTTAAGCATGGCTACAGGTGAAAAAGTTTCATCATAGTCTATACCATGAGTTTGTTTGAAACCTTTTGCAACTAGCCTTGCTTTGTAAGTATGCACTTTACCATCCATGTCAGTTTTCTTTTTGAAAACCCATTTGCACCCAATGGTCTTTGTACCTTCAGGTGGCTCAATCAAGGTCCATACCTGATTATCATACATGGATTGGATTTCAGACTTTATGGCCTCTAACCATTTCTCAGAGTCTGGATCTAACATAGCCTCTTGATAGGTAGTAGGTTCATTTTGATCCACCAAAATACATCATGATTATCAGTCACAAGAAATCCATATCTCTCGGGCCCATGACATATCCTATCAGATCTACGTAATTTTTGTGCTACAGGTGGTGTGTCAACAATGGTTTGTTGACTTTGAGCATCCACAGGCGGTTCAATGTTATCTTGTGGTTCTCAAATTTCTTCGAGTTGTACCTTGCTCCACTGGTTCCTTTAGAAATAAATTCCTTTCTAGAAAGATACCATTCGAGCAACAAACACTTTGTTCCAATGGGATTGTAAAAGTAGTATCCTTTAGTCTCTTTAGGATACCCAACACAAAAAAATTTGTCAGACTTGGGTTCCAGCTTATTTGAAACTTGACGTTTTACATAAGCTTCACAACCCCAAATCTTAAGAAAAGACAAACTGGGCTTTTTACCAGTCCACATCTCATATGGTGTCTTTTCAACCGCTTTGGTTGGAACTCGATTTAGTATGAATGCAGCTGTTTCAAGTGCATGACCCCAAAAGGTAAGTGGAAGATCCGTTAGACTCATCATAGATCAAACCATATCTAATAAAGTTCGATTCCTTCTTTCAGACACACCATTCCATTGTGTGTTCCAGGAGGAGTTAGTTGTGGAATGATTCCACAACTTCTAAGATGGTCATAAAATTCTTGGCTCAAATATTCTCCACCTCGATCAGATCGAAGTGCCTTGATTGTCTTGCCAAGTTGGTTTTGTACTTCATTTTGAAAAGATTTGAACATTTCAAATGATTCAGATTTGTGTCTCATCAAGTAGACATAACCATATCTACTGAAGTCATCAGTAAATGTAATGAAGTACTTGTAACCTCCTCTAGCATCTGAACTTAATGGTCCACATACATCTGTATGTATTAGGCCCAATAATTCATTGGCCCTTTCACTGTGTCCAGTAAAGGGATCCTTTGTCATCTTACCCAATAGACAAGATTCACATGTATCATATGATTCAAAATCAAATGAGTTCAAAAGTCCATCTTGATGGAGTTTTGATATGCGTTTCTCATTTATATGGCCAAGGCGACAATGCCAAAGATAGGTTGAATTTAAGTCATTGGACTTAAATTTCTTGGTAGTTATGTTATAGACAGAAGAATTGTTGGATTTTTGAAGATTCAAAACATAAAGACCATCTAGTAATTCGGCATTTGCATAGAACATGTCTTTATGATAAATGGAGCAATTATTATTCTTAATAATAAAAGAAAAACCATCATTATCCAAACAAGAAACTGAAATAATATTCCTACACATTGTAGGAACATAAAGCAATTGTTCAAAACTAACAAAAGCCCACTGGGCAAAGAAAGTTCGTAACTTCCTACAGCTAAAGCAGCAACTTTTGCTCCATTGCCTACTCGAAGATCAACTTCGCCCTTCTTCAGTTGTCTACTCCTTTTAAGCCCCTGCACATTTGTGCAAATGTGAGATCCACATCCAGTATCTAATACCCAGGAACTAGAAGGAGAAAATTAATCTCTATAACATAAATACCTGAAGAACCGGTCTCACCAGTCTTCTTCTTCTTCTTTAGATCCTCCAAATACAGCTTGCAGTTTCTCTTCCAATGACCAGGTTCATTGCAAAAGAAACAGATGCCCTCCTTTGGGGCTTTAGCCTTGGGTTTAGGATTGGGCTTGGTTGAGCATTGGACTTTCCAGCCCTTCCCTTACCCTTTCTTTTTCCTTTCTTCATAAAGCCCTTTCCCTTTTGAACCATCAGAACATGGCTAGGCTTGGATTAGTATTCTGTTCAGCAGTTTTAAGCATCATATGCAGCTCAGAAATTGATTTGTCCATTTCATTCATGTTATAGTTCATGACAAACTGGCCATAACTATCAGGAAGTGAATTTAGGATCAAATATGTTGCCAACTCTTGGCTCAATTGAAATCTAAGCCTATCAAGGTGCTCAATATAGCCTTTCATTTTCAACACATGAGCGCTAACTGAAGCACCCTCAGCCATTTTGCAAGAGTGCAATGCCTTGGTAGTATCATACCTTTCTTGCCTTGCTTGTTGCTGGAACATTTCCTTTAGATTGACAATCATATCATAAGTTTCCATGTTTTCCAAATCTTTCTAAAGTTCAGAACTCATGTAGCTAGCATCAAGCATGCAACATCAATAGAGTCATTATGATGCTTCTCATAAGCATTCTTTTCAGCTCTAGAAGCATTATCGGCTGGTTCTTCAGGGTGAGGCTGATCCAGACATAAAGCTTCCTTTCTTGTTTGAGAACAATTCTCAAATTTCGAAACCAGTCAAGGAAGTTAGTCCCACTAAGTTTGTCCTTCTCAAGGATTGATCGCAGTGACATAGTAGAATTGTTATTATTGTTGGCCATCTACAATAAATGCAAAGTTCGTTAAGTATTTTGATTATGAAAAACTCCCACTAAATTAACAACCCTCAATAATAATAATTATATTAATTTAGTGAGCTAAGATCCATATTTATACTCAATTTTAAGTCAGCTTTGGCATGACACTTAAAATTAAGTTATTTAGGTAGGTAACTCTTACCAATTGAAACTCATGCAACTCTTAGAAATTTATGGGATTTTGACATCATATGTCTCGGCATGTTTAAATCCCATCTCATGCCATTAGGCCCAAAACCATTTTGATAACCTAATTAAGTTAAACCATTTTAAACATATGGGTAGTACCATTACTCATCTTGTCTCACTAATGTAACCTAATGTACTTCTACTTTAGTAGAACCCATATTAAGGTGATAAAAGCCTTGACAAGTGTTTAAATATGGATGGCATGTCAACTTAAAATTTTATGTGAGGGATCTAGATAGATTTCATCTTGCATTTAGTATCACATACTCATTGATATCGTCATACATAGCATCTCATATTTGTATATAATAAATGTGTCATAGTATGGCCTTATCTAGATTGATCTTCATAAGCCAATATGAAGATCAATGGTCAATCCTAGGTAATAATGAGCAACACCATAATGTCTACTTGACCATCATCTTGTGCATAGACACTTAGTTCCTCCATCACCATGGTTGGATTGCATGACTTCAAACGGCTTGCTTTGTCTTCTTGTTTTATTACAATAAATAAACAAATACTACTAAAAGTAAAAGAAAAATTACAATGAAACAAAATGGCACGCAGGCCATATTTAATAATTACAACCCTTGTAAAAAATAATAAAACCTGCCAATCACATTGGTCACAAGGCCATACTATGCACCATACAAAGCAACACACCATGCAAAACATATCATGTTATCATATAGCATATACATATTGCATTAAAGAAAATATGTTATAATAGGCGTATTGTTTAAAACCAATTAAATTTATGAGGCGCTCCGATCTCATCAATAAATTTAAGGCTTACATCTGCACCACCATAAACAGCAATTGGTAAATCCTTATTGATATGTGAATTCAGTTCATGTATTAATTTAATTAAAACAATACCGAAATCAATTATCATGCTATTAAACACTTTAATTGTAATATCGCATTTGGATTCTTAATCATATTAATGAATCCTTACAGGAAACAGATTCATCAATTAACACCTTAGAAAACCTATTATCTATGTCATTCGTGCAAACCCTAATATCTCATATATACAAGAACGCAAATCATTCCAAGATCATATACATCTCATACATACAATCAAACATGGCATAATCGATTTTTATGAAACGCAAGTGGCTCTGATACCACTGTTGGATTATGGAATGAAAATCCCAATCTAATTGGAATAAAATGGCAGCGGAAACAAAATAAATTTATTCCATAACCCACCAAGGATCACATGCGTTTCATAAAAATGAAAGAAGGATAAACAAAAATATTACCTTTTGTTGATCAGTATGTAATCTGTTTGTTCTTGTGTTGGGTTTGCTCATCTCTTCAAAGGTGCTGCCTTCAGAAAGACGACCACCCTCTACAAGTATCACACATGAACGGACAACAAACAGTTTTTGAATGCTAGTTCAAAGTTTATTTTTCACAAAAATGAACCATCGTCTTCAACTCTTTATTTTTTATTTTCAAGGCAAAAGATACGACCCTTCAAATGCCCCAATAGACACGACCTTTCAAATGCCCCCATAGACATTAAAATATATATATATATATATACAAGTCTGCTAGGGGTTTTTGGTTAGCTAGGATTTTAATTAATATTTATTTAAAACTTCTTTTAAATAATAACAATTTAAATCCTAGTCCTTACCAAATAAGGAATTTATATTTTTAACCAAAAACCTTTATGAATTATTTCCTTATCCAATAAGCAAATATAACTAATTAATTACTTGTCATAATTTAAATTACGAATTTAAATTTTCTTAAAATTAAACTCAAATCTAAATAACAACTAATTATTATTTGTAATTTAAAATAATCTCATCATTTTAAGTTACTATAGAGAGTAACAAACCGTAACCATTATTGTCCGTTCTTAGTGTGCGACCCTATAGGTTCAATTAACGTTGGCAGTAGGCCTAAATCACATTTTGATCTACAAGTCATAAGCGGCCTCTAGCAAGACATTATGACTACCCAAGTTAAATAAAAAGCATGTTCCGAGACAACCTTAAAGTAGCTAATGACATAATCCTTTTGTCACATGATATCTTGATAGAATATAAGGCATGAAAAAGTCAACCTTATATCGCTCTATCTTTAATTTCTCGAAACCCAATTAGACTGACTAAACAAATGATATTGATCTCCATCAATTCATTTGAGCACGGCCATGCATTTCTCAGTCTCAATCATCGAGGGGCCCAGAGATATCTCTCTTATAATAAAGGGACAAATTCCATCTTAATCACTCATATCTCACTACATGATTCTTATTATGTTCAAGCATAATCTTTATAATCATCCGGTTAAAGACAACGTTTGATTATGTCAAAACATAATATTCCTCATGTTGAGAACTATAGCAATCTCAGGTCTAAGGATTTAACAACACAACTACTAGAGATTAACTTATGACTTTGATCCATGTATTAATCTCAAGGCGGGTCTTGTCCAATATTTGTTCTCAACAAATACATATAAATTTGATTTGTATCTCATACACATATTCATCCATGAATATCAATCAAATTTCATACTAATCTTAATTTATTATTCCCACAACAATAACCGATTAGGGACCTTTAAATAATTAATAATATTATTCAAGGACATTATTTATAATAAACATGCAAATTATGATAATAGTAAATACTCATAAATATTCAAAATACATGTCGATACAATAGGCCTAGGGCACTATTACTAATAGTAAGAGTTTCGGTAGCATCCTTTTGTCCTCGTGAACTTAAAATAGCATCCTCATGAGGGGATTGACTTGCAAAATAGCATTCTCATGTAGGGGATTGAGGTGGGTGATTCCTGTGGAAGACCGTCCGATGCCTAAGTAAGTGAAGATCCTTAACCACAGAAAATGTGAAGAAGGTTTGGAGAGAAGAAAATTCCCTTAGATAAGGTCTGGGGTGCAATGGTGAGCGAAAAAAGTTATTTTTTGTGTGTACCTGAGGGGTCAAACTACAAGATTTTTGGCTTTTCGCAATGAATTTTTGTCATGGATGAAAGTTCTAGAATCGTTGCGGAAAACTTTCCGCAATGAATTTAAAATTATAACCATTCATTACATAAGGTCAAATTTGTTATTGAATATGAGTTTCCGCAGCGAATTTATTTTTATTACTAAAACAAAATTCATTTCTAAATATTTTTAGCAATAAATGTTTTATTTAATCAAATTCGTTACTGAATGAGTTTCTGCAACAATTTAGTTTCATTACGGAAAAGAGATCGTTATTAAATAATTTCTTTTTCATTGCAAATTTATTTAAAATTATTACAAATATAATTTGTTCCTAATATTAAATTCGTTGTGGAAAGTCAAGTTTGTTACGAATGACTCTAAATTAAAGTTTATGAAACTAAATAGCATTAATAATATATAACAACGAAGTCCATTATCCAAAATAAAACCAAACTGTTTTAAACCAAAATAAACTATATGATATCAGCTTAAAAAAAGGATGAAAGAGTGAAACATGCATGGACAAATCAAACTCTCTCATCCAAGATGTCAGTGGAAGAAGGAGGTGGAGGGTTACTCGATGATGCAACTTGTGAAGTCTCAATTGTAGACATGCGGGCTATAACATTCTATAGTATTGAGGACATGATGCCAATCTTTTCGTTGGGTTGCTGAAGCTGCTGAACAAGCTCATCGTAAGAGGATCGACTAACATTGTTTGTTGCAGAAGAGTCAACAAATTGTCTCTCCTCTAATTGACGACTAGTCTGAATACGCAACCATCCTGAAGCATATGTTGATCAAGGCCCCAAAACCTTCTCCATAATTTGAAGGTCAGTGAGCTGGTTCTTTGAGTCATTATTGTATGTCATCATCTGGGCCTATCAGACGAAAATATGAAATAAAAGAAAAACAACATTTTCACAACAACAATATGGATGAAACATCATAGTTTAGAATTAGATACTTACATATTGATCTTGACATATGTCGGATGTCCACTTGTCCGTCTTCTCGTCGTCACAAAGCTCCTTCTAACTTTTGATATGATCAACAGTGACATCCCTATTACGACGAACATAATGGTTTGTTGTTGACACTGATCCATTCTTAGTCTCTGCATTTCTATTGCGGATGTTCTTAATATTCTTCTCTTGCCTTTCTTATAATAAGAAAATAAATAACTAGTAACTTTGAAGCATGAAAATCTAGCAAATGAACACATAAGAAATTCATGACTCATTAAAACAATGTAATCAAATAATCATACCTGTCATTCTTTTGACCTCCAATTTTTGACTAAGAATTTCCAATCTTTAGGTTTACAATATGGATGGGGCTTTGCATAAGCATCTGCATCTGCATCTGAGAGCTTATCCATCTCCTTGTGCCAGTACCAAGCATAAAACTTGTGCTTTTTGTTGCTTCTATGCCTCGTTAATTGCTTGTCAATAATGTCTCTTACGCTTTTTATCTGTCAAATCAATATCCCAATCATCCTAGAAGAAAATTAAATGAGAGCGATTACATGTCAAGAAATCCCAACACATATTAACAAACATGTATTTCCAACAATAATAACACATTTTCATAACTGTTTAGGATATTATAAGAAACTAAGAATTTTAAAATAAAAGGAGATACTGCTGCCTTTTCCCATAGTGTCTATTTTTCATGCTCAAGAATGTTCCTTCACTCACGATATTGAAAAGATGTTTCTTGTTGAGCAGCAATCCCACAACCATTGTTGAATTGGACTGCATTGTCACCAAGCAACTAACGAATGCTGAACTCAAAGCTAAGAGGCAACTTAGCTTGCTTTGCAACTTCTGGAGCAGCTATGACTTTCAAATTTCTACTATGTTTGCGATCATTCTTCAGAGGAGCAGTATCTACAAAGAATATAAGATAGTTAAAATATTATTTATTTCAAGAAAGAAAGTAATAATATTTATATACCTTGTGAATATTATAAAGGAATAATAGTGCTCCCACTCGACATCCTCTATTGAAGTGAAGAAAAATATGATATGAAATCATGCATGATTATGGATTATAAGAACTTAAAGAAATATAGCATATTACATAATTACTTATTAATTCAGAGAAATCATCTTCATCATCATCAATAAACTCATCATTATTCGAACTATTATCGTCAACTTCATTTGTAGGTTTGTTGGCAACATCATCATCAACAATAATTGGTGGTAGGTCATTTCGAACCAATTCATGACTACTGATTATGTTATCCTCAACCATAAAGGGGTATATTGGACACATGTTCCTCCTGCAACACCTCTTCCTCAACCACTTCATCATCAACTTGGGTTATTTTAGGAATGTCCCATATGTGTCGGTGTGGAAAGTGTTGGACAACCCGCCAATCTTTTCCATGTTTCAAATCAGAAAGGTAGACCACTCATTTTGCTTGGGTCACCAAAATGAAAGGGTCATTCTTATACCACTCCAAGGTTATTCGAATACAAGTAAAGCCATGAACCTTTTCAACATTTTTTGTTCTTCCAGTAGTATCAGTATTATACCATGCACATTTGAAAAGGTAAACTTTATTACCATATAAATAATCAAGTTTCAAAATCTCAAACAAACATATGTAGAAATCAACTTATATACCATTATGAAAAGACTTAGCAGTGATCCCATAATTTTCTATCATCCTTTTTTTGTCATGATCCTTGCAATGTGTTGACCCTACATTGATTTTGATGTTTATAAAACAATTAAGCAATGGTTAATCAAGCCTGTTGCAGAGAAGTTCAGATGTTCTACAAGTAAGTATCTTCATGCACAATTTTATGTGAGCATATATTCATTTTATCTTGCCACTTGTTTGCTGTCAAATTCTATGCTATCAAATTCCTATGGCCATTCTATTTTATTTTTGGGAGTTAGCTATCTAGCTAGCTTGCTCTTTTCCCTAGCTAGCTGGCACGTCATTTAGCTAACTACCAACTTATCTCTGTGACTTGGCCGAACGTTTATTCTTCGAAGCTAGCTAGTGAGCTAGCTTGCTCCTTCGTTAGCTAGCTGGAGTTCCTTTTAGCTAGCTGAGGTGCCTGTTACAATCGCCTAGCTGAGCCTTGTCTTTTTGGAGCTAGCTGGTGAGCTAGCTTGCTCCTTCATTAGCTAGCTAGAGCTACTTGTTTGCTAGCTTGGCCTCTTTGTCAGTTAGCTGGTTTTCATTTTAGCTAACTATGGTTTTGAACACCATTGTGCCAGCCGTGTACCTTGGGTATCAGTTAGCTGCTTAGCTAACTTGACTTCTTTGTAGCTAGCTGGCTTGCCTTTTAGTTGACTATGATTCTCTGTTGCATGTCATGGCCGAACGCCCCTCTTTTCTAGCTGACTGGTGAGCTAGCTGATGCTTCTCTTAGGTAGCTAGCATCTCCTGTTAGTTGACTGCTTTGTTTTGGAGCAACTGGTTTCTTTCTTAGCTAACTAACTTTCACAAGATCCTCCAAGCCGTGAGCCACTCATTTTCAGTTAGCTGGAGAGCTAACTTCCACTCTTTCAAGCCGTTTGGATTCACTGTTGAGTTAGCTGGAGAGTTAGCTATCTTCTGGTTTAGTTAATTGGGAAGCTAGCTCCTCCCTGGGCATATGGCTGCTATTTTCATTAGTTAGCTAATGAGCTAACTCTCCTGGGCGATTGCTTTATTGCTTTTTGGTTTAGTTAACTGGGAGTTGCTCAGTTAGCTGAATAACTAACTCATCACTCTCTAACATTTCTATTTTTTCTGCAGACCGAAAGCTATTCAAAATTAGTTAGCTGGTGAGCTAACTATCTATTGGTTTAGTTAGCTAAGTAGCTAACTATTGAGAGTTGACTTTTTCTCTGAGCCGCATGAATTGGTTGCTAATTAGCTGGGAAGCTAACTAACCATTGTTTTAGCTAGCTCCTCCTCTCCTGATCTTTTGGCTTGTGATCTCTTGGAAGCTAGCTTGTGAGCTAGCTGAGGACTCCTCCTCCTTTTGATGGCCAACCGTCTTCAACTCTCTCCGCCGCTTGGAATTAATTCCAGTTAGCTGTCTTTCTGGCCGCTTTTGGGCATGCTTCTCTCTCTCTCTCTATTTTATTTTGATTGCTATTTTCAGCTAGACTAACTTTTGATTTTTAAATTATGACAGAGTTCTTCCTACCTCAAATGGATTCATGCATTCAATGCTTAAGGGAAATAATCTCAATGGTTATCTTTTCTTTCTGTTTTTATTTCCATTTGTTTCAATTATATCTAACGGATCTTTTTGCTGTTGGGTTATTATATATAGCTGAGATTAGAAGCAAAACATGACAGATTTTGAAAAAGAGAAATACAAGAGAGATATCTAAGAAAGAAAGCTTTTATTGCATATTTTCGGAGTGGTTGAAAGCTAGTTGTTGTGCATTGAAGATCATTCATTGCTGAAAAGTCGTCCATACTCCTTAAAGCCTTCAAGCAAATCAAGATTCAAGCCACATCGATATTGTTCATTTATTGCTAAGGATTTGCTACAAATTTATAAACTATTCTCTGAATATTTGCTCATTATAGGAGCTGCTTGTTATCATTTACTCTGAATCTTTTGTAAAAGGGTTAGTGTTAACCCTTTGGTTCTTGTTGGTCTTCTTGTGCCGTTAAACAAGAGGACTAGCTAGGGAAGGCTAGGGGTTTTGGCTGCCTTGTGCCTTATAAAACAAGAGGGCTAGCCGGGGAAGGCTAGAGGTTGTAATCGTTGTGATACGATTAGTAAAATTTCCAAAGGATATTTTGGGGAGTAGACGTAGGTGCAGGGTTTAGCACTGAACAACTATAAATTCTCTTGTGTTTGTGGTTGCCTAATTTTCTGTGTTATTTTCATTCTGTGCACTTCACTACACTGCTGCCAAGTAATTTTGAATTAGGGTTAAAGCACATATTTGCAATAGTAATTAATTTTTTATAACCCAATTCACCCCCCTCTTGGGTTGCTACATCTGGGCAACAAGTGGTATTAGAGCAGTGTGCTCTTGATTACTAGCTTTAATTAGCTTTGAGCCAAAGATCTGTAGTAATCCAAATGGGATTTATGTTGATTGAAGGACAATCAACTAATAGACCACCTTTGTTCAATGGAACAAATTACACTTATTGGAAAGCATGAATGAAAATCTTCATTTAAGCACTAGATTATGATTTATGGGGAATCATAATTAATGGACCACACACACCCACTAGTAAGATTGACAATCTTGATATTCCAAAATAAATATGCTTGTTCATAAGTATGAATTATTTAAGATGGATTCTGCTGAGAATATTACCGATATGTTTACAAGATTCACTGATATTATTAATGGACTAAAAAGTCTTAGAAAATCTTATGCTAACAGTGATCTTGTTAGAAAAATTTTAAGATCTTTACCTAGGACATGGGAAGCAAAGGTCACTACTATACAAGAAGCAAAAGATCTTAATACTTTATCACTTGAAGAGTTGGTCAGTTCTTTGATGACAGATGAGCTTCAGCAATGACAACACATTGATGAAGATGAATCAAAGAAGAAAAGGACCATGGCATTGAAGAGTGCAACTCAAACTAATGAAAATGAGGAAAGCACTAGTAATAGTGAGAATGATGATGAATGACACTTATCTCAAGGAAATTTAAAAAATTTATGAAAAGAAAGAAGTTTGGAAAAAGAAAATATTTTGCAAAAGGAGATCATAGCAAAGAAAAGGAAAAGAGTGAACCTCCTACTTGCTATGAGTGCAAAAAGCCTGGACATATCAGACTAGAATGTCTACTATTAAAGAAAGGATCCAAAAGAGTAAAGAAGAAAGCAATGATGGCTACATGGAGCGACAGTGAGGCTATAAATTCAGAAGATAAAGAGAAAACTAAAGTGGCCAATGTATGTTTCATGGCTGATAATGATGAGGTAACTTTAAGCTTTCTGATGACTTTACTTTTGATGAATTACATGGTGCATTCTATGAACTTGTTGATGATTTTGCAAATTTAAGTTCAAAGAACAAGGATTTGAAAAATGAAATCAAAAATCTTACTCTTGAAAAGGAAAGAATTTCAAGAGACAATGAATCATTATTAAGGAAAAATCAAGATTTGAAAAATGAAGTAAATAAATTAAAACTAATTGTTGATAGATTTACTTTAAGCTCAGAAAAATTATAAATAATTTTAAATAGTCAAAGAGCTGTTTACAATAGAGCTGGTCTTGGATATAATCCTTTTGAAAGACAAAAGTTTTTGAAAAATATTATGTACATAGAAATGACTCCACTAAAATTACATGTTTCAAATATGGTAAATTAGGACATAAATCTTATACTTATTACATACAAAATATGAGAAAAATATGGGTTCCAAAAGGAACTATCTTAACTAACTCTAAAGGACCCAAGAAGGCTTGGGTACCTATGAGCAAAATTTGAAATTGTGTATACAGGTGTGTCTTGCGACCCGAGCAACTAAAAGACAATGGTGCTTGAATAGCGGGTGCTCAAGACACATGACAGGTGATGAATCGTAATTCATCACTTTGGAGACAAAGGATGGAGGTGTTGTTACTTTTGGTGATAATGGCAAAGGAAAAATTATTGGCATTGAAAAAATAGGTATCACACCTCATGCTTATATTGATAATGTCTTACTTGTGAAAGGATTGAAACACAATTTGCTTAGTATAAGTCAATTATGTGACAAAGATTTAATGTTACATTTGAATCATCATTATGCATTGTTAAAAATTCTGCTGATGAAAATATGAAATTTGTTGGTCAAAGGCTTGGTAATGTATACATTGTTAATTTAAATGATATGCATGATAAAAATATTGATTGCCTAGTTGCTACAAATAATAAAACTGATTGTAGTTGGTTATGGCATCGTAGGCTAGCTCATGCAAGCATGGATTTATTATCTAAATTAATTAAGAAAGATTTAGTGCATGGTTTACCAAACTAGATTTTGAAAAAGATAAGATTTGCAATGCTTGTCCGTTTGGAAAACAAACCCGAGTATCTTTTAAATCAAAGAATTTGGTTTCAACCACTAGACCTTTAGAACTCTTGCATATGAATTTATTTGGTCATACAAGAACAACTAGTCTAGGAGGTAAAAGATATGGTTTTGTTATTATTGATGATTTTTCTCGTTTTACATGGGTTTTATTTTTAAGTAGTAAAGACGAAGATTTTACCTCATTTCAAAAATTGTTTAAAAGAATTACAAATGAAAAGAATTCTTCTGTTTTATCAATTCGAAGTGATCATGGAAAAGAATTTGAAAATAAATCTTTTGAAGATTTTTGTAATGAAAATGGAATTGAACACAACTTTTCTGCACCAATAACACCTCAATAAAATGAAGTAGTTAAAAGAAAGAATAGAACTTTAGAAGAAATGGCTCATACTATATTGTGTGAGAGCGATCTCCCAAAGTATTTTTGGGCAGAGGCTATCAACACTGCATATTATGTTTTAAATCGTGCATTGATTAGACCTATTTTGAAAAAGACTCCTTATGAACTTTGGAAAGGAAGAAAACCAAACATCAGTTATTTTCATGTGTTCGGATGCCGATGTTTTGTTTTAAACAATAAAAAATCAAACCTCGATAAATTTGATGCCAAATCTAATGAAGGAATTTTTCTCGGTTATTCTTTGTATAGTAGAGCTTTTAAAGTATTTAATAAAAAGACTCTAGTAGTAGAAGAATCTATTCATGTTATTTTTATGAATCTAATGATCTTCATTGAAGAAGAGAAAATGTATAAATGATGCAGATGAGATTGAAGATCAACTCATGGATACCACTTTAAAGGATAAAGATGAATCAGATACTCAAGAGGTAAATGAAGAAGGGAACGTTGACCTACCAGAAGCTTCACAAGGTAATGATGAATTAGAAAAAGGTTGGAGGTACATTCTTAGTCACCTAAAGATCAAATCTTAGGTGATCTATCTCAAGGTATTAGAACTAATCATCATTTAGAGATACTTATAATAACTTAGCATTCGTATCTAAAATTGAACCTAAATGCTATGATGATGCTAAAAATGATGTTGATTGGATAAATGCCATGCATGAGGAACTTCACCAGTTTGAAAGAAATAATGTATGGACTCTTATTGAAAGACCTCATGATCATCAAATTATTGGAACTAAATGGGTTTATAGAAATAAATTAGATGGACATGGTAATATAATTAGAAATAAGGCAAGATTAGTAGCTAAGGGTTATAATCAAGAAGAGGAAATTGATTTTGATGAAACTTATGCCCCAGTTGCTAGATTAGAAGCTATCAGATTACTTCTTGCTTATGTTTGCTTTATGAAGTTTAAATTATATCAAATGGATGTTAAAAGTGCTTTCTTAAATGGATACATTGCTGAACAAGTTTTTTATGGAACAGCCACCCGGTTTTAAAAATCACTTGTTTCCAAATCACGTATTTAAGTTGAATAAAGCTTTATATGGTTTGAAACAAGCACCCGGGCTTGGTATGAAAGGTTAAGCAAATTCTTGATTAGTAATGAATTTATTCGAGGAAATGTGGATACACGCTATTTATTAAAAGAAAAAATGGTGATATATTAATTGTTCAAATCTATGTTGATGATATCATATTCGGTGCCACTAATGAATTTTTGTGCAAGGACTTTGCTAAGCTCATGCAGGGAGAGTTCGAGATGAGTATGATGGGGAGCTAAACTACTTCCTCGGACTACAAATCAAACAAAGCAAAGACGGATATTCATAAGCCAATCCAAATATATCAAAGAAATGATCAAAAAGTTTGGCATGAAGACATCAAAAAGTATTGGTACTCCTATGAGCTCATCATGTAGACTTGAAACTATAATACTGAAAAGTCTATTGATTTGAAATTATATAGAGGCATGATAGGATCACTGTGTATTTAACTGCTAGTAGACCAGATATTTTATTCAGTGTATGCATGTGTGCTAGATATCAAGCTAATCCTAAAGAATCACACTTGCTTGTTGTTAAAAGAATATTCAAATATTTGAATGGAACAGTAAACTTAGGTTTATGATATGATAAACAATCTAGCATTGACTTAATAGGATACACTGATTCAGATTTTGCTGGATGTAAAATTGATAGAAAATCAACTAGCGGTACTTGCCAATTTCTAGGTGCTAACTTAATTTTATGGTTTAGCAAAAAGCAAACTTCAGTAGCATTATCTACGACCAGGCTGAATACATTACAGCTGGAAGTTGTTGTACTCAAATCTTGTGGATTAAGTAGCAATTAGAAGATTATGGCATTAAGCTAAAAGCCATCTCTATAAAATGTGATAATACAAGTGCAATATGCTTAACTAAAAATCCTATACAACATTCTAGAACAAAACACATTGAAATTAGACATCATTTCATTAGAGATCATGTGAATAATGGAAATGTTGTAATAGAATTTATAAGCACTGAAAATCAAATTGTTGATATTTTCACCAAGCCTCTAGATGAAAAAAATTTTATGAAATTAGAAGAGATTTAGGAATGTTTGATCCTACTGCTTAATGAATCAATTGATAAAATATTTTCATATCTGAAAACTAAAGTTGCATGACATCTTTCAATCAAATCTCTTTATGAAATTGAATGCTTTGAGTGTGCTTGAAGTTAGCTAGTCTTTAAAGTTGAATTAATACCAACCGGCCAAATCCTCCTTTAAGATATAAAGTGCTTTACATTCAATCAACCAACCGGCCGATTCATTCCTTTTACACCATTCATGGCAGTTAACCAACCAGGCAACTATTCAGTCACCTGGCCAGCTAATCGCCCAAAGCTTTCTCTATATATACCTTTTTCATTCAAGCAAACCATCCGTCTTCTTCATCAATCCGTCTCCTCATTTATCCGGTTCTTCTTCATCCATCTTATCCTCTTCAAATCGATCCTCCACCAAATCGTCTTCTATCTTTTCATCTAACCTCACTCCATCATACTTCTAGCTCCTTTATCTATTAATCTATAAGAAGATCGTGGATGGCTCCCAAGAAGAAAGCAATCGCAAGAGATGACGATTCTGATCTTCGAAGGAAGTCTTCCTCATCTTCTTCTTCTCAAATCAACACCCACATTGCCGCTAAGTCTTTTGTGCATGGCAGGTTAGTTGATTTTAACTTCTTAGAACAAGAAAACTTTAAGATAGGGGAACTCCTTGATAATCAAGGTTGAAAATCTATCTTATCCACCAAAAGGCATATCTACCCTGAGTTAATTAAAGAATTTTATGAGAATATTACATTTTATTTTGGAACTCTTTCATCCTACGTAAAGAAAACTAGGATTGACCTTGATAGCAAGACTCTAGCTTCTGCCTTGAGTATTCCTCATGATGGTATCCTAGAAATCCTATCTAGCGAAAGAGGTTATAAAATTGGTTTAATCCTTGGCATAGATGATAACGAGGCAAGTTACATTGATACTCTTGATGCCAACATGTTATCTGTTGAGAATAGATTATTTCATAGTATCATTGCTAAGATCATTGCTCCTCGTGCTGGTTCGTTCAATGTTGTCACTGATCGTGACATTTGCATTATGTATGATATTATTATTGGAAATCCTATAGACATTACTGAAATAATAATGGCTATTATGAAAGAATCCGTAAGTAGGTGTAAGGCCGCACTACCCTTTGGTATGTTTCTCACCTATGTCTTTGAATATTTCAATATAAAACTTAAGGAGAAACTACTGGAATTACGTCACACCAATGTGTTTAATGCTCATTCATTGCATCGGATGGACTATGCCAAAGGGATGGTGTTTGGCTTAAGGTTAGATCTAGAACCAGTTAATCAAGCTCTTTGCCACCTCCAAACTAGTCTCAACATGTTAACTCTCCTCAAAACTACTTTAATTTTGATTTCCATCAACCAAATCCATTCCTTGCCGCAATGACAGCTGATCAAAATCCATTCTTAACTGAACCACCTGATGTCACTGCTGCTGGACCCTCTTATCGAAATGACAACCTGCTCCTGCTACTCCTGCTACTGTCCGTATCTGTGAAGATCAAATCCAACAAATTATTCATGAATTGTCCCTTGCCCAATCCAGTCGAAGCTCTGGAGACAGTGCTTCATAAGTTAATGATCAAACCCTTGTACCTCATATTTCATCTATTTTCGAGACTATGTCTAATTACTCTAAGCCAACTTGTTCATGATGTCAATATTCTGAATGGGCGAGTGTTTCATCACAATGAAAATTCCATGGATAAAATCTTGAAAGAAATTAACTTTTTAAAAGGTAAAATTACAAATTTTGATACTAAGGCTGATTGGGTTGAGTATCAGACGAGAACGAATGTCAATCAGACAAGAGACGCTACGAATGCTATTGATCACTGGTCTGCATCTCTGACAAAGTTGATCAAGCTGGTGGAAACTCATATTGCTCTCTCTGCTGCAGCTCCAGGAGCTTCTTTTTCCCATCCACATCTATGGTTTCCTCCACCTCAACAAGATAAGTCAGGACCCTTCTCTTCTGTTCAAATTTCTTCTGATGATGATGAAAAGTGAAGAATATTTACGAATGTTTATGACTGTTTATGATATGTAATGAATGTTTATGACTCTACTTTTTGTGTTGTATGACTTCAAACTATGACATGTAATATCTGTGGTATTGACCTTACTTGATGATCTGTATGACTGTTATTAATATGTATGAATGATCATATTATCCTGATGTATTATGCTCAAATTCATTGCAAAACTCTTCAATCTTCTTTTTGATCAATGACAAAAGGGGAAGAAGAATGTTGCATACATTAAGAAAATGGAGAAAGTAATAAACTCCATATATTCAGGGGGAGTTTACCTATTGACAGGGGGAGAAAGTAATGATTTTCTGTATACACTCCTGTTTATTATATTATTCATAATACTTCCTATAATTTTCTTTGAAATTAATGGTTTTGTCATCATCAAAAAGGGGAGATTGTTGACCCTACATTGATTTTGATGTTTACAAAACAATTAAGCAATGGTTAATAAAGCCTGTTGCAGAGAAGTTCAGATGTTCTACAAGTAAGTATCTTCATGCATAATTTTATGTGAGCATATATTCATTTTATCTTGCCACTTGTTTGCTATCAAATTCCTATGACCGTTCTATTTTATTTTTGGGAGTTAGCTATCTAGCTAGCTTGCTCTTTTTCCTAGCTAGTGGCACGTCATTTAGCTAACTACCAACTTGTCTCTGTGACTTGGCCGAACGTTTATTCCTCGGAGCTAGCTGGTGAGCTAGCTTGCTCCTTCGTTAGCTAGCTAGAGTTCCTTTTAGCTAGCTGAGGTGCCTATTACAATCACCTGGCCGAGCCTTGTCTTTTTGGAGCTAGCTGGTGAGCTAGCTTGCTCCTTCATTAGTTAGCTAGAGCTACTTGTTACTTGGCCTCTTTATCAGTTAGCTGGTTTTCATTTTAGCTAACTATGGTTTTGAACGCCACTGTGCCAGATGTGTACCTTGGGTATCAGTTAGCTGCTTAGCTAACTTGACTTCTTTGTTAGCTAGCTGGCTTGCCTTTTAGTTGACTATGATTCCCTGTTACATGTCATGGCCGAACGCCCCTCTTTTCTAGCGACTGGTGAGCTAGCTGATGCTTCTCTTAGCTAGCTAGCATCTCCTATTAGTTGACTACTTTGTTTTGGAGCTAACTGTTTCTTTCTTAGCTAACTAACTTTCATAGGATCCTCCAAGCATGAGCCACTCATTTTTAGTTAGCTGGAGAGCTAACTTCCACTCTGTCAAGCCGTTTGGATTCACTGCTGAGTTAGCTGGAGAGTTAGCTATCTTCTGGTTTAGTTAACTGGGAAGCTAGCTCCTCCCTGGGCGTATGGCTGCTATTTTTCATCAGTTAGCTAATGAGCTAACTCTCCTGAGCGATTGCTTTATTGCTTTTTGGTTTAGTTAACTGGGAAGCTAACTACCAGTTGCTCAGTTAGCTAAATAGCTAACTCATCACTCTCTAACGTTTCTATTTTTTTCTGCAGACCGAAAGTTATTCAAAATTAGTTAGCTGGTGAGCTAACTATCTGTTGGTTTAGTTAGCTAAGTAGCTAACTATTGGGAGTTGACTTTTTCTCTGAGCCACATGAATTGGTTGCTAGTTAGCTGGGAAGCTAACTAACCATTATTTTAGCTAGCTCCTCCTCTCCTAAGCTTTTGGCGTGTGATCTCTTGGAAGCTAGCTTGTGAGCTAGCTAAGGACTCCTCTTCCTTTTGATGGCCGACCGTCTTCAACTCTCTCAGCCGCCTGGAATTAATTCCAGTTAGCTATCTTTCTGGCCATTTTTGGGCATGCTTCTCTCTCTATATATATTTTTTATTTTGATTGCTATTTTCAGCTAGACTAACTTTTGATTTTTGAATTATGACAAATTCTTCCTACCTCAAATGGATTCATGCATTCAATGCTTAAGGAAATAATCTCAACGGTTATCTTTTCTTCCCATTTTTATTTCCATTTGTTTCAATTGTATCTAACGGATCTTTTTGTTGTTGGGTTGTTATATATAGCTGAGATTAGAAGCAAAACATTGGATTTTGAAAAAAGAAATACAAGAGAGATATCCAAGAAAGAAAGCTTTTATTGCATATTTTCGGAGTGGTTGAAAGCTAGTTGTTGTGCATTGAAGATCATTCATTGCTGAAAAGTCCTCCATACTCCTTAAAGCCTTCAAGCAAATCAAGATTCAAGCCACCTCGACATTGTTCATTTATTGCAGAGGATTTGCTACAAATTTGTAAAGTATTCTCTGAATATTTACTCATTATAGGAGCTGCTTGTATCATTTACTCTGAATCTTTTGTAAAAGGGTTAGTGTTAACCCTTTGGTTCTTGTTGGCCTCCTTGTGCCGTTAAACAAGAGGACTAGCCTGGTAAGGCTAGGGGTTGGCTTCCTTGTGCCGTTAAACAAGAGGACTAGCCTGGAAGGCTAGGGGTTTTGGCTGCCTTGTGCCTTGTAAAACAAGAGGGCTAGCCGAGGAAGGCTAGAGGTTGTAATCGTTGTGATACGATTAGTGAAATTCCCAAAGGATATTTTGGGGAGTGGACGTAGGTGCAGGGTTTGGTTGCCAATTTTCTTGTTTTTTCATTCTGTGCATTTCACTACACCGCTGCCAAGTAATTTTGAATTAGAGTTAAAGCACATATTTGCGATAGTAATTAATTTTTAATAATCCAATTCACCCCCTCTTGGGTTGCTACATCTGGGCAACATGGAATCGGACTCCATTGACCACATAACTATTCCAAGACTTATAAACATCCTTTGGTCCCAATGCCAACGAGTAAAGCTCATCAGTTGCTCAAGGTGACCTAGATGATCTCAAGATCTTCATTTGCAATTTCATCATATTAACCATATATTTGATTAGAAAGTGATTAATGGACAAAAATGTCAAATCACCACCTTAGATCTAAACCAATCAGGGAATGTTCTTTGTTGTAGTTCCATTAAGGGATCAGCATGACCTTCATTACGAAGGATCCACAGATGCTTACTACAATAACAAGTACAATATTAGTATACATGTTGAGATGAGCAACTGTAATAGATAGAAGTAGTAAGCAATTTATTGTACTTACTAAAAAAATTTGAATATTGGCATTGTTGAGTATATACCAATGAAGTTGAGTTAGTTTCAGCAATATCGATATACTTTTTGCCTCTAAAGCATTGAATCGATTGTTTGAAAATCCCAACCTTTTATTCTTAAGGCACCTCTGACACATCGACATTGCGTTCAGGCCTATTGAACTTAGTTTCTATCTCTGATATATACATTGAGCAATATGATAATGCTTCGTCGACCACATAAGCTTGAGTAATAGAACCTTCAGGTCGTGCCTTATTCCTTACATATTGCTTGTAAGTACCCAAGTATCTCACTACCCCATACATTCATTTATCACCAACTAGTCCACCAGTAAGGCTTGCTATGCAAATTATACAAAGATGCACCATAACATCAAAAAAGGCAGGAGAAAAAATTCTCTCAAACTGCACAAAATTATAACAATCCCTTTTTTCAACTCCTTTAATTCATTCCTCACTAACTTTTTAAAACATATTTTTTAGAAGAATAAACATAAATCAATCAATGCAATTTTTGTAAAAAATCAACAACCCAACAAGTAGCAACTTTTGTAAGACAACATGACAATCATGCATCTTCATGCCAAATAACTTCTTATCTTTCAGTAAAATAATGCTTAACATTAGAAGCATACCCATCAGAAAGTTTGACATCCCTCATGAACTCAAAGAACTTATCTTTCTCGGACTTAGTCAAAACAAATAAAACTTGTGGCAATGCATTAGGTCCTAAAGGTCGTCGCACCAACCATAACTCTTTGCATATGCCCATATTTTTCAAGTCTTTACGAACATTCTCATTGTCTTTTGTCTTTTTAGGGATGTTAAGAATTGTTGCAAGGATGTTATCACACATGTTTTTTTAATATGCATGACATCCAAGTTGTGTCGTAATAGTAGCTTGGACCAATATGGTAGTTCAAACAATATACTCTTCTTCGTCCAGTTGGACTCTACCTCTGTTCGCTTTCTCTTCCTATCTAGATTGTTTGGGTGTTTTCCTGGACAACAAGGATGTAAGTTGTTTAATCGAGAAACAATCTCCTCCTCAGAGAGTTCAACTGGTGGACCATGAGTTTCTGAAAACCCATCAAACTCTTGCTATTGCGCCACCTATGATTTGGTCCTAACCAATGACGAGCACCAATGTAGTATCATTTGTAGGTAATTCCAACATATGGTGTGTCATCGCCACAAATAAGATCAGCTTTGTACCCACTAGTTGACCACCTTAAGAAATAAGCTAGAGCAGAAAAATCACTGATAGTCCATATAACCATAGCACAGAGGTTGAAGATCTCTTTTTTGTATGCATCATAAGTCGTTACTCTAACATCCCATAACTCCTTCAACTCCTTAATCAAAGGACACATAAAAACATCGAAGTCCTTTTCTGAGATTTAGGTCCAGGAATTAGCAAACTTAGAAACATGGAAGATTGTTTCATAAGCTTTCATGTTGGTATATTGTATGGTGTTAGAATGAATGGCCAAACATTATATTTACTACTCACTGACCAAACGGATTAAAACTGTCAGAAGCAAGAGCTAGTCATACATTTCGACAATCAGCTGCAAAGTCAGGATACAAGTTGTTGATATGCTTCCATGCTTGAGCATCGGATGGATGAGACAAGTCTCCATCATCATCATGACACTCATGATGCCAACACATGTCTTTTACAGTCTTTCATGAAGCAAACAACCTATTTAATCTAGGAGTAATTGGAAAGTGAAATAGTATTTTGTGAGGCACCTTCTTTTTCTCATTCTTCTTTTTTAGCATTTTTACCCATAAATACAAAATAATCATATTTGCACACATCATAAGTTTGATAACCCAAGCCTACATTAATCAACAAACACTTCACTTCCCCTAACTTTCTTGGAAATCAATTATTTATGGGAAATGCATCCGTAATAGTTCCAGATGCATATTAAACAAGTGGTCAGACCACTTGTTTAAGACTTTTATATGAATGAGTTAATTATAAACTTCAAAGAGGAGAATTTTGTGCACCCTTCATACAACCCACAATTAAGTTCTTCGAACATCTTATCATACCATCTCTAATCACCATCATTCATCTCCTCAAAAGCAACATTGGTTGCATTCTTCACATGGACATGTTTGGCCCAACTGCATCATGGATCGCTACTTCAATGCCTTCAGATTCTGAGGATGAGTCAGAATATTCCACTGCTATATGGCCAAGTTCACCATGTTTATTCCAAATGATATAAGTTGAGAGGAAACCATAAGTACAAATGTGAGCTTGAATGGTAGGCAAGGTTTGCATGAATATTTTGTATATTTGTAGCAAGGACATAATGTTTCACCATTTGAATTCAAGCTGTTATGTGCTACATCTAGGAATTTGATAACTTCATCCTTGAAACGTTGTGACACACGATTTGTTTCATAATCCAACTGTGATCCATTTCTACAGGATAACAATCTAACTGAACAATTCAATTACTAGTTTCATATTTACATGTCATATATCACCATGTCATCGTATCATATTTTGACATTATGTTATATTATGTCATATCATATCAAAACATGTAATATCATGTCAAAACATGTTATATCATGCCATATCATGTCAGAACATAGTGGACTGTAGATGACACAATTTCATATTAAAACAATAAACTTGATTTTCTTATCACAATCAAGCAATACATAGTAATGTATTAAAATAACTTGCATATTATAAATCACTATTTGGGTGATCATAATATACTTACATATGCCACATAATCATCATTATGTTGTAAAATCCATTAAAATATCATTATTAAGCATGTAAAGAGGTAGTGAAAAATTGAATATTACATACTTTCAACCATAAGTTCTCAAAAGTCATATTTACACTACAATAAAATACCATTTTAACAACCTTTTTTTTTTACGCTAAGGGAAAGCGTCAGGAATTACCGTGGTCTGCCAACGATTTTTGAAAGCATTGGCAAGAAAAATATTTTAACAACGTTTGTGTAAGCATCAGCAGAAAAAATACTTTAACGATGCTTAAAAGCGTCGGGATTCATCATTAGTTCTTTAGGGTTCGACCGCCCAGATCTTCAATCTTCTTCCCCCGCCTTCAATCTTCTTCCCACCGCCTCTGCCCATATCCTCTCTCCCCCCCTCCACCCCCACCACAATCTTCTTCCATCTCCCCCCCCCCCCCCCCCCCCCCCACACACACAACGCCTCCAGATCCTCTCTCCCATGCCCCCACCCCCCCCTCCCCAACACCTCCTCCCAGATCCCCCCCGCCCCTCCCCCCCAACCCCCACCTTCGATATCTCTGCCCCCTCCTCCCGATTTCCATTGGCAAGGACGCTACCGATTTGCTTGAGGAGTGGGACCTCGACGCGACCTCGGCGCTCGATTTGCTCATGAACTCAACCTCTCTCTCCAAGTTCATGGGGATGAAATATCGTGGGGTCTTTCTTTCGTCTCAACTCTTCGGTGAGTCTCGTGAGTCGATCTCCTTTTCTACTATGTTTTTTGATTTTTTTTATGCAGTAAAATTTCCATCATATTTAGGGCTTTGCTTGCTATTTTGGATCTGCGGGGACGATCGTTCTTATCTATTGTTGCTATTTTTTCTTGAGTTTTAGATCTTCTTTCGCTTTAGAGAGCGTGGATCGGCTGCAATGGCACCGACAAGGCAGTACCTGGTAGAAGTTCGAACTCTATATTCTCTCATGATCTGTTCGTCCTCCATCTTTATTAGTTGCGCATAAGCGCTCGCGATCTAGGGTTTCTCCAATATCTCCTCCAGTTTCAAGGTATTCTTCGCTAGATCTCACTTTCGTCGATCTCAAGATCGGAGTTACAAGCTAGGACTAGGGTTTGTGATCTAATGTTCTTTTTGGGAAAGGCTAGGGTTTCGGTTTGATTTCATTGGACGGAGCGCAAGTGAGGATGCCGAGCGTGGGGGCGACGGATCTGGCAGCGGTGGACAGGGATGCCGAGCCGCTCATGGAAGTGGACCTGATGGGGAGGTACGGGCAGTACAGAGACCTTTTGGGGGCCAGGGCAGTGAAGAAGGTCTACAGGGCATTCGACCAGGAGGAGGGGATCGAGGTGGCATGGAACCAGGTGCATCTCTAGAGCTTCAGCGAGGACCGAACGATGATGGACCGGCTCTTCGCCGAGGTCTGGCTCCTCCAGGAGCTCCAGCACGAGAACATCATCGCGCTGTACCAGGTGTGGACGGACTTGAGCACCCTTAACTTCATCACCGAGGTCTGCACCTCCGGCGACCTCCGTGAGTACCGAAAGCTGTTGCAGTTTTGGGGCGAGGGGGGGAGGGAGGTGGGGGGTGGTTTGTGGGGTGTGGGGTTAAGGGGGGGGGGGGTGCGGGGGGGGGGGTGGTTTGTGGGTTGGGGGGGGGGGGAGAGGGGAGAGGAAAACTGTGCCGACGCTTTAAAGCGTCAGCTAGAACATTAAGTTTTCGATGCTTTAAAGCGTCGTCATGTCCGCTCATGCCGACGCTTTTTTAAAGCGTCGGGATTCCGCATCTCCATTCCCTGTATCTCGACGCTTTAAAAAGCGTCGGGATGATATTTTTTGACGCTTTTTAGCGTCGGGAAATATTACTTTTAGCATCGAAAAATAATAAATTTGTTGTAGTGTTAATAATTATTTTTAAATCAATGATAATTGGCTTACTTATCTCTTGTTGTTAATTCACACGGCCAGATGAATTATTTGGACTCCTGACACCTAAAACATAATACTAAAAATTTTAATTCTCAAAAATTATAACACTAAGTCGAATTTTATTAAATTATGAAGTCTAGTCCTGGATTCAATTTGGGGCTCGAATATCTTTATACTTATTATCCCAAATGGGAAAACAAAAATTCCCTGATAAACTAGGATCAATGTGGATCCTAACCTATATCTTCTTGATGTGGCTAATCAACTGTCAGGCGTACGATAACATCCCCCAATTTTTTGGATAATTATCACTAGCTTAAGACTCAGCGTAGCTCCGATTTCAGCGTCGGCCTAAGATTTGGCTCAGTCTCAGCTTCGGTTTCGGATTCGGCTCAATCTTAGCTTCGGATTTAGCTCAGTCTCAGCTTCGGCCTCGGATCCGACTTGAACTCAGCTTGAACCTCTTACTCAGCTCGGCCTCAGCTTAAGCCTCTAGTTCGGCTCGGCCTCAGCTTCGGCCTCGGATTCGGCTTAGCCTCAGCTTCGGCCTCGGATTGAATTGGCCTCAGCTTTGGCCTCGGATACGGCTTGGCCTCAGCTTCGGCCTCAGATTCAGCTTGGCCTTGGCTTTTGTCTCCGATTCCACTTACCTTTCTGTTCGTACTACGTGCTCCCTACATTCATGAAACCAACTCCTAGTATCAAGCTCAGTAATGTAAAACACCAACTACAACACGGCTGGCCTGCCTATCACGACTAAATTTGCAAAAAGTTGCCAGCACGCTTAACGGTCGCCGGTATTTAGGCACTCGCCCCGCAATACCGGCCTACCGTTCATAGGATCGATCCGGAGGGATTCGACGGCTCCAATGGAATGAGGTAAAAGGAACACCCCCCAGACAGGTATAAAAAAGAAGACCCCGAGCTTAGGGTAGAGGAGGATCTTCTTCTTCTTCTTCTTCTCTCTGGAACAAATCCATGAGAGATTACTGTTCTACAAGCTCACTAACTTGAGCATCGGAGGGTCCCTGCTGGAAACACTAGCCTAGGACTTCTTGCTAGTTTCCAAAGGAAGAAAGAAACTTTTCCCTCTCCTCGAAGGCCCACGAAGATCTCAGCACACCTAGCGCTCATCACAAGTGACTTGGCAGCAACAGATTGGCGCGCCAGGTAGGGGGTCGGGGGCGGCGGGGGCGTACGCTGCAAGAAGACATTTACCCTCATGCATCTGCAACCTCACAACTACTGCAAGGAAGACGATGGTGACTACGTGAGTTGGGAAGCTTCTACCAGCCATGCCGCGGAGCGCATCCCATAGGCTGAACAAGCTGAACAATTAGAGGACAACCTCCATGTTCCGCCTCCTGTGCCACCTCCGGTTAGCCAGGTCGATCGGCTCGATGCCCTGGCCCATCAAGTATAGGATATGATGACAGTGGTGCGGGGACTATAGGAGCATTGTTTCGCTACCACGCTGGGCTACCTCAACCCCCTCCGTCTCGCGAGGGGGGTCATGAAGCCAATCAGCCTTATCAGGGTAGGACCCCTCCTGAGGCCTCCCACCACTCATCCCCGAGGCCTCACCACTGGGAAACCTCGAAACGATGGCGGTCCCCTCTCGCCATTCTGATCGTTCCCACAGGCGATGTAGTGAGAAAGAGCCGGTGTGTGCACTCTGTACACCGCCGGGCCTCTTCATCCTCATCCTCTGACTCCTCTGAAGGAGACTCGAACAAGAAGGCCGCTCGTCGGGCCGAGCAACGGCTTGACGAGTATCATCAGCGATTGAAGGAACTCAGCCGTCGAATTGCCAACCCAAATGGGGCGGACTACAACCATCGTCCCCCACTTTCTCGACGCATCATGGAGGAGCCAGTCCCACCCCGGTTCCGTCTTCCCTAATTGGACCCATACGATGGCACGATGGACCCTCTGGACCACTTGAGAGCTACAAGGTCCTCATGCAGGTCCAGAGGGCGACGGACTCTCTCCTGTGTGTTGCCTTTCCAGCCACACTTCGAAAGGCAGCGTGTGCATGGTACTCTCGTCTGCCACCATGCAGCATCAACTCATTCAAGCAACTCGAGTGATCCTTCCTGACCCACTTTAACGCATGCCGAAGATCCCTCGAGTTGCTGATAGCTTGTTCGCTGTCCAATAAAGGAGCGGGGAGACTCTGAAGGACTTCGTGGCTCGGTTCAAGGAGGCCGCGCTCGAGGTCTATAACTTGGAGGATTTTGTAGCCACCCTAGCACTGAAGTGAGGACTTTATCCTTCCAGATTTGCATATTCTCTGGATAAAAAGCCTCCCGACTCCTACGCCGAGCTGCTAAGCTGGGCGCAGAAGTACATTCGCACCGATGAAGTAGACTCTTCCAGAAAGGAGACTGACAAGAGTTTTAGCAAGAAGCCGACACCCGCAGAACCTGCTGGAGGATGGTCAGAAAGCCTGAGCCACCTCGTCGCTCAGATAATCGGCCCTAGACACTTATTCCCAAGGAACATTTCACACCCCTTCTCGCTCCGATATCTCACATCTTATTAGAGATCGAGGAAGAGCCTTACTTTCGGTGCCCACCTCCTATGAAATCAGGGGTCCCCCACAGCAAGGAAGTCTACTGCCATGATACTGAAGATTGTCGCTTACTGAAAAAAGCTATTGGGAGCTTTTTTAGCAAGGCCACCTAGGCAAGTTTGTCCGGAGGGGGAACCCAGCTGCCGCGGGTCTATCGACACTTCCCGCACAACAGATCGGCTAGACAATGCCCCAATAGAGAAGACTATGGCCATGATCTCTTGGGGGGCAGGCAGCGGTTCTAAAAGACAGCGAGAGGAGGATGAAAATTCTATAATTCCCTTCTCCAAAAAAGACCTAGAAGGGGTAGTAAATAAAAATGATGATAGCATCGTCATTTATATGACGATCACCAAACATCCTGTAAAGCAGATTTTGGTTGATAGTGGAAGCTCAGTGAATATTTTGAGTTATGATGTTTCTGTTAGAATGACTTTACATGCAAGTTCTCTTATACCTGTCACCACTCCGTTGATGGGCTTCACTGGGAATTCAGTCTGGGCTGAGGGGGAAATCACTCTCCCTGTCACTGCTGGAACTCCGCCATGCTAGAGCACGGTTTTCATGAACTTCCTAGTGGTGCGGGTCCCTTTGGTGTACAATGCTATTTTGGAGACCTGGCTTGAATTTGCTGGATGCTTTCATCTCTACCAAGAGGTTGCTTGTGAAGTTCCCCACCAGTGAAGGGGTAGGAGAAATGAGGGAAGAACAAAACCCGGTACCACTCTGCTACCACCTAGCCCCCAGTCCACAAGAGACAACATCGGAAACTACAACTGAACCGATCGACCCCGAGACATAGAAAAGAGACGGGAGCCAGCCAAGCACCTCCTGACTTTCCCCTTGGGAGAGGACCCCACAAGACCATCCAAGTTGGGGCATTGCTTCGGAAGAGGCCCGCGATCAGCTCCTTGCTTTCTTGCGTGCCAACTCCGACATCTTCGCATGGTCGTCCTCTGATATGCCAGACATCCCTGAGGAGATAGTCACTCACCAACTCAACCTCAAGCCAGGGTGCCGACCTGAGGACCCCATGAAGACCATCCAAGTTGGGGCATTGCTTCTGGAAGAGGCCTGCGATCAGCTCCTTGCTTTCTTGCGTGCCAACTCCGACATCTTCGCATGGTCGTCCTCTGATATGCCGGGCATCCCTGAGGAGATAGTCACCATCGGCTTAACCTCAAGCCAGAGTGTCGGCCTGTCCGACAGAAGAAGAGAAACTTCGCTCCAGACAGACAGAAAGCTATCGACGAGGAAATCCGCAAGCTTAAAGCTGCAGGCCATATTCGGGAAGTCCACTACCCTGAATGGTTGGCTAATGTGTGTGGTCCGCAAGGCCAACGGGAGTTGGAGAATGTGTGTAGATTCACTGACCTCAACAAGGCATGCCCCAAAGACAGCTTTCCCTACCTCGAATCGATCAACTGGTGGACGCTACATCCGGCCATGAGGTCCTTAGTTTCATGGATGCTTTCTCTGGGTACAACCAGATCCGGATGAACCAATAGGATGAGGAAGCTACCTCCTTCATAACCGAAAAGGGTCTATTGCTACAAGGTGATGCCTTTCGGGTTAAAGAATGCGGGGCTACTTACCAGAGGCTGATGAACAAAGTCTTCAAAAACAGATAGGCAACATGGAGGTATACGTGGATGACATGCTGACAAAAAGTTCCATGCCACCAGCCATATTGCGACCTGAGAAACTTTCGACAACCTTCGTCGATATCAGATGAAGCTGAACCCCCGCAAGTGTGCATTTGGGGTGACAGCTGGGAAGTTCTTGGGTTTCATGGTGACCCAAGAGGAATTGAAGCGAACCCCGACAAAGTCCAAGCCATCTTGGACATGAGGCTCCCGCCAACAAGAAGGAAGTACAACGTTTGACAGGAAGGGTAGCGGCCCTGAAGCCGCTTCCTATCCAAGTCTGCGGAAAGGTGTTTGCCCTTCTTCAAGGCGCTTCGCAGAATCAATGGTTCGAATGGACCAATGAATGCCAGGAGGCGTTCGAAGGGTAAAAGAGTTCCTATCCACCCCACCACTGCTGCAAGCCAAGGGTGGAGAAGAACTCCTTCTGTACCTCGTGCTTCCCCGAAGTTGTTAGCTCCATGCTAGTGCGCATGGATGTTGATGGGACACAAAGCCAGTGTACTACACCGCAAGGTACTGCATGATGCAGAGACAAGATACTCAAACATTGAGAAGGTTATCTTTGCATGATCGTCTCTGCCCAGCCTCAGGCCCTATTTCCAAGCTCACCCGATCGTGGTGGTCACCGACCAGCAGCTCAAGGCGGTCCTATCCCATCCTGATACTTCTGACCGGCTGGCAAAGTGGATGATCAAGTTGAGAGGAGTTCGACCTATCTTCCGACCCAGGACAGCTATGAAGTCCCAAGTCTTAGCGGACTTCTTGGTCGAAGGCACTGGATAGAAGAGCAAAGAGAAGAATCCATGCGAACCCTTTGGATGATGAAATCAAGGGGGAGGGAGCGGGCTCCTCCATATGGATGGGACATCAAACTCTTAGGGAAGTGGAGCGGGCCTCATTCTAGGCAGCCCAGATGGAATGGTGACTGAATACGCCCTTTGGTTCCTTTTCCAGCTACCAACAACCAAGCCAAGTACGAAGCCCTACTATCCGGATACGGCTGGCTCGATCTCGGGGAGAAACGCCTCAGAGTTTTCACCGACTCTCAGTTAGTCTGCGGCCAGATAAAGGGGGAATACGAGGTGCGAGATCCCATCATGTCACATTACCTGAGTATGGTATAGTCGCACTTCTCTCCCTAGCTCGTTTAGCATCAGTTACATTCCCCGGAAGGAGAATGCTAGAGCTGACACTGTCTCATCTAGCCACATCGGCCGACGGAACCATGGGAAGAACCTATGTGGAGCGCTTGGAGGCTCCAAGCATTGACACAATAAAAGAGTCCATGCCAATCAGCTAGGAGCCTTCTTGGATGGATGTTAACATCAAATACTTCGCTACTGGAGCCCTCCCAACCGACCCCGCCGAGGTTAAGATTTTCAAATGATGAATACACAAGTTCCTAATGTTCGATGGACAGCTATATCAGAGGTCCTTTTCTCATCCTCTCCTAAGGTGTGTCGGTCCCACAGATACCGACAACATCCTCCGAGAGATCCATGAAGGTATCTACGAAAGCCACTTGGGGGGCAGAGCACTGTCATACAAAGCCCAATGCCAAGGCTATTACTAGCCCACCATGCGGGAGGACGCCACCGAGCTGATCCGGAAATGCGATAGTTGCCAGCGGCATGCAAACATTCAACGACTGCCAACTTCTTGGCTGACCCTCTATCGAGCACCCAGTGGGGGATGTACATCTTGGGACCTTTCCCCCCAGCTTTTGGCCAATGGAGGTTTTTGCTCGTCGCCATCGATCATTTCACTAAGTGGGTGGAAGCCGAAGCACTGGCCAAGATTACTGAAGCTAAGGTGAGGAGCTTCTTTTGGAAGTCTATTATCTGCCGGTTTGGGCTACCCCACACGCTTGTTATCGACAACGGACACCAGTTCAACAATGGCCCATTCATAGACTTTTGTGCTGAGCTAGGGATACACCAAAGGTTCACTCCTGTCGGCCACCCACAAACTAACGGGGCTACCGAGGTGATGAATCGGACAATCTTACAGGGACTCAGGACACGCCTGGACAACTTCAAGGGAAGATGGGTAGAAGAGCTCCCGAACGTGCTGTGGGCTTATCACACGACACCCGGGCTCCAACAGAAGAGACCCCGTTCAGCCTTGTCTTCGGAAAAGAAGTTGTCATTCCAGTGGAGATCGGCATCCCCAGTCCCCGGATATAGTCATACAACGAAGATGATAATCCCAGTCAACTAAGGGCCAACCTCGACTTCGTTGAAGAGCTTCGTGATCAAGCTCGAATCAAAATGGCCTCTTACCGATAAAGGATTGCAAAGTACTACAACGCCCGAGTTTGTCCCAGGACGTTCCTCCCAGGGGACTTGGTCCTCAGGCAAGCCGCGGTCTCCAAACCTATAGAGGGAGGTAAACTATCTCCCAATTGGGAAGGGCCCTATCGAGTCACTCAAGCACTCCACCACGGGGCTTACCGAATCAAGGAGCTAGACGGGAAACCTCTCTCTATACCTGGAATGCAGACAACCTCCGGCGGTATTATCAGTAGTCCGTTGCCATATTTGTTTTGAACATTACCCTATAATTATCATTCATCTTTTTGCACTAACAGAAGTGTTTAAGCATTCTGGCTCCTCACCTGAGCCTGGCTCCGCATTGGCACTCCAAGCCCGGCTTACGCCGGCACTTCAAGCCCGGCTCCGTGTCGGCACTCCAAGCCCGGCTCTACGTTGGCACTCCAAGCCCGGCTCCATGCCGGCACTCTAAGCCCAGCTCTGCATCGGCACTCCAAGCCTGGCTCCATGCCAACACTCCAAGCATGGCTCCATGTCAGCAATAAGCCCGAGTCTCCCCTCGGCAATTAATCCCGAGTCTCCCCTCGGCAATTAAGCCCGACTCCACGTCAGCACTCCAATCTTGGCTCCGCGTCAGCAATAAGCCCGAGTCTCCCCTCGGCAATTAAGCCTGACTCCGCGTCGGCACTTCAAGCCTGGCTCCATATTAGTAACAAGCCCGAGTCTTCTCTCGGCAACGAAGCCTAAATCCCTATCGGCACTCCAAGCCTGGAGCCACATGGACAACACTACTGGCTTCGGCCTCGCCACGGCTTTCGGCTTGGCTTCGCCACGGCTGTTGGCTTTGGCCTCGCCATAGCTTCTGGCTTCGGCCTCGCCGCGGCTGTCGGCTTCGGCCTCACCACGGCTTTCGGCATCGGCCTCGCCACGGCTATCGGCTTCGGCATCACCACGGCTGTCGGCTTCGGCATCACCAAGGCTGTCGGCTTCGGCCTCGCCACAGCTTCCGGCTTTGGCCTCGCCACGGCTTCTGGCTTCGGCCTCGTCACGGCTTCCAGCTTCAGCCTCGACATGGCTGCCGGCTTTGGCCTCAACCACAATCCTTGGTTTCGGCCAATCGATGGCCTCGACTTCACTTTGGCCTCAGTCTGACCTCAATCCTTTGGCTTTGACGCCAATCTCAGCTATTCCCTAAAAATGACCCTAACATACTCGCGTTACCATATTCACCGAAACTAGCTAACTAGGGGCAAATCAAGGGAAGATTGAAGTGTTTATTAATAGCAAAACAGTCTTACAAAATTGCTTGTCAAAGCCGGACTTGATACAACCAAAAAGAAAAAGTTAAGATTCGGCTGGGTCTGAGCCATCACCCTCCTCGTCTGGCTGAAGATCCTCAATCTCTTCGAGGCTGTATAGCTTTCGGATTTTTTCTTTGCAATCCTGGAAGCCGCCGTCATACGCAAATGTCGTTGTCTCAGCCAATTCTCTGTTGAAAGAAGCAGACTTCCTGAAATCTTCTACAGCCTCAACGGCCTTCTTCTCGGCCTCGGTAGCCCTTTTTTCGGCTTCGGCCACCGCCGACTTTAGATTAACAATCTCAGCATCAGACCAGCGGGCGATTCCTCAGCGTTCTCAGCTCTCTCCTCGGCCACACCGATTTCATGGAGGCGGAGTGAAGTCGGCTCTTCAACAGATACACCTCCGACTCCACCACATTCAACTTTTCTTCCACCTCTCTTTGCTTTTCTTCGGCCACTTGAGCATTGTCAAGCTCATTGGCCGCTTGGCGCTGGGCCACCTCCAGTGCATCTTCCACCTTTTCAGCCCTAAGCGGGCAACCTGGCTTCGGCTTCACCTTCTACGTTTAGGCAGTCTCGCCCGGACCTCTTCCAGAGCCGCCTTGGCCCTCGCCTTTACTTGTTGAATCTCTTCAGTGACTGGTCAGAGCGGCCTGACACTGGGACCAAAGGCCCCTCATGGCGGTCAAGGAGTTCAATGCCTGCACAAATCTCACAGTTAGATGAAGGAACAGGAATAATAAAGGTTGACAGGGGGACAATATTTACCCAAAGTTGGGCCACGGACCTCTCGAAGAATACAGAGGACTTTTGTGTCAGAGGTACCTCTGCAACTCGGGTATAGAGGCTTCGATCAATGTCTGCTCGGCCCAGCAAGTGTGACGAGACAAAATTGAGGAAACGTCGATCTCTTCCTCTTCGGCGGACTCCATGGCGACCGACGTGGGCTCGGCTTCTAGGCTGAACGGTCGACGCCTCGTTTGAGCAGGTCCACTCCTGCTCCCTCACTAGAAGGGGCGGCCTCCAGATCAGGTCCCAAAGCTGTCGGTTGGCTCCACCTCGGGGCCGTTGGAGGTGAGGACAGTGCCTCAGCCCTTCGCTCCGAGGGGTGTCCGTCAGGTCGATAGGGGATGGTGTGGAAGGCGGGAACGAGTTGTCCTTCCTCAGCCTCATCCCTTGCTGAAGCCTCTCTAGCTTCGGCTTCTTCGACAACCTTAGTGGCAACCTCCCTCCTGGCGGGGGCCTCCTCTTCCCGAGCTTTTCTTTTTTTGTGGCGGCCCTCCTTATCTCAGGAGCGATGGTGCCATACCTGTGAGCCAATGAACTTTGGTCAAAAGGAGAAGAAAAGAAAAGATCAAGAGGAAAGGCTGCACTGCTCACCGTCACCAGAAATAATACCCGCTAGCCGAAGATTCTCCTGGGCTAGCAGCTGGTTGCAGCAAGGGATGTTGGCAGTAATCAACTTCCCGAACACCTGATCCCTTGGAAGAATTCTGGGGTCTTTGTTGGCCTCGGTGTCAGGTATTCCCACTCAGTCTTCACTCGTCGATTTGGGCAAAGAAGAATCTATTTTTTCATCCCTTAACCGAAGTGGAAAGATGCAGCCTAAGAATTCTAGTGGGCCTAGGGGTAAAGGACCACTAGCCTGATTGTTTCCTAAGGGTATAGAAGTTACAAAGAGAGAAATCCTGGCCTCTATCCCATGTATGTGGCATAGCACTAGGAAACCTACAAGAGTCGAATAGAATTTGGGACCAACTGAGCTAAAGCTAAAGAGTACCTATCTAAGACGTTTAATATGAAGGGATGAAGGGGAATACGAAGCCAGCCTTGAAGTATATTCATAAAGGGCAACCCTACCGGACAAGAAGAGGTTATCCTGTCCTCAAGAAGAGCCTGTATAGGCGGAGGTTGGTAGGAATCTGATAACAAGCCCGAAGATTGATAATCTCCAGGGCGTCATCACAGAGGCAGTCCCCTCGGGGGACTCCCCTGCATGAGAGGGGCCGGCGATGGCCGGACGGCGCCGGGCGAGGGTCCGTCCGGCGGTCGGGCGATCTCACCGAGAGATCGCCCGACCACTTGTGGCTGCTCCACTGGGACATCTTCCGCGGAGGTGAACCAGCTGGACGTCGAAGAAGGGGCAGGCCGTTGAGGAAGATCAGGGGAATAAACCGAAACCAGAAATAGAGCATGAAAGGGACGAATCGGCCATGGTAGCAGAACTAACCTGGAAAACTTGAGCACGAAGAATCGAAGGTGAAGGACTCGGGAAGATGGAAGATGAATAGGCATGGGCAAATCAGAGTAGGGACAAAAACAGAAGCAGCAAGGACATCTGGAACCAGAACACACCCTTTATAGACTTGTCTTTTCAAAATCGTCCCGCTAATTTCGTTCCGGCTACGTGCTCGCTTCCCATTGGTGGCGGCTACGGCAACCACTCAGAGTGTTGAACTCGGAGGCCATTGCCAACGAAGAGATAGCGGTGACCTCACCGTAATGATGTGTTCGCCCCGTACTCGAGAGAGATCCGCCTCCATCCCAACAGTCAAGGTGGGCGAGATGATGGCGTCGCAGCGTCCGATGCATATTCAAGGGTAGGGCCCTTGGCACGTGGTGTCTGAAGATTAGCCACCGGGTGATAAAATGCCCCCATTCAATGGTAAGTGCGTGCTCACCCATCTCAGGGCGGGGGGCACCTGATGTGGCTAATCAACTGTCAGGCGGTACGATAACCCCCCGATTTTTTGGATAATTATCACTAGCTTAAGACTCAGCCATAGCTCCGATTTCAGCGTCGGCCTCGGATTCGGCTCAGTCTCAGCTTCGGCTTTGGATTTGGCTCAGTCTTAGCTTTGGCTTCGGATTCGGCTCAGTCTCAACTTCGCCTCGGATTCGGCTTGAAGTCAGCTTGAGCCTCTGACTCGGCTCGGCCTCAGCTTCGGCCTCAGATTCAGCTTGGCCTCAGCTTTGGCCTCGGATTCGGCTTGGCCTCAGCTTTGGCCTCGGATTCGGCTCGGCCTCAACTTCGGCCTCGGATACGGCTTGGCCTCAGCTTCGGCCTCAGATTTGGCTTGGCCTTGGCTTTAGTCTCCGATTCCACTTACCTTCCTGTTCGTGCTACGTGCTCCCTACATTCATGAAACCAACTCCAAGTATCAAGCTCAGTAATGTAAAACACCAACTACGACACGGCTGGCCCGCCTATCATGGCTAAATTTGGGAAGTTGCCAACATGCTTAACGGTCGCCGATATTTACGGCACTCGCCCCGCAACGAGGTATCGGCCTGCCGTTCACAGGATCGATCCGAAGGGATTCGATGGCTCCAACGGAACGAGGTAAAAGGAACCCCTCCCCTATAGGTATAAAAAAGAAGACCCCGAGCTTAGGGCAGAGGAGGATCTTCTTCTTCTTCTTCTTCTTCTTCTCTCTGAAACAAATCCACGAGAGATTACTGTTCTACAAGCTCACTAACTTGAGCGTCGGAGGGTCCCTACCGGAAACACCGGCCTGGACTTCTTGCAGGTTCCCGAAGGAAGAAAGCAACCTTTCCCTCTCCTCGAGGCCCATGAAGATCTCAGCACACCTAGCGCTCATCACAAGTGACTTGGCAGCAACACTTCTCATGTTAGCAAAGTCTAATTTACGCTCCATAAATTAGGCCCAATCGGGCTTAATGGGCTGAATCAAGCCCAGTTCAACCCATGCCCTTCTCTTCTCTTTCTTCCTCCCATGTTTCATCCCTTCACCATGCCTACCATATGGTGGCTTGGCCAGCCCTCCCGGTTGGCCAGCCACTATTGGAGTCCCCCCATCGCCACCCTTGCCAGCCTTGGGTCCCGACGAGTTGGTGGCACCCACCGTGGCTCTAGGCCAAGAACGTGAGCCGCGACCATGTGGTTCCCTGTTTCAAATCTGACCTCCCCTTTCTCGGCTGACCAACCACTGCTATAGTCCCTCCCATTGCTGGCCCTTGCCGGCCCTTGGGTCCTGATAGGTTGGTGGCGCCCGTTGTGGCCCCACGGCCAGGAACGGGAGCCGCGACCATGCGGCTCCCTATTTCAAATCTAAGGGTTGCCGAGGGCGACCCTCCCCTTTTTTGGCCAGCCAGCTACTGTCGGAATCCCCCCCATCACTAGCCCTTGCTGGCCCATGGGTCCCGATCGATTGGTAGCGCCCACCGTGGCCCCACAACCAGGAATAGGAGCCATGACCGTGCAGCTCCTATTTCAAATTGAGGGTCGCCGGGCACAACCCTCCCCTTTCCTGGCCAGCCACGACTGCCGAAGCCCTCCTATCGCCGACCCTTGGGTATTGATGGGTTGGTGGAGCCCACCATGGCACCATGGCCAGGAACAGGAGCCGCGACCATGCATCTCACTGTTTCAAATTTGAGGGTCATTGGGGGTGACCCTCCCCTTTCCCGGCTAGCCAGCCACCACCGAAGTCTCCCCTCCATTGTTGGCCCTTGCCAGCCCTTAGGTGCCGACGGGTTGATGGTGATTGCCATGGCCCCATGGCCAAGAATGGGAGCCGCACGGTTGCGGCTCCTTTTCCAATCTGAGGGTCATCGGCCGACCCTCCCCTTTCCCGGTCGTAATGGCCCTCCTAGTTTCCCTCTCTCTCTCTCTTTCTCTCTAAGAAAGATGCATACCTAGAGTCGATGATGATGATGGCAATGATAGCAATGATGGCAATGAAGTCCTCCTTCCAGGCAGCTTAGAAATAGGGTTTAACCCTTCTTTCTCTTCTTGCACTCACGCAAGGCATATATAGAAAGAAAAGGCATTTATGGTGATTAACTTTTATTCATATTATGTATTCATTACAAAAAATAAAATATTCATTACTGAATATTATTTTTTTAAAAAAAAATCTTTTGCAACGAACTAAATTCATGGCTAATAATCAGATTTTTAACAATGAATTTATTCGTTGCATAAATTATAATTCATTGCTGAAAGTTTTTTGTATCAAAAATTTTTATGCAAAATGAATATTATGTGGTGCTAAAACATTCTGCAACATATTTTTTAATAACCATGAATAAAATTCATTACGAAAAGTCCTTCCTAATTATTTATGAATTTTTAATCATAAATTTTTGTATTCATTGCAAATATCCACTTTCAACAACAAATTTCAAACTTCATTGCAGAAAAATTCAGTGTGTACGTCGATCCTAGGACCTGATGTTTAAAGGCAGTAGGAATGGTATGTTGTTACCTGATTTTTCGGATGCAGTTGTGGAATTTGGAGGATAAGGTCGTATATCTTATTAGGGGATCTCAAATCCCTCTTATCATGAAAGGGGGGAGCTATATCTAGCTCCCATTTTTGTTTAAAGAAGATTACTTTGGGTAGGAGTTTTGAGACTCCCATGATTCTGATAAACCAATGTCCAAGATAGTCAACAGGGACTGAGGATCGGTATAAGGAAAATCAGTCGGGTGACACCCGACTGTTGAGGTTTGGTCACCCTGGTTCGAAGGTGAAACTCGGTGAAAAAAGCCGAAGGTTGGTCGACCAAGGTTCGATCTAGCGAGACTCAGGCGAAGATGTTGATGTGGTAGCTCAGCGAAGCATCGCTCGGCTTGTAAGGGTCGATCGATCGGTTGTAACCCAAAAGTGGGTCCCATCGCATGTCCATGTCAGCTGATTTATACGGAAACTTTTTATCCCGCATCACTTGCCCTCACTCCCTAGTCCAAAGTTAATGTTTGGGCTTAGAGAGTAGAGCCTTAGTATCCCACTTCCGATAGCTTAGGTTGAACTCAAAAAGACGTTGATGCCATGATTGATGATATGGCATGATCATTCAGGCTATAAAATAGGTGGGCTTTTCAAATTTGATTATGGGTGACCGGCTGATAGCATGTGGCAGAATCAGAGATCTTAGCACTTGAACTGAAAGGTCGCGACTCCTAGGGTTCCCCAATAATAATATCTACTGTCCTTCATGCAACGGCTTTAAAAGGAAAAGACTGGCGTCTTTCAAAGTCACATCTTTTTAGACCCTTGGTCTTATCCTCCAGTAAGAGACCAGGTGTCCCCAGTTAGACAAAATTATGGTTGGTGTTGTCTTTACCCTTTCTGAAGATATGGAGCACTCCTCTCACATTGCCTCATCGATGATTCTAATGGATTTGGAGAGAATCCATATGAATATTGGATTCCTGGCAACTATGACTTGCAGGTGCCAGGTCCCAAGCAAAGAGCTTCAAATGAACTAGAGTTCGAGACTTTTTTCTATGAGGAGTGCTTCAAAGCAGGCATCTGCCTTTCCCTCCACTCTACTGTGGAGGGGATTATGGAGTTCTATCGCATTTGTCCCATGGAAGTGGTGCCAAATAGCTGGCCTTACATCGTGAGATTTATCTTCATATGCCAGTTCATGGGGATGATGGCTACGATACCTCTGTTCCAGGCATGCCACAACATCATCTTCTCCAAGAACACTTTTAGCCCTACATCAGACCCTGAAGGTCCTTTAAAAGGGTGTCAGGGGTTCCATCCTCCATAAAGGGGTGGAAGCCCTATTTTTTCATCGTCCAATGGAGCGGCAAGTGTCTCTTTCCCCTATCGTGGGGAAAATTTTTCAAGGATTTGAACAGAGCTCCACGACTATTGAAGCAGGAGGTCGAGGACCTCAAAACTCTTTCCAGTGGTAAGGTGCTCTCAGCTGGAGTTCTTCTGGCACAGGATGCACTCTTTAACATTGGTCTTAGCAGCATAAACCCTCGAGGTAAGCTTGATTTTAAATCTACTGATCCTCAAATTTAACTGCGGGGGCTTAACTGATTATTTAATTGTTCTGTGTTTGTAGCAGCCAAGTCCAACCTTGAGGCCCAAATGAGGGAGATATGAAGAGCAGCTTGGGCAAGAAGGATAGGAAATGATCTCGTCTAGCCTTATTGAGCCCTTCAAAGAAGAAGGCGAGACTCGATACCAAGTCTTCCTTGCCTCCCTCTCTCAAATTGTCGAGCCTTTCAAAAAAGAAAGTGAGGTCGATAGGTCCCCCCATTAGTAATAAAAGTTGTCTTTTCTTCATCCTTGGAAGCTAGCCCTATCTGGTTGTAGCTCAAGTAGGCATCCATAAATATCAACATCTGATGGCCGATGTGGCATCTACCAATTGATTGATCCTTGGCAAGGAAAAACTATTCTTCGGACAAGCCTTATTGAGGTTAGTGAAGTCGATATAGATTCATGACTTATCGTTCACCTTTTTTACCATTACGACATTTACCAATAAGATGGGGTAGTTTACCTCCCAGATGAAGTTTGTTTTGAAGAGTTTGTCAACTTCTTCTTTAATAGCTTTCTAGTGTTCAGGGACAAAGCTTCTCTTTTTTTGTTTGATTAGTCTGAATGTCTCATCCATAAATGTCTCATCCATATTGAGGTGGTGGATGAGAATATTCGGACTGATCCCTAGCATATCGAAGGCAAACCAGACGAAAACATCAATATTTTTGCGCAGAAAGTCTATCAAATCCTACCGAGGCTTTCCCTCCAATTATGACTCGATCCGGATGGTTCAGTCAAGCTGGCTCTCTTCAAGTGGGACTTCCTCAAGCTCCTCAATAGATTCTCCTCTTTGCTCGGCAAGATCTTTTCGAGCATCGAGTCCATCGACCTTCGGCCTTCGAGACTGAAGGTCAGCAACAAAGCTATATCGCACAGCAGCTTGACTTCCTTAGACAGTCCCAACCCCCCACCTCGTGAGGAACTTCATAGCGAGGTGTGGGACAGAGATCACTACCCCAAGGGCCATCCACCCAGGTCTTCCAAGAATGGCATCATATGGAAACCGAAGCTTGGTTACGAGAAAGTTTGTATGGATAATTATCGTACAAGGCCATTCGCCTACCCGAACTATTTAAGTTATCACCCCTTCGGGCGTGATTGTATCACTGATGAATCTGATCAAGGTAAAGTCCACTGCCCGAAGGTCTCCCATTCTCAAGTTCATTTTCATAAAGGCATCAAAATAAAGAACATTGACAGAGCTCTACTATCAACAAGAATCCAATGTACATTATAGTTTTGCATATTTAGGGATACAATAAGAGCATCGTCATGGGGACACTGCATCCCTTGGAGGTCTTTCTCCAAGAATGCAAGTTCCTCTCATCTGATTTTCTTGAATGGCTTCTCCTCCTCATCTGACTGACTCTTGGATGAGCCAATCGTGGTGATCATGTGTACATTGCCTATTCCTGGTGGATTCGGCAGGGGTTATTGTCGAATTTTGAAGTATTCTTTGCTCTGGCTTCTATCTCTAGGGGTCCTCTATAGCACTCAATCCTTCCTCGATAGATCAGCTACTCGATCTCCTATCTGAGCTTCTAGCACTCCTCGGTATCATGCCCATGGTCATGATGATACTGGCAGTATTTAGTCACATCTCTTTGGGTTGAATTTCTCTGAAGGGGCTTCGATTGAGGGAGCTATGCTCTATCTCCATCAAAATTTGGGCCTGGAGTGCGGTAAGCAAAGAAACCAGTTATTATATGAATTTTTTTTCTCCTTTGGTGGCGAGGGCTCACACGATGAGTCGATCGGCTTTTGTTCGAGTTGTTTTTTCCTTCTTTAGTTGTTCAGCCCACGCCGACCTTTTAGACTTTTTCACCCTGGCGTATTTGTCCATCAGGGCCATCATGTCAAAGAGACTTTGCGGGTAATTCACTTTTATCACTAGGTAGAAGTCTTCTTTATTTAATACTCCGCTTGCTAAGGCGAACATAGCCACCTCATGGTTGAGGTGGTCGACCTTCAACATGACTATATTAAAATGGCATAAGAAGCTCTTCAAGGACCTTCCCTCTCATTGCTTTAAGTCAGAGAGGGAATACGACCTTCACCGATAATGATGGCTGCTAATGAACTAGCTGGCGAAGGAGCAGCCAAGTTTATCAAAAGAGACAATGGAATTTGACTTTAAGGTGCCAAACCATACCCTAGGAGGTCCCCTAAGAGTTGAGGGAAAGGCCCTACATAGGATCGCATCTGAGGCTATGTGGAACAACATTATTGATTGAAAGCTACTCAGATGGTCGTCAAGGTCAGTTGTCTTTATGTGTGATGGGAAAACTTCATTCATAATTCTCTTGGTGAAGGGAGAACCTTATTCCACTCAAGATTTTGGCAAAAATACATGTTTGACAGCATCCAATTCTAGGTATATCTCCTAGACGTTTGTTTGAAAACTTTGGCCCATGTTAATGCAGAAACCAAAAGAGGAGATCGACGTTTGGGTGTCGAACCATAATGAGAGGAAGCCAAAAACAAGGAGTGGGCTCGGCGGGGTCTTTGGTTTTTAGTGGGATTGGTTCTATTTCCTCCATCTCATGGCCAAGTTATCATAGGGGACTTATGGCCTCAAACTGATTAGGTGGAGGAGCCATTGATTGGACCGATGCGAACATTCCATAGGGATGTTGCTGAGTGCTCATAGGAGGTTGAGAATTAAGCATAGTCAGGAGACAATCTCCCTAGAGTTCTTGCACCAATTGTGTCAAGGCCTGGACTTGCTAGACCAATATGCTGAATTGGTCTTGAGTGACGGGTGCCATGGGCCGTAGTGGAGCAGCAAGCTGAGAAGATTGTGAGGATGCCATGTACTGCAAGGGATCAAGTGATGTGGGATGTACCATGCAAGAGATTAACATAGAGCAATGATTCATATTTTATGGTGCTTTACTTTTCGAAATGAGTAAGAATAAACTAAGGATGAATATGCAAAGAGTAAATTAACTATCCGCAGAATATGATTCACTAAGTAATAAAGAAAATAGGATCCTAGGGTTAAGAAACCACTACTTAGAACATGCTCTTTCTTCAACAAAACAGAACTTATGAGAAAGGATGGGTCTGATTACCAGACAATGATGATCTTTGTCCTAAAAGATTGGATCACATGGCTCTCGGGATGAGTACCTGAAAGATGAAGCTATGCTACCATAGATGTTTTGGCTTACCTTATAGTTCTGAAGGCAAGGAAGACTTTATCTAAAGATCGTCGCACCTTGGCTTCTTGGGGCTAGGATGCTTGGAATAGGTGTTGGAATGGATATTTGTTGAGCCTCTCATTCTCTCCCTTACAGATTGTCAATGCTCACGAGCACAGAAAAATAGAAGAAGAAGACTCTTTTTTATTAATCATCAATTGTTCTTTACAAGAAGAAGGAAGGGGTTTTTATAATAAACTCTAACCCTTAAATTACATAGAAAAAAAAATAAGGGCACCATATTGTTTCCAAATAAGGAGATAGGCGGCATCTTGAAACAAAAGAAGGAGATCAAGGGATAGCTTTTCCAAATAAGAAGATAGATGGCATTTTGAAACAAAAAAAGAGATCAGGGGATATCTTTCTCAAATAAGGAAATAGACGGCATCTTGAAATAAGAAAAAGAGATCAGGAGATATCTTTCCTAAATAAGAAGATAGACAACATCTTGAAATAAGAAAAAGAAATCAGGGAATGGCGCTATATTCTGCTTTTCATAAGGAGTGAGCGATAAGTTACCTTCCATAGAGGGCTTATTTGCTTTCTTTTATGCTGAGATGACTTTATGAAAATTTTGGGATGCCCTAATTGAGTAGATGGCTCCTACTTTAACTCCATAAATCTTTACTTGACTTAAATAAAATTACTGGACTCATACTTGACTCAAATAAAATTATTGGACTCATACTAACAAAACTTGATTACAGTACTTATAGTCAAACCAACATAAAGTAAAAATTTCATAATAAGCTCAATAACCTTTATCTAATCCTGGTGCCCTCACCATCAGGCCTTTGAGAGGTGGCTTGGTCAAGGGCATCTACGATCGCCCTTCTGTGGTTCACCATTCAGGATGATGTCTTTATCTTTTTGACCTTTTCTCCTAAGATTTCAATTTTTAGGAACTTGAGGGCCCTTCCTTTAGCGTCAATCTATTGCTGCGGATTTTCATTCTTTAACCTGAGAGAAGAATGGCGATGCACATGGGATCCTCGATAGCGTCCTCCTATCCTCATGGGCCTACAAAATAGCATTCTCACGTAAGGAATTGAGGTAGGTAGTCCCTACAGAAGATCCTCTGACACCCAAGTCAGCAAAATCCTTAGCCACATATATGTGAAGAAGGTTTGGAGAGAAGGAGATTCCCCCAAATAAGGTATGGGGTGCAATGGCGAGTGGAAAGGGTTATTTTTGTGAGTACCTAACGGGTCATGGGATTTGGTGTTTAAAGCAGCAAGAATAGTATATTGTTACCTTATTTTTTGGGTGTAATTATGAAATTTGAAGGAGGATAAGGCCGATTTCGATGTATACCTTATTAGGGGGGTCTCAAATCCTGCTTATCATGAAAGGAGGGAAGCTATATCTAGCTCCCGTTTCCATTTAAAGAAGATTACTTTGGGTAGGAGTTTGAGACTCCTGTGTTTCTGGTGATCCAATATCCGAGATATTTGGCGTGGGTCGAGGGTCAGCATAAGGAACAGTCGATCTAGTGAATCCCGACTGTTGAGGTTCAATCACCCTATTTCGAAGGTGAGACTCGGTGAAAGAAACCGAAGGTTGATCGACCGAGGTTCGATCTTGCGAGACTCAAACGATGATGTTGATGTGGTAGCTCGATGAAGCATCGCTTGGCTTGTAAGGATTGATCGATCGTAACCCAAAAGTGAGACCTATCACCTATCCATGTCAGTCGATTTATGCAAAAACTTTTTACCCCGCATCATGCAATAAATATATAATAAGTTATAATAGATAAATAGTTTTAATAGCCATATTTTAAATATACATTAGATAATAAATTTTTAATACTGTTCGAGCATATTAATCCTAGTGTCATTAATATTTGTCGCACATAAAATAATAAATTTTTATGATAACTAAATACATAAATATCGATATCCATATGATGAATAGAAAACTAAGTACAAATCGAGCTTAGTATATAATTTGTGTGATGTATGTGTATAACTTTTCTCTTTTTTTCTAATTATACTTAAAATATAATATGGTAATATAATATATTATAATAAATAGAATGTTCAACAGCCAAATTTTTATTACATATTAAGTAATGACTTTTAATAGTGGTCGAGCAAAATTTCTGCATTAATATCAATCATGCACATAGTATGCAAATTTTTCTCCCTTTCCCTACCATTCTTGACATATACTATAATATATTATAATAAATAAAATGCTTCAGTAGTTAAATTTATATTACACATTAAATAATGAACTTTAATCATGAATGCTACACATTATTAATATATATTTTATGTTAGGTAATTAACTTTAATAATGGTCAAAAACATTAATACACTACAACAATTCTGACAAAAAGGCAATGCTAAAAAGGACCTTTTTTGATGCTAATAACCATTGAAAAAAATCATCCCGATGCTGCATCGGCAAAGCTGGAGTGGAGATAATTTTTTTCAACACTTTTAAAAAGCATCAAAAAATTTCCAACACTTTAAAGCGTCGGCAAAAACTCGAATTCCCGACGCTTTAAAGCATCGGTAAACATTCAAATTCTCGATGCTTTAAAGTGTCGGGAATTTGAGTTTTTGAATGTTTGCCGATGCTTTTGAGCATTGAATCCGACACTACTGAGTGTCAAATTTTTTTGGCACTTTAAAGCATTGATAAATCTTTTATTTTTTTAAAAAAATAAAATAAATAATTTTAAAATTAAAAATAAAATAAATAAATTTCTTAAGGTCTTGAGTGATGCTTGGCGAGGGTGGCGCTACGGATCAGAGAGGGAGAGAAGAGAATAAGGAGTGGAGCGATTTTGGCACAGAAGAAGAGGGAGGTAGAAGAAATGAATGGGTTCTGGTTCTATCTCCTGAACTTGATCAAGTTTCCTTTTATAGACCATTATTACTAGATTATTCTGTTCTGATCTTGGTTCTAGAAATTTTTGAGGATACAAAAGGATTTCAAGAGGGGTTGTTCAAGGGTTTCAAGAGTTGGTTTGTTAGGAAGCAAAACATAGCCGGTAGGAAAGAAGGTGCTAGAAAAATTAATAGAAAAGGAAGGTAATGGTCAAAAGTTTGGGAATGATACATGTAGTTGCCAAATCATATTCCTCGAACGTCAAGTAACGGAGAGCCTCCTTCTCAATAGGGTTCCTGCAAGAAAGTTCTCGAGGACCGGTTGCATCGATGGGGACTCTCCGATGCTCAAATAAGCAACTTGGGAATAGTGAAGAAAGAGCTAAAGGAATTAGCTAGGGAGCTTGGGTTCAAATCCCTTCTCTCGTTATGAGTAAAGGTTCTTATACCTGTTCAAAGATCCCTCTTATCCGCTTTTGGAAGGTGGTTGATTCTGAGATGTTATTGTCTGGTAGCGGTCAGGCCGCAAGGCTAACAAAGATAGGTCACAACAAATGCTAAGCACGTCAAAGGTGACCCGCCCTACCAGCCCCCTGCCAGACGTGGTGCCATAGGTGGCAGGTGGGCCTAGTTGTGTCAGGCATGCGCCATAATGGATAGTGGCCACGCACGGTCGCGATGGTTAGTGGGCCACATGGTGGTTATAGGTGGTTAGTGGGCCACATGGCTGTATCAAGCGGCTTGAGGCCGAGGGAACCTGGAGTCTGAGGCTCAGGGAACCTGGAGTCCAAGGCCGAGGGGACCTGGAGTCTGAAGCCGAGGGGACCTGGAGTCCGAGGCTAGGGTTCTGTCAGTTGCTTCTCTCATCAACCCTAACGTGGCCTAATCAGCCACATCAAATGCTCCCTCGCTCCAAAGACAATGCATGCCCACTCCCTGCCCGGCGAAAGGGGCATAAAATCCTTCAGGTGGCTGATCCCGGTGAATAGCCAATCATGGAGGGGCGTGTGTCCTTAGGAACAGTGGTTCCTTGGTGCAGGTGATATGGGGCATCGTAGTGCCACCACCCTTATCAACCGTCAGATATGTGGGAATCCTAACAAAATGGGACAGTCCTTTCAAAACCCATAAAAAATAACCGCCATCATTGCCATCATGATGCTGATGTTACCGATGCCTTGCGATTGGCTGAAGATAGAGCACTCCACGCATCGAGCATCTGTCGAGATAACACCGCCAATGGTGGGTATCCACGTGGCTAGCTAGACTAGGCAGAACGATTCAAAAATGGTGTATAGCCAGGGGGGCTCTGGACCTGACATTCTGCTTTTGAGATCTTCGTCTTTCTCCCCAAGCTCACACCCCACCCGAGCCTTCCTTCTTTGAACCATGCTGTTCTTCTCATCGTTCTTCCCCCTTTATTCAGGTTAGTCCCTCCGATCATTTCGTGCTTTTCTTCCATGGCCTCCTCACCGTCTTGGTCTTCCTCCATCCCACCTGAGGATCGATTTTTCTTCTCGTGATAGCGGACCTCTCCATCTTCCTCGCCCTCCTGGTCTTCTTCTTCTTCTCCTTTCTTTGATGACCTCATTCCTCTATTCCAGTGGCGGATTGCCAGCTGAGCCCCCGCTAGGGATCATCCGATGGCTGCCGATCCCTCATCTAGGGTTAGAGCGGAATCTCCAAAAGGGATCGCCTCCACCATAATCGGTCAAGAATTAGCAAATATTAGGGCCCGATATCGGATTTCGAGCAGTGTCTGGCTATTCCTCCCTACACTCGATGATAGGGTGACCTCCTCCTAGCCTGATAGAATCGTCCTTTATGAAGTATCCCTTAGGGTAGGTCTTTGCCTGCCCTATCATCCTTTTTTCAATAATCTCGTCTATCGATACACCCTAACACCCACGTAGTTGGTTCCGAATTTCATTCGGACCATCTGTAGTTTCATAGTGTTGTGCCACCTTCAGGACATAGAGGCTAGGGTTTTCCTCTTCCGCTGCCTTTACACCCTCCGCCAATAGTTGGGCTGGTGATTATTCCAGCCCAAGCCTGGTCAAACCCTTAAGCTGGGTCTTCCTTCGCCTGTCAAGGGATGGAAGACCTGATTCTTCTTCACCGACCTTGAGGGGGTGAGGCTGAGGTGGGGAGACCCAAACACGAGGCCGAACAAGGATCAGTCAGTGGCCCAGAGGGACAAGGAGGTGCTCAGGCAGCTGCTTACTACCATGGTCCCCTGCTGCAACAAGCTCTTATCGGAAGAGAATTTTTGGCTCACGGACGTCTCCTTGAGAAACGGTGAGCAGCTGCAGGCCCTTCCCATTCCTACATTTGTTTCTTCTTCCCTTTTCTTTTCTTTCTCTTCTCTTTTTTTTTATCTCGGCCCTTAACTTGTACAGTTATGAAGATACTAGCCCATGTCGCGAGCAGAGCGGTAGTCAAGAGGAAAAGGGCCATCGACGACACCGAGGGGCCGAGGGGGAGGCTGCGGATTCGGACTCCGAATTGATCCCCAGCACGGTCCCCTCCTTCCTTGGAGTGCAAGTCTCAGGGGGGCTGAGAGCCCACCCCCGCCATCGACCTCACGGCCAACACTACCTCGGAGAGAGTGAGGGTTGAGGTAGTTATCGCACCCGCGGAGCCCACCACCTCGGCCGTGGAACCAGCTCACCCAAAAGTAGGGCCAAGCCTAGATGAAGGCCTGTCTGTAGGGAAGCAAGCAAGGGGAGACCACCTGACGGCATCAGGGCCATCGGTGGAGGAGATATCCTCAGTCTCTGGCATAGCACCCATGAAACTGGGACCAGCCAAGACCGCAGAGGGAGGCAAGGCCGAGGCAATTTCCTTCCGGCTCTCAGTGATGAACTATGGCCACAGGGAGAGCGGTTGATCTTCCAAATTTGCCTGCCAGAGTTCCAAGGGGAGCTCCATTGTCAGGGGGCCTCAACCTTCTTTCGGAAAGCCTTCATGGCTTATATATGGGTTAGTATTCCGCTGCATAAGAATTTTCTTAAAGATATTTCCAACTGTTTCATGCTAACGATATCTCTGATGCAATCGGTAAACTCCCTGGTCGCCATGAAGAACATCCTCAACCAAGGTGAGGCCGTCCTCTGCCAGACCCAACAAAAGGTCGTCGATGCTCGGACCTGAGCCGAGAGGGCAGAGGAAGAGCTGAAAGCGGCATGGACTGAATGAGCAAAGGAGCTCAGGGAGGCCGAGCATCGGGTAGCGACTGAGGTGGAGTGCACCCAGGTGGCCATGGAGCAACTGGGAGCTACCATGGCAGTCATCACCGTTCGGTACTTTCGGATCAATGCCATCTCCATTGAGGTGAAAGCAGCCAAGGAGCGAGCCAAGAATGCAGAAGAGGTCGCGAGGATAGCCGACACCTGGGCGACAGAAAGGGAGCCTGTATCCTGAGAGGCGAAAGAGAAGGTTGCCGCTACCAAGGACAGGGCTGCTATCTTCGAGGAAAAGGTTGTAGCCACCAAAGAAAGGGCTGCAGCTGCCAAGAGGAGATCCGTTAAGGTGGTGGACGACTTCCGAAAGTCTGCCAGCTTTGCGGACGAGCTACCCGAGGCCTTCGCTGACCTTTATCTTTAGGGCTTTCAGGATGACAAAGAGAAGGTAGCCATGGTCTTCGGCCTCTCGGGCATTGAGGACATCGAGCCAGACGAGGTGCCGAAGGAGCCACCCATGGTGTCGAGGGTAGCTGATGATGAGTCCGCACCAGCCGAGGCCTGAACACTTATCATATACTTTTATATTTATATTTTTTTGTATTAAAGTCTGACTTGGTCGGTGTTTTGTAAACACTTCCTAAGTAATGAAAGTAAATACTTTTCTTGAAATTTCTGTCTTAAAAATTCTTTTGAATACTTGGCCATGTAGTGCATTCTCCTTTAGTCTGCATTAGGGGATCCTTGATAGGATTGCATCGGTTTGGCACTCACTATAAGTGGGCTTGGAACTTAGTGGTAGTGTCAGGGTGGATCTTGGAGTAGGTGCCGAGGTCGGCTCTGGAACTGACCTTCGTAAAGACTCGATCGATCCTGAGCATTGCTCTCACAGCAGGTTTTTGGTGCCGATCTATCATCATAGCTTTAGGACTGGCTGGGGCCGGTCCCTGGGTGCCAAGCTAGTCTCGGGCCTCTGGTGCTGACAGAGTCGGTCCTTGGGTGCCAAGCTGGTCTCGAGCCTTCGATCCGACTGGAGTCAAGCCTTCGGCACCGATCAGAGTCGGGCTTAGGTGCCGAGCTGGCCTCAAGCTTTCAGTGTCGAGCTGGCCTCAAACTTTCAGTGCCGATTGAAGTCAGAATTTGGTACCGAGCTGGCCTTGAGCTTTGGTGCTAAGCTAGCCTTGGGCTTTCAGTGCCAACCGGAGTTGGGCTTTGGTGCTGAGCTGGCCTCGGACTTTCGGTGCCGATCAAAGTAGAGCTTTGGTGTCGAGCTGGCCTCGAGCTTTCGGTGCTGACCGAAGTCGGGCATTGGTGCCGAGCTGGCCTTGGACTTTTAGTGCCGATCGAAGTCGGGCTTTGGTGTCGAGCTGGCTTTGAGCTTTAAATGCCGACCAGAGTCAGGCTTTGGTGTCGAGCTCGCCTCGGGCTTTCAGTGTCGATCGAAGTCGGGCTTTGGTGCCAAGCTGGCCTCGGGCTTTCGGTGCCGACCGAAGTCGGGCTTTGGTGCCAAGCTAGCCTCGGACTTTCGATGTCAAAGTTGGGCTTTGGTGCCAAGCTGGCTTTGATCTTTCGGTGCCGACCGGAGTCGAGCTTTGGTGCTGATCAGAGTTGGGCTTTGGTGTTGAGCTAGCCTCGGGCTTTTAGTATCGACTGGAGTTAGGCTTTGGTGCCAAGCTAGCCTCGAGCTTTCAGTGCCGACCGAAGTCGGGCTTTGGTGCTGAGCTGGCCTTGGGCTTTCGGTCCCGACCGAAGTTGGGCTTTGGTGCCAAGCTGGCCTCGGGCTTTTGATGCCGACCGGAGTTGAGCTTTGCTGCCTAGAAGGCCTCGGGCTTTCGGTCCCGATCGAAGTTGAGCTTTGGTACCTAGAAGGCCTTGGGCTTTCGGTCCCGACCGGAGTCAGGCTTTGGTGCCGAGCTGACCTCAGGCTTTCAGTGCCGACCAAAGTTGGGCTATGGTGCCGAGCTGGCCTCGGTCTTTCGGTGCCGACCAAAGTTGGGCTTTGGTGCCGAGCTAGCCTCGGGCTTTCAGTGCCGACTGAAGTTGGACTTTGACTGAAAAGATGAGTTACTTGAACATATTTTTATTAGTTGAGAAGGTGAGGCATTCAAATCCAAAAGAATAAAATACTCAAGTTCATGACCTAATGTTAGTGTACATTATTGGTAGTACCGACGGAGGTTGTCAGAATTTTAGGTTTAGGGGAGCGACTTTCCATCAAGTCCCTCGATTCGGTATGCTTCGTGGTGGAGGGCCTCGGTGACCCGGTAGGGTCCTTCCCAGTTTAGTGATTGCTTGCCTCCTTTCGTCGGCTTTGAGACCTCGGCCCGCCTGAGGATCAGGTCCCCTAGTAGGAATGCCCTGGGGTAGATACGAGTGTTGTAGTACCTAACGGTTCGCTGGCAGAAGGCAGCCATCCTGAGCCGTGCCCGATCATGCACCTCCTCTACGAGGTCAAGGTTGGCTCACAGCCGGCTTGAGTTACCCTTCTCATCATACGACTCCACCCGAGGACTCGGGATACCAATCTCCACAGGGATGATAGCCTCAGATCCGAACACAAGACTGAAGGGGGTCTCCTCGGTGGAAGCCCACGGCATCATGTGATAGGCCTATAGTACGTTGGGGAGTTCCTTCACCCATCTTCCTTTGAAGTCATCTAGCTGTGCCATGTGCCCCTAGAGGATGGTGCGGTTCATCGCCTCGGTCGCCCTATGGTTTGAGGATGACCAATGGAGGTAAACTACTGATGGATGCCGAGCTCAGTGCAAAATCCCCTGAAGGGGGCATTATCGAATTATCGGCCATTATCGGTGATGAGGGTATGGAGCAATCCGAATAGCAGATTATGGACTTTAGAAGAAGGATCTCACCTTGCCCTCGATGATCTTCGCCAGCGCCTCGGCCTAAACTCATTTGGTGAAGTGGTCAACGGTAACTAGTAGGAACCTACACTGGCTAGAGGTTGAGGAAAATGGTCCTAGGATGTCCATCCCTCATTGAGCAAAGGGCCACGGGGCCGTCAAGGGGCTCAGTTGAGAGGTTGGCTGTCGCTGGATGTTGGCATGTCGCAGCTATCGCATCTTCGAACTAGCTCGAAGGCATCTTCCTTCATTGTGAGCTAGTAATACCCTTAGCGTAGAGCCTTGTATGCCAGCGCTCTGCCCCCCAGATGGCTCCCATAGATGCCCTCATGGATCTCACAGAGGATGTAATCGGCGTCCGTAGGGCCAACGCACTTAAGGATTGGGTATGAGAAGGACCTTCGATACAACTACCCATCCAGTATCAAGAATTTAGTAGCTCGCCATTTGAGTAGCCTGGCCTCTACCAGGTCCTCGGGAGGGCATCATTGGTAAGGTACTGGACTTAAGCATCCATCCAACTAGGCTCTTGGGTGACCGATAGGGCCTCCTTGGCAGCCTCGATGCTCGGAACCTCCAGTTGCTCTACGATATGCTCCCTAGGGCCCCATCGACCATGGTGGCCAAATGGGACAATGAATCGGCTCTGGCATTCTCATCCCTGGGAATATAACTGACATAAAAATAAGCAAAAAGGAAGGCATGTAATTGGACCTTACTTAGGTAATCGGACATAATGAAATCTCGGGCCTTGTACTCTCCAACGATTTGTCCGGAGACAAGTTGTGAGTCAGTGAAGGCTCTGAGATGCTTTACTCTGAGTTCCTTGGCTAGCTTAATTCCCGCTAGCAAGGCCTCATACTTCGCTTGGTTATTGATTGTGAGAAAAAGGAAACGGAGGGCATACTTCACCACCTCTCCCTCTGGGCTTGCTAGGATGATCCCGGCTCCACTCCCTTGGGAATTCGATGCACCGTTCACATGAAGGATCCAATATTCTCTTCATGCCTCGGCCGTTATGTCTAAGGACGTCGAGTGGGGTTCCTTCGACTGCTTCTTGGTTCACGTGCACTTGACTAGGAAGTCAGCTAACACCTAGGACTTCATCGTCGACCTTGGCCAAAATGACAGGTCGAACTACCCTAACTAAGCAGCTGGTCAGTAAGCACCACAATAGGGTGGACTTGGAAGTAAGGCCTGAAACGCTAAGCGAAGATGATCAAGGTAAAAATGATCTTTTCGGTTTTAGAATACTTGATCTCCATATCATGAAGGACCTTACTGGTGTAATAAACTGACCTCTACATCCTGTCGGCATCCATGCAGACGAGCACAGAGCTGACTGCCTCGGGGGAAGCCATGAGGTAGAGGAAGAGCTCCTTCCCACCGCGCGGCTTGGATAGCAATGATGGAGTGGACAGAAACTCCTTTAGCTCCTCGAAGGCTTTCTGACACTCCTTTGTCCACCCGAAACTGTTGACCTTGCACAAGGCTTTGAAGAAGGGCAGGCATTTCTTTGCTGACTTGGACAGAAAATGGCTCAGAGCTGCCACTCTCCCAATCAAATGCTACACCTCTTTCTTGTTAGCTGGGGGCCTTATGTTAAGGATGGCTCGGATCTTGTCGGGGTTTACCTCAATCCCCTGCTGTGTCACCATGAAGCCCAGGAACTTGCCTACTATAACCCCGAAGGCACACTTGCAGGGATTCAGTCTCATCTAGAACCAATAGAGATTGCTAAAGGTCTCCACCAGGTCAGTAACATGGTCATCGGTGCGGATACTTTTGGTCAGCATATCATCCACGTGCACCTCCATGTTGCTTCTGATCTAGTCCTCAAAGACCTTATTCATCAGCCTTTGGTAGGTGGCTCCAGCATTCTTTAGTCCGAAGGGCATTACCTTGTAACAGTACATGCCCTTCTCAGTCATGAATGAAGTATCTTCCTCATCCACCAGGTCCATCTTTATTAATTTGGTTATACCCTGAGAAGGCATCCATGAAGCTAAGGGTCTCATGGCCAGACGTAGCATCCATCAACTGGTCGATTCGAGGCAGTTGGAAGCTATCCTTGGAGCACGCCTTATTAAGGTCGGTAAAGTTGACACACATCCTTCAGCTCCCACTGGCCTTGTGGACCATCACTACATTGGCTAGCCAGTCCGGATAGTGTACCTTTCAGATGTGGCTGGCGGCCACTAGCTTGCGGACCTCCTTGTCAATGGCCTTCTGCTGATCAGGGGTGAAGCTCCTCTTCTTCTGCCGGATAGGCCAGCATCCTAGGTTGATGTTGAGCTGATGGATGATTGTCTCTTCAGGTATACCTGGCATGTCAGATGCCGATCAAGCGAAGATGTCAGAATTGGCACACAGAAAAGCGAGAAGTTGATCTCGTGCCCCCTCGAAGAAGGGCCCCAACCTGGACCATTCTCACCGGGTCCTCCTCCAGCAGAAAGGTCAACAAATGCTCGACCGGCTCCCTCCTCCTCTCAGAATCTCGGGGGTCAAGCGACTCAGGCACTAGCAAAGCCATCACTCCCTGAGGGCTAGGGGCTGTATGATAGCAGAGCGGCATTGGGTTCCGCTCCCTGTGCATCTCCCTGACTCTCGACTAATGAAAATCTCACAAGCAATCTTTTGGTGGAGATGGCATCTAGAAGGTTTAGACCGGATCTCCCGAGGATGGCATTGTAGGCCAAGGGAACTAGGACAACCAGAAAGTTCATGAAGACTGTGCTCTGACACGATGGCATCTCAACTGTGACCAGGAGAGTGATCTCTCCCCCCTCATAGAGTCTCCGGTGAAGCTCATTAAGGGTGTGGTCACAGGCCGAAGGGAGCTGAGGGACAAGTCCATTAGAACAAAGGCATCATAACTGAGAACATCGACCGAACTTCCACTGTCAACCAAAATTCTCTTTACAGGGTGTTTTGCGATCATCATAGATACGACGACGTTGTCATCATTATTATTCACTATCCCCTCTAGATTCCTTTTAGAAAAGGGGATTAAAGAGTCTAACCCCTCATCCCCCTGTGTTCTCTTGGAAGTACCGCCTGCCCCTCAGAATATCATAGCAACAGTCTTCTTAGTCGGGGCATTATCGATGCCGACTTAGGGAGGTGGGGGTGCTGACGGACCTGGTGCGACCGGGTTCTCCCTCTGGACGAATTTTTCTAGATGACCATGTTGGATGAGGTCCTCAATTGCCTTCTTCAGCTGGCGACAGTCCTCTGTGTCGTGGCCATAGTCCCGGTGGAAACGATTGTAGAAATTTTTATTGCGGGAAGCCCCTGACTTTATGGGAGGAGGGCACTGAAGGTATGACTCACCCTTGATTTTTATCAGAATATGGGATATCGGGATGAGCAGAGGGGTAAAGGGTCCCTCTCTAGGAGCGAGTGCTCGCGATCGGTTGTCCGGTCAGTGCGGAGGCTCAAGCCTCCTAGGTCGAGCCTCAACAGGCTCGGGATGGGTCTGCTTCTTGCTGGAACCCCCATCTACCTCCCACCGAGAAGAGTCAGCCTCGTCGGTGCGGATGTACTTCTACGCCCGGCTTAACAGTTTGGTATAGAAACCGAGGGGCTTCTGGTCGAGGGAGTAGGCGAAGCAGGATGGGCGAAGCCCTCGCTTTAAGGCTAGGGTGGCCACCGAGTCTTCGAGATTGTAGACTTTGAGCATGGCCTCCTTAAACCGGGCTATGAATTCCCTCAACAACTCGTTGCTCCTCTGCTGAATGGCGAACAAGCTGTCGACCACTCGTGGGATCTTTTGGCATGCATCGAAGTGCACTAGGAAGGCCCTCTCCAGTTGTTGGAAGGAGTTGATGCTGCACGGCGGCAAGCGGGAGTACCAAGTATGGGCAGCTTTTCGAAGGGTGGCAGGGAAGGCGATGCAGAGGAGAGAGTCAGTCGCCCTCTGGACTTGCATGAGGACCTTGTAGCTCTCCAGATGGTCCAGGGGATCGGTGGTGCCATCGTATGGGTCCAGTTGAGGAAGGCAGAACTGGGTCGAGATCAGTTCCTCTATGATGTGGCGGGACAGCGGAGGACGGCTATCATAATCTGCCTTCGGTGGGTTTGTGATTCTACGGCTGAGCTCCTCCAGTCACTGGCTGTACTCATCTAGCCATCGCTCGGCTCGGCGAGCGATTTGGCCATCGAATGACCCCTTCCTTGAAGATCCCGAGGATGGAAAGGGGTGGCGCCGATATGGATGTGTGTGCTCCATCTTCTTCCAGTGCCGCCACTTGGGAGAAGCACTGGCATGGCGAAAAGGAGACCGAAGCCTCTGGACGCTTCCCGGCGGTGATGCCTAGGTGAATGTGGCGACGGTGGGTCTCTCGGAGAGGAGATCTCCCATGGGTGGATTATTGACTGGGCTGGACCATCCTTGGGACCAACGAGGGCGATTCCGGGTGCCGCTGCACGACCATTGGTTGTTGCTACAGCTCCTGAACCACTGCTATAAGTGATTGAACTTGCATGGTTAGGGTAGCAATTCAATTATCCTAGTGTGGTGGCGGTGGCTATGTAGGAACGCCGGCCTGGGGAGCAAGAGGACCGGTCTCCGGCTGCTTAGCTCCCTGGCGATGCCCTCCAGCGTAGCTGGTGAAATTTTCTATGCGCGCGTCGCCACCATCTTCTCACTTGTTTAGGGAAAAGGTCTGTAGTTGGCTGGTTCAAAGCTTTCTGCTTCTTCTTCCCTTCCTAGCACGCCAATCTGTTGTCGTTAAATCACGTTCCTCGAACGTTGGGTAACGGAGAGCCTCCTCCTCAATAGGGTTCCTGCAAGAAAGTCCTTGGGGACCGGTTGCACTGGTGGGGACACTCCGATGCTCAAGTAAGCAACTTGGAAACAGTGAAGAAAGAGCTAAAGGAATTAGCTAGGGAGCTTGGGTTCAGATCCCTTATCTCGTTGTGAGTGAAGGTTCTTATACCTGTCCGGGAATTCCTCTTATCCGCTTTTGGAAGGTGGTTGATTCTAACATGTTATTGTCTGGTAGCGGTCAGGCGGCAATGCTGACAAAGACAGGTTGCAACAAACGCAAGCACGTTAGAGGTGTCCCGTCCAGCCAGCCCCTACTAGACGTGGTATCACAGATGGCAGATGGGCCTAATCGTGCCAGGCGTGTGCCATAATGGGTAGTGGCCATGCGCGGTCGCAGATGTTAGTGGGCCATGTGGTGATTGTAGATGGTTAATGGGCCACATAGTGGTGTCAGATTGCTCGAGGCCGAGGGACCCGAGTCCAAAGCCGAGGGGACCCGGAGTCCAAGGCCGAGTCCGAGGCTGAGGGGACCTGGGGTCCAAGGCCGAGGGAACTCGGAGCCCGAGGTCGAGGGAACCTGGAGTTTGAGCCCGAGGCCGAGGGGACCTAGGAATCCAAGGCTGAGGTTCCGTCAGTTGCTTCTCCTATCAACCCTAACATGGCCCAATCAGCCACATCAATACACAATACGAGCAGAGAAATAAATGAGAAAGTTGGGCTTAATATTTGATTTGTAGATACAGAAATCTATTTGCAAAACAAGGTATCACATAACGAGTTGAAGATTTCATACCACAAATCAAGATTCCACTCAAGGTTAGGCAGGCAGAAAGCAACTCAATGTAAGCTGGACATTACACGTGAAGTGCATTAAAATTTCCAGGAAAAGGGAGGAAGTTCAACATGACTGCTTAGTGAAATAACCAAAGTCTAAATACTCGAAGAAACACTTCCAAATTTTGAACCTCGAGCTACCCCGCACTTGGAGTGGGATTGTGACAACTCGGCTATTGCTCAGTTCTCTAAATTTTGAACCTCCTTTCATCTTGCAGACAAAAAACCCCCTCATTTGAATTCTTTTGATTAGCAAGCAAGTATAGAAAACGAAAAGAAACAAGCGCAGGGTTGAACATTGATCATCAAGACAGAAATGGAATCAATTGAGCAAGGTAACAATAATAGAGATGAAATAGAACTGAGTTAAATTAGAAAAAAGTGAAGCAAAAATAAGAAAGAGAAAAAAAGAACCAAAAACTCAAAATTAGAGAGACAAGAAAGAAAATAAATATACTGGCCTCGTGGTGCTACCACGAGAATTGCAGGCTTGTCTCTTTCCTAGAATTCAATCGCCAGCCTTCTTCTTCCCTCTCTCATTCCCTAAACCATCTTCTCATTCCCTATCCTCCATCGTGGAACACAACCAGCACCATATCTCTCCAATCTACAGGAGGAGCCGAAGAAGCAGAAGAAGGGCCCCCTACGCTGTGAGGAAGGTAGAGCTTAGAAGGGTTCTGGATTCAGAGATCAAAATCGCAAAGAGAAAAAAAAGATGAAAGAGAGACGCAACTAGGGTTTTCTTAGTGCGGAAGAGATTGAGAGAAGCTTTGAGTGTTTATTAATCCAAGGCTGACGCTTTAAAGCCTAAATTATTCATTAAGATTTTTCAATGCTTAAAAGCATCATTAATGTCGTTAATTTCTAACATTTTAACTTTCAAATATTCCTATCTAGAAGTATAAAAAAAAAAAGATTTATCATTGACCAAAATTATTGTAATAATATTAGTATTTATATGATGATTGAAGTACAATATATAAGTTGAACCTCTATTTTATATGTATATATGTATAATATAGATTAGTAGAATTTGAATGATAAGCTAATTGCACATGGTAAGATGTTTTTTTTTCCTTTTTTTTTTCTTTTCTGAGGATGATGTGAATATATTTCATTAAGTATATTATTATAGTGCGCATACCAAATTGAATCTTAGTTATACAAATAATTAAATGATTCATTTTAATTTGTTATCAACCAATAATAGAGGACATATATGCTTCTTTCGTTAAAATTATTACATGTAGTGATATTATTTTTTTAAAGAACAATGTGAATGTATTTCATCAAATACATTTGCCATAGTATACATACTAAATTGAATTTTACCCATATTAATAATTAGATGGCTTATTTGGACTTATCCTTTATTGACAACAAAGTACATATAAACTTTCCATGGTAGCTACTTTGTTTTCATACCTTTGATTCTATTTATTAGATATGAACAAGACATTCTTATAAGGGATTGGTATTTACGGATTTCCATAGTATTTAGCATAACTAATGCTTAAGGGGAGTAACTTTTACTTCAAATGAAATACATAGCTTAGCTAACTAAGGACGTTATTTATTTAATGATTGCATCAAATAATTTGACATATATGGGCATTTTTATCATTTAAAAGATATATTTAATGATACATGGATTTTTGTCCTTCAAGATAATTTTACATTTTTGTGCATTGATTGCATATATCAAATGGTAAAAAGCTTCATATATATATATATATATATATAGTATTGATTGCATATATCAAATGGTAGAAATAGCTTCATATATAATATATATATATATGATTAACTAATGCAATATATATTCTTGCTTTATTATTTCTTGCTTTATTATGTCACTTTAATGTGGCAACTATATTTGTCAAATAATAAGAATATGCTTATGAATGTACGATCGATACAATGCATTAATTATTTAATTTTTTAATATATTGATTGCATCCATCAAATGGCAAAAAATATTTTAATGCATGTACAACCATCTAAAAAAATAAATAGAGGATAAACATAACAATTTCTTTACAGGAACAACTAAGCTAATTATTCTATGCAAACTAAAAGGCCATTTCCTATATATACATTATGTAAGTTTGTGTTTTTTCTACCTAAATAAATGTGATTATAATATCGCAAGTCAATAATTTTTCCTTTAAATACTAGATATAAGGTCATAAGAAAAATTATCTTCCATACATTGATTTCTTAATTGTTAAATTTTGAATATTTCGAAGAGAAAATTTAAAATATCCACAACCTATTTAGAAAAATGATAATCATTCGATCACTTTCTTAAGAAATATAATTAATGCCAGACATTTATAATTTTTATAAGGATGATATATTTTTCTAATTATAATTTTTGCCTGCTATGATATTTATAATTAGAACTAGTGAATAGCTTAATTTATAGTTTTCGATTAGCATAGATTTCTGCAAGTGTGTCGATGTTTTGATTGTGAGATTCTTTACGTACTATTTCTGTACAAAGTGAATATTATATGATCGGACTTGACGAACAAAGTTGGTCATTCTTTACTTACACAAATCTGGCCTTTGGCATGAAAATATTGCATGACATGGTTTCTTGTGTACATGTATTTCTTAGTTTATTTTGTACAAATTAATTCCCTTAAACTTGACTGGTGAGTGGTTAAAAGCAGATTATAGGCCCTGGACAGAATTAATCTTTGGACAACAAATTAAAACAACCATAACTAATATTAAATATAATAACCATATAATATAAATACAATAAATAAATATAATAATTATAATCAAATTACAATATAATAATAATAATAATTAATAAGTTACACAGTATTATGTAATATTTTTTATTATTTTTTAAAAATATTTTTTATTTAGCTATCAAATGGATGTTAAAAATTATTATTGAAATATAAAATAAAAGAATATTGCCATTGACGTCAATTCGTCCAAGCATGTTGCTATGTCATCGTTCCACGCTCCCACCGTGCCAAAGAATAAAATTATAATACATAATAAAATAATAATCCGGATTTTCAGCCCTTTATACTATACCCTTTGCCTCCTTATTCACGGGCACCGGTCAAATTAAATAAATAGTTTTTTTTATTAAAAAAACTCGGCTGGGAGAACAAAGAAAACTCTTAGGAGGGGAGTGATTTCATGCGTGATGGGGCGACCTTCCTGCCTCTTGTTGTGCGCGCTGCGTACGCGACCCGCCGGCGGCGGCAAGGAGCGACCGCCAGACTCCGAGCCAGGGCCTCTGGACGAGGGCCTGGGCCACTCCTTCCACTACTTGCGCGCCACCCCGCCCGCCCCCGCCGCCGCTGCCACAGCCGAAACAGCCTTCAAGTCCATCTCTGGCGCCTCCGTCCCCGCCAACTCCACCTACCCATCCATCTATGACGCATCCGCCGCCGACGCTCGCTTACAGGCTGCTGGCTTCCGCAGCTCCGCCTCCTTCAACGCCAGCCCATTCCATCTCTCCGCCGGCTGCGGGTGCCCTGCGTCGGGTCCGCTCGACCGGGGTTTCTCGCCCTCCGGGCCGATCTTGAGACGGTCGCTCTCCGGCGCAATCGACGCCGTGCCCTTCTCCGGCCCGCTTGTGAAGAAGAAGAGCCCATGTTTCTCGAGGGGGCTCTGGTTGCCGACCCTCTTCCGGCGGAGCCTCTCGGAGAAGAACCGCCAGCCCTGGGTGGTCCCCATCCGGTGCTTCACCCCCGGAAGGTGCGATCCCGGAGGAGCGCCCCCTCCCCCCGCCACGGCCGGGCGGAATGTCCAGTGGGCCCGCGGCAAGGCCGGAGAGGACCGGGTCCACGTCGTCTTGTCGGAGGAGCACCGGTGGCTCTTTGTCGGGATCTACGACGGGTTCAATGGGCCCGAAGCCCCTGAATTCCTTGTGGGCAACCTCTACCGATCGGTTTTCGACGAGCTCCGTGGGTTATTCTGGGAGGAAGTGGAAGAGAAGGCGAAGGAGACTCGAGAAGTTACCGAGCGTGGTCCCGGCAGAAGGAGGAAGGCTGGGCCGGTGGCCGATCATGAGTTGGTGCTGAGGGCTCTTTCGCGGGCATTGGAAGTCACGGAGCTCGCTTACTTGGAGATGACTGATAGGGCTCTGGACTGCAACCCCGAGCTGGCGATGATGGGCTCGTGCCTGCTGGTGGTGCTGATGAGGGATGACGACGTGTATGTGATGAATGTAGGAGATAGCCGTGCAATTGTGGCGCAGTATAGGCCTCGAAAGACAGCTGAGAAGAGGAATGAGGCCACTGCCAACGAACAACCCAGAGTGGTTGGAGGCAATAAGATGGATGTGGGAACTCATACACCGGGTCAAGAAGAAACAGAATTGGTAGCGTTGCAGCTTTCCACTGATCACAATACGAGCATCAAGGAAGTAAGTTCAGATAAGAGATCATGGTATTTCTTTTTCCTTACTGTCTTTATGTAGATAGATAGAGAGAGATTGTTACACATCAACGAAGAAATACTTCATAAGAGCGGATACTTCAACTATATATGTTTGGGCAAATATAAGGGTAGGTTTCTTAAGAATTCCTATCTAGTATCCAAGAAATACTTCATGAGTTAGTAGTTGATGGCTGTGTCAATGACCTTCCCATATATGTTGTGAATGTTACCTTTCACTTGCGTAGAATGAGAATATCGAGTTCATGTATGTACCTAGCTCTTGCGTGGAATGAGAATATTGATTTTGTTATTGGATTTGGCTTTTATTGGCATGCATGCATGCATGCATGCACGCATTATTATACATGTGATTGTTGGCTTTGCTTGTGCAAAATGAGAATATTGAGTTCATGACCATCCCTGGCTCTTTTATTGAATGAGATGCCGGTTTTAAATGTTTCCAGCTCTTATTTACATGGTGTAGATGAACTTTTTTGGTTACATGACCTCTACAGGAAGTCCTCAGGATAAAGAAAGAGCATCCAGATGACAGTCACTGTATTGTCAATGATAGAGTGAAGGGGCGTCTCAAGCTCACGCGAGCATTTGGGGCTGGATATCTCAAACAGGTAAATGGACTCCCACAAGACAGCCTGTTATTATGTTTGTAATGTGGAGGATCTAGCCTTCTAATGCTGATATGACTTGATATTTTATAGTTTACAGACCAAGAGTTGCCCATTCCATATGGAAACAGTCTTTAAATGAAGGCTTCTTCCCCTTTTTTCTACATATATTTCTTAATCTACTATCGTTATTTCGAGTTCATATAGATGGGGTAAGCCCTCTTTATTGATGTTACGGTCTGCAACCATTATTCTTTACTAAGCAATCATATATGTAAGTAGAGAACTTAGCGATTAAAGTCTAATGAATGTGCTATCTCACTTGCTTTATATTTTATTGCAGCCTAAGTGGAATGAGGGACTGGTTGAGATGTTCCGGAATGAGTTCATTGGAAACGCACCATACATAACTTGCTTGCCTTCACTTTGTCATCATAAGCTAGGCTCAAACGATCAATTTGTAGTCCTCTCTTCTGATGGTCTGTATCAGTATCTGAGCAATGAGGAAGCGGTCCTGCATGTTGAAAATTTCATGGAGAGGTTCCCAGATGGAGACCCTACAAAAAGTTTAATCGAGGAGCTTCTTTTTCGTGCAGCACAGAAAGCTGGTAAGATTTCTCTCTGAACTCCTCCCCGGTCTACAAATTCTGTTATTTGTAATGCTTTGATAATTCTGTCGATAATGGTTGTTGCAGTACTTCTGGCAGAAAATCAGGGTTTAGTCTGTGATGTGGTATTTGATTGATTTTTAATGATTAGTCTAAATGTCATCAGTTCAGCAGAGGTTTGTGTATCTATTCTTGCATAAACATCAGTAACAATATTTATCTCACCCAGCACTATGGATGGATATAGGCCCAGCACTGCATCTTATTCAAAATGAGAAGTGTTCTCATTTTTTTCCTCAATTCTTCCATCCAAGTCTGTTGTAAGCTGCAGCATTTATACCTCCAAAATCATTGGTCATATCTGATGTACAATTGGCAAACAACTAGATACTACAGGAATTAGATTCAGTTTTTTCTTTTTCTGAATAATTTTTCTAAATAAAGTGTTCCTGTTAAATGAGTTGAGACTAGTTTTATGGCGAATGGGTTTAGCTCATGCCCAGTAGCCAGTGCTATACAAGATGGATGGTTATCCAGGGTACTTGTGCATGAGATTGATGGATTGGCATTTAGCTAGTATACTTTTTGTGTCAGGCGATAAGTAGTGCTCTGTTGCCTGCTCATTAACACGCTGCATTGGGTTGCACGTTGTACCAACCTGGTTCGATATGCATCGCCCAAGAATTCCCATTGAGGTTACTTTCGGGAATTTCTATCTACACCCCCCAAAAGTTACTCTCGACGTCCATATATTATTTTTTAAAAAATAAAATTTTAAATTATTTTTCATATTTTCTCTTCACATCAATATGAAACAAATCTCTTCCTACACCATCTCCTCTCCTCTCCTCTAGCATCGACTCTCCCCCTCCGATCGACATAGACTCTCCTTCCTCCATTGGCACCAACTTCCCTTCACCCTCTAAGATCGGCTCCCTCCTTTTCCTTCAGCATCGGCTCCCTTCCCCCCAATCAGCATCGACTCTCCTCCCTCCATCGGCACCGGCTCCCCTCCCAGCACCGCCCCCCAACATCGGCTCCTCTTGCCCTCCATCAGCACCGCCTTGTCAGCCTCGGTCTTCTCTTGGCCCCCGGCTCCTCTTCCCTGCCATTTCCATCCAACGCCTTTCCGGCACCGTTCCCTCTTCTCCCCTCCAGCAACAGCACCGGCCCCCTTGGCCCCCGTCTTTTCTTATCCCTTTGTTTATATTTTCTCTTCATATCCATCAGGGTGGAACAGACAGCTTTCGTTCGGTCCTGATAGACCGAATAGAGAAGAATGAGGAAGGAAGGATGGGAGTGACCAGAGTTAGGGAGGAAAGGGGAGCCAAAGGATCGAAGCCAGGGAGGGGAAGAGAGCCGGTGCTAGAGGAGGGAGGAGAGGGAGGGGGAGGAGACGTGCCTGAAGGGATTTGTTTCATATGAATGTGAGAGAAAATACAAAGGATAGTTTAAAATTTTTTAAAATATATATATGGGTGCCGAGAGTAATTTTTTTGGGTGCAGACAGAAACTCCCTCTACTTTCCTATATTTCAAATATTCCTCTAATGGATTCTTAAGGCCCTTGGGCATTAGAGCCAGCCCCTTGGGTTATCTGACTTTCATAGGAGACGATGTTACATCCTTGCACTGTTTAATAATGATAGAGGTTGTTTCTTGTCTTGAAGTTAGATGCTTTACTGTCATTTTCCTGCTGTAATTATCTAATGACTCTCAATTGCAGGTATGAACTTATATGAACTCTTGGACATACCACAAGGAGACCGCCGAAAGTATCATGACGATGTTACAGTTATGGTCATATCTCTTGAAGGAAGAATATGGAAGTCCTCAGGAAATTATGTGTGACATGCTAAGAACTGGATGCACTTTGTTTTGTATGGTATACAACTGTCATCAACTCCCAAGGGCTCCTTCTGATTCTAAGGCAATATCTGTCAGTAAATTATTTTCTGAGGGTTCGGGAAGTTATCATACATTCAGTTGAAAGTTTCAACAGACAGATCAAATGCAGGTAAACCAGCATGGCTTTTGGTTTCATGCTGGTTGATGTTGCCCAATACGAAAGGGAAATTGGTTTGATGCGGTCAAAGATGAGCATACCAAGGGAGAGTGATTAAGAAAACTTTATTCTCATTTTTAGGAATATTCAGTGATGGGGCCAATAATGTTTGGTTCTTTGGCTCTGATATCACTTTGTTGGAAACTCTATCATAGTGGTATCATAGCTTGTTGTGTGTTCACTACATTTCCATAAAAGTGGTATTAGAGCCAGATAGCCAAAGAGCAGAGAGCCAAAGAGCCTGATCAATCCTAAAGTAAGAAAGAAAATCATCTTGTGTCTTCACATAAAGTATTTCTACATCTTTATTCTTCACATGTTCTCAGATTAATGAAAATGAACATCGATATATTTGCAATGGCTGACTTGCTAGCAATGTTTATTTTGGTAGGCTCCTTTTGCTCAAAACCAACTTCCTTCAGCAAGTTCCTTAACCATATTGCATGTGATACGCATGCGGATGCAGCAACATATTCAGCTTTACATGTAGAAAGAGTAACAATAGGTTGCTTCTTTGATATCCATGAAAAAGCTGCATCTCCCATAAAAAGTATAAATCCAGAAGTACTCTTTCGGTCATCCATATCTTCGGCCCAATCACTATCTGAGTAGCCAACAAGTTCAAAGTTACTATGATGAGAATAAAATAGTCCATCAGTAATGGTACCTTGGATATAACAAAGAATCCTTTTTGCTGCCTTCCAGTGTGCTGATTTGGGCTCTTCTATAAATCTGCTGACTAAGCTGACTGCATATAGTATGTCCGGCCTTGTACAAGTCATATACCTCAAACTTCCCACTAAGCTTCCATAGAGAGTAGGGTCAATTACCTTTCCTTCATTTTCTTTTGACAGCTTTGCTCCACAATCAATGGGAGTACTTATAAGATTACAATCTTTCATCTTGAATCTCTTCAAGATTTCTTTGGCATAACCTTCTTGGGATATGAAAATTCCTTCTTCGTGTTGTTTGACCTCTATAAAGATAAGATCATCCACATACAAACAAACAAGTAAAATGTTAGAATTTTTTTCTTTTACATACACAGCATACTCATAGGGACATTGCTTGAAGCCATTTTCTTTGAAGTAGCTATCAATCCTTGAGTTCCATGCTCATAGAGCTTGTTTTAAGCCATAAAGAGCCTTCTTTAGCTTCAAAACCTTCTCTTCATGTCCTTCTTCACATATCCTTTGGGTTGTTCAACATATACTTCTTCTTCTAGAAAACTATTCAAAAATGCCGACTTCACATCTAATTGATAAATTCTTCAATTGTTTTATGCAACCAAGGAAATTACTAGGCGAATTGTCTCCATACGAGCTATGGGAGCAAATACCTCCTCGTAGTCAATCCCAGCTTGTTGCTTGTAGCCTTTAGCTACTAATCGAGCCTTGTATTTTTCAACCTTTCCTTTTGCATTCTTCTTTACCTTGTATACCCATTTCACTCCGATGGGCTTATAGCCTTTTGGAAGAGTGGTAAGCTCCCATGTGTCATTCTTCTGAATTACCTTCATTTCTTTATCGATGGTTGTCCTCCAATTTTCATTCTTTACTGCTTCTTCAAAGAGATTACATCCTCATCAACATATAAACAAATGAGATTAAGTGGTCTTGTTACCTCATAGAGATATTGAATACTTTTTATCTTTCTGGAATCTTCACTTGAGGATGAAGATCTTGTGCTAGGTGATGAGAAAGGAATGGAATCTTCAACTTAAACCTTTACTTCTTCTTCTTCTTCTTGCACTTCTACCATGTTGGTGCTTCAATTCCAAACTCCTTGTTGAACTTCACATCACCATGACTTAGAAGAATTTTCTTTGCCTTTGGATCATAGAGTCTATATGCCTTGGACCTCTGGTCATATTCTATAAAGATGCAAGGATAACTCTTGTCATCAAGCTTGCTTCTCCTTTGATCAGGGATGTGTGCATAGGCAATACAACCAAACACTCTTAGATGTGATACATCTAGCTTATAACCATTCCATGCTTCTTGAGGGGTTCTTCCATCAAGATTCTTTGTTGGATAGCAATTGAGGATGTACACAATACAATTCACAGCTTCTATCCAAAACTCTTTTGGTATTTCCTTCGTCTTCAACATGCTTCTTACCATGTCAAGAATGGTTTGGTTTTTTTTTTTTTGCTACACCGTTCTATTGGGGTGAGTATGGGGCAGTTAAGGTCCTCCAAATGCCTTGAGATTTTTAGAACTCTTCGAACACCTTCGAGGTGAACTCTCCTCTTCGATCTGATCTCAAAGCTTTGATTTTGCACCCGATTTGGTTCTCCACAAGAGCTTTGAACCTTTTGAATGTCTCTAGTGCCTCCCATTTCTCTTTCAATAGATACACCCATGTTTTTCTACTAAAGTCATCAATAAATGTTAGAAAATAACAACGACCTCCAAATGAGGTCGATGTGATAGGGCCACAAATATCTGTATGGATGAGTTGCAAAGGCTTTTGGGTTCGATGAAATAACTCTTTTGGAAAGTTAGCTCTTGACTGTTTTCTGACAATACATGCCTCGCATAGTCCTTCAAAGATATCCTCAATGAGAGGTAACCCCTTCACCATCGCCTTTGAGGATAGGAGCTTCAAGGAACTAAAGTTCAAATGCCCAAATCTCAAGTGCCATAACCACATGTTATCCTTCATGCAAGCACTCAAGCACTTTGCTTCAATATACTTAATGTTCAGCACGAACATTCGATTCTTAGTCATAGGTACTTTTGCAATCAACTGATCATATTTTCTCAAGTATAAGTACCTTCCTTTCATGGAAACATCAAAGCCTTTTTCTAATAATTGACCAAGCTTAAGATATTTGTTTTCATATTAGGCACATAGTAAACATTAGAAATAAACTGTTGAGAACCATCCTTGAGTTGGATTAGGATCTTACCTATCACTTTCACTTGAACTTTTGAGGCATCTCCAAAAGAAACATTGCCTTTTACTGTCTCATCTAACTCTTTAAAGACATGTTTGTGCCCACACATATGATTGCTTGTGCAGGTATCAAAGTACCATATATTCTCATTGGAAGCTTCTATTCCCTTCTCTGCTAGTAGTAATATACCATTTTCTTCTTCCTCCTTGCTTGCATAGTTGGCCTTCTCATGCACTTGGTTATTCTTATTATGGTAACATTCTAATGAATAATGACCATATTTGCTACAAATAAAACATTTAACTTTTCTTTTATCATACATTTGTCCTCCTTTTGAGAAACCTCCTTTCCTTTTTTCGACTTGAGTGCTTTCTTCATTTGATGGAAATCCTAGGCCTCCTCTTCCTCTGTCACATCCAAAGGAACCTCGTCCTTGTCCATGGTCTCATCCATGATGATATCCATGGCTGTAACCATGACTGTGGTTTATACAGCTGCTTTACCTGTTGGGCCTTCCTTCTTCTCATTGATGGTAAGCTTGCTTTTCAGGGCTTGCTCCAAAGGTTCTTCTTTTCGCATCAAGATCCTCTGTTCATGGACTTGTAGAGTACCTATGAGTTCATCAACTGTCATAGTGTCCACATCTTTTGACTCTTCAATTGATGTCACAATATAGTCAAACTTTTGATCCAAAGATCTTAGGATCTTCTCCAATACATGCTTGTCCTCCATATTTTCACCATTTCTTCTCATTTAGTTCACGATAGATAAAACCTCTGTGAAGTAATCCGAGATGGATTCTCCTTCCTTCATCTTCAAAGTCTCGAACTTGCCTCTCAACATTTGGAGACGCACCTTCTTTACTTTTTCAACACCCTTATAAGCTTTTTCAAGAATCTCCCATGCTTGCTTTGAATTGGTAGCATCAGCAACCTTCTCAAAAGCAGCTTCATCTAAGCCTTGGTAGATGAAGTAGAGAGCCTTCTTATCTTTCTTCAAATTCTCTCTTTGTTGCGCTCTATCTCCAACTTCTTCATAGCCTCTTTCGACTATGTCCCAAATGTCTTGAGATCCAAACAATGCCTTCATTTGGATACTCCAATTCTCATAGTTGGTATTGGTAAGACGAGGAATGAAAAGCATTCTAGTAACCATGATCAGGTTTTGATACCACTTTGATAGAGTATACAACAAAGGTGGAACACACAACAAGAGTATGAAAGAAGAAAGATAAAATATTTTTACTATATGAAACAATGGAAGAGTACAATTTTTCTCATAAGCTCTCTCTCTTTCTCTCTTTCATACTCTTGTTGTGTGTTCCACCTTTGTTGCATACTCTATCAAAGTGGTATCAAGCCTGATCATGGCTATGAAGAGTCATATGAAAAAATTAAAAGTCATATGGAAAGACTAAAATATTACATTATGATGTATTTATGAGGAAAGATTAATAGTCACTTTCTATTTCTATATATACGACATATTGTATTGAGTCTAAGTAAGTTTGGAGAGCTTTCTAAAATGATAATATAGATATTTCTTCCACTCCAAGCATATCCCCTTGCGCATTCAAAGTGCACTACCAAAATATTTTTTCTACAAAGTGGTATCAGAGCAATACCAAATATTTTCCAATAGAGTGGTATCAGAGCTTATTGTGTGCTCACTACGTTTTCAATAAATTTTTATATTTCTCCCACTCCATGCATATTCCCTTGAGCATTGAAAGTGTGCTACCAAAATATTTTCCTACAAAGTGGTATCAGAGCAATACCAAATATTTTCCAACAAAGTGGTATCAGAGCTTGTTGTGTTCTCACTACGTTTGAATGAGTCAATCCAAACGGAAGTTAGAACAGGAGATGATCAAAGGCTTCAAGTCAAGGGAAGTGGTATGATTCTTGTGCAAACCAAGGAAGGTACAAAGCATATCTCTAATGTTTTCTTTGTTCCTGGTCTTAAACATAATCTTCTTAGTATTGGACAACTTCTTCTGAAGCAATACAATGTCAAATTTGGCAATAATGCATGTGAGATCAAAGACAGAAAAAATAAACTGATTGCTAAGGTGATAATGACTCCAAACAAAATGTTTTCTTTGAAGATCAAAACTAAAGCTCTTTCTTGCTTTAGGACAATCATCAAAAACTCATCATGGTTATGGCATTTACGGTTTGGACATTTGAGTTTTAAAACTTTGTCTTATATGTACAAGCATCACATAATGAGTGGCATGCCGAATATCCATCAACTCAATCAAATATGTGAAGGATGTGCACTTGAAAAGCAACATCACAAGTCTTTTCCAAACAAGAATGCTTGGTGAGCATCAAGGCATCTTGAACTGGTACACAGATTTATGTGGAACTATGCAAATAATATCTCTTGGAGGTAATCGATATTTTCTTATATTTATTGATGATTATAGTAAAAAAATATGGGTTTATTTTTTGAAGGAAAATCAAAAGTTTTGAAGTATTTCAAAATTTCAAAACTATGGTTGAAAATGAAAAAGGTTACTCCATAAAGATGCTGTGATCCGATCGTGGTGGAGAATACATAACACTCACTGATTATTTAAAGGAGCATGGAATTCGACATCAACTCACTGTTCATTATACTCCTCAACAAAACAAAGTTACTGAAAGAAAATAGAGCCATAATGGAACTTACAAGAAGCATGCTAAAAGCTAAAGGGATGCCAAACACTTTTTGGGCTGAAGCAGTCGCATGCACGTTTATCTCCTAAATTATGCTTCCACAAAAGGTATTTGTGGCATGACACCATATGAAGCTTGCAGCGGGCACAAACCAAATGTCAGCCATCTTCGAATCTTTGGGAGCATTACATATTCTCATGTACCAGATACTAAGAGAGGCAAACTTGATGACAAGTCTAAAAAATGTATACTTATGGGTTACAATGAAAACTCTAAGGCATACAATCTATACAATCCTACTACTGAGAAGACTATCATACGTAGAGATATTTTGTTCAATGAAGAAGACTCTTGGAACTAGGATACAGGCACCAAGGATGGATAGATCAGCAAGCAAAAGTCAATCATAATAGATGAAGAAGAACCAGAAAGTCCTACTAATATGATCGATATCCATCCTCATTCTCATCATCTTCAAGGAACAATGACTCTCCTCCAAGAAAAATCATATGACTTTCTAATATCTATGACTCTACAAGGGCATTATCAGATGAAGATTTGACAAATTTTGATCTCTTGGCTGATGCAGATCCAATCACTTTTGAAGATGCCATACAGCAAGAGAAGTGGAGATAAGCAATGGATCAAGAAATTGAAGCAATCAAAATAAATAAAACTTGGGAGCTAGTTGAGCTTCCTAAAGGAAAGAAGACCATTGGAGTCAAGTAGATTTATAAAACCAAATTGAACGCACAAGAAGAAGTTGACAAATACAAAGCAAGGCTAGTGGTGAAAGGCTATAAGCAAAAGCATCGGATTGACTATCAAGAAGTTTTTTCTCCTGATGCTCGTCTTGAAACAATCAAGTTAGTTCTTGCTTTGGCAGCACAAAATGACTAAAACATTTATCAAATGGACGTAAAGTCAGCTTTTCTAAATTGTGTTCTTAAAGAACAGGTCTACATTGAACAACCATCTAGCTATATCATGAAAGGGGAAGAAATAAAAGTATGTCAATTAAAGAAAGCACTCTATGGCCTGAAACAAGCTCCTCGTGCTTAGTACAGTCGGATCGATAACTACTTCATGAAGAATGGCTTCAAGAAATATCCATATGAGCCTCCTCTTTACATCAAAGAAGGTAAAGATGGTAAAATTCTTATTGTTTGTTTATACACTACAAGAAAATTATGAAATAGTGATGCAACTTAGCGACGCAAATATTCATCGCAAAATAATGACAGAATTGCAACGTAATTACGATCCATGAAATCTATGATGCCATTTAGCAACGCATTAAATCAGTCGCTAAATAGTAACGTATTTAGTGACTTTCAAAAAATTTCGTCGCTAAATAGCGACTCCCAAAAAATTTCATCGCTAAATAGTGACTCTATTAGTGAAGCGACGCATTAAAATGCGTTGCTATTTAACGATGCAATAATACATCGCTAAATAGTGATGCACTGCTTGCATCGCTATTTAGCGATGTATTTTAATGCATCGCTATTTAGTGATGCATAACTGTGTGTCACTATTTAGCGACGCATTATTGCGTCACTAAATAGCAACACATCAAAATACGTCACTAGTTAGCGACACATTAAATGAGTCGCTATTTAGCGATGCATAATTATGCGTCACTAAATAGTGATGCATTAAAATGCATCACTAAATAGCGACTCAAAGTTATGCATCACTATTTAGCGACTTAAATAGCGACGCATTTTGTTGCATCGCTAAATAACGATGCATTTTGATGCGTCGCTAAATAAGGTTTTAGGGTTTAGGGTATTTAGGGTTCAGAGTTCAGGGGTTCAGGGTTTAAGGGTTCAGGGGTCTAGGGGTTCAGGGTTTAAGGGTTTAGGAATTCAGGGTTCAGGGATTAAGGGTTTTAGGGTTTCAGGAGTTTAGGGATTTAGGGTTTTAGCTAGGGTTTAGGGTTTTAGGGTTTTATGGTTTTAGGGTTTAATTTTAGGGTTTAGGTTTAGGGTTTAGGGTTTAAGGGTTTATTGTTTAAGGGTTTAGGGTTTAAGGGTTTAGGGTTTTAGGGTTCTAGGGGATTTAGGGGTTTTAGGGTTTTAGGGTTTTAGGTTTTAGGGTTTAATTAGGGGTTTAGGGTTTTAGGGTTTAATTAGGGGTTTAGGGGTTTAAGGATTAGGGTTTTAGTTTTTAGGGTTTTGGGTTTTAGGGTCTTAGGGGTTTAGGGTTTAGGGTTTTTTTGTTTTTTTAGGAATTTTAGGGTTTAGGGTTTAGGGTTTAGGATTTAGGATTTTATGTATTTAGGGTTTAGGGTTTTAGGGTTTTAGGATTTAATTAGGGTTTTAGGGTTTAGGATTTAGGATTTTTAAGGTTTAGGCTACATTCTCGGCACAAAGGCGTAGATCGAACTGAAGGCAGCATCGATCCTAGGAAGGACCTTATAGTCGGCCACCCAAAAACACTGTGGGGCCGCCAATGCATACCATTCCGTGGGGCAGACTGGCCAGCCCAGCCCAATGTCCAACTATGAGCTTTTAACTGCAACAACTTAAATATATGCTATTGGAGCTGGAATTACCACAGCTGCTGGCACCAAACTTGCCCAGCAATGGATTCTCGTTAAGGGATTTAGATTGTACCATTCCAATTACCAGACTCGAAGAGCCGGCCGATATTGTTATTTATTGTCACTACCTCCCCATGTCAGGATTTTGTAATTTGCGTGCCTGCTTCCTTCCTTAGATGTAGTAGCCATTTCTCAGCCTCCCTCTTCAGAATCGAACCCTAATTCTCCATCACCCATCGCCACCATGGTAGGCCCTTATCCGTCTCCGAATTCGGGGGAAGACGAGAGTGGCACAAGGCCAAGCCCAACCCCCGGTCGGCCACCATGAAGGTAATCCGCGATAAGAGATCGAAGTGCCACCGAGGGCGGAGGAGGGGAGCAAGGGGCAGGAGCGCCGCCCACAGGAGGTTCCAGAAGGAAGCGGACATGTAACATCGCGACCACCCACATTACCCTAGAGGCTTCAGCAAAACGAGTGACATAGATTATAATATATCAATATATAAAATTATCACTATATAATATTAATTATTATATACTATAATAATTAATATAAAATTTAACATTATATAATATTAATATTAGCGATGCATAATTGCTTCGCTATTTAGCGATGCACAGAAAATGCATCGCTATTTAGCAACGCATAGAAATAGCGATGCATTGACTATGCGTCCCTAAATAGCGACGTATTTTATACGTCGCTATATTCCCGCCATATCCGGCCTTATCCCGCCAAATTAGCGACGCAACTATGCGTTGTTAATTAGCGACGCATAAATGCGTTGCTAATTAGCGATGCATAGAGTTTGCATCGCTAAATAGCGATGCAAATTGTATGCGTCGCTATTTAGCGATGCATTTACGCGTCACTATCGCTATTTAGCGATGCATTTACGCGTCGCTAATTAGCGATGCAACGCATGCATCACTAAGTAGCATAAATGTGTCGCTAATTGGTGACCCAATGCATGCGTCGCTAAGTAGCAATGCAATTAGCGACGCATGCATTACATCGCTAATTAGCGACGGATTAGCAATGCTATATAGGCATCATTAAACCTCTTTTATAAAATACCCTCATCCAGCCCTAATCTCTCTCCCTCCCACTTCCTCCCTCCCTCTTCCCCACCTCCGGCGGCGCCCCTGCCCTCCCTCTTCCTCCTCCCTCTTCCCCACCTCCACAGGCTGTGGCCATGCAGCTAGGTCGCCTGGCGCCTGGCCGCGGCCGTGGCTAGGCAGCCAGGCCGCCTGGCGCCTAGCCACATGGCCAGTCCGATTGGCCATGTGGCTACAGCTCAACCACGTGGCCAGTCGGACTAGCCACGTGGCTACAGCTCGACCATGTGGCCGGGCGACCTGGCCACATGGCTAGGCCATGACCAAAAAAAAAGCCCTCCCCCTCCCCCTCCCTTTGGCCAGCCGCGGGCAGGCCACCGTGGCCGTGGCCTGGCAGCTGATCGGTGGCCATGGCCGTGGACATGGCCTGGTGGCCGACCACGGCCTGGCAGCTAGCCATGGCTTGGCCACAGGCCATAGCCTTACGGCCAGCCACGGCCTGGCCACAGGTCATGGCCAGGCCGCCTGGCGCCTGGTGATTTTTAGTATGATGGGCCAAGATAGATCTACTACCGATGGACAGAGCGAGCAAGGACGTAGCCCTACCACATCAGATCACATAAGCATTAGAGATGAAGAGTTCAGATCTACAGCCTTCGAGTCTCATAACCGATCGGCATAGACCTCTGAGAGTTCTTCCTACGTCGGCCGCACCGTACTTTGACTGGATGCTGATGAGCTATAAGTATATGCTAATTGTAAATATATGTTTATTTTTTTAAGTTAATTACTTATAAACATGCATTTTTTAACAGCTTTATTGAGCAACATACTGTATCAAGCCGGATCAGCTCTATATTCCAGAGGCGTGCTGATCCAAGTGGCTACGATTGGCACCATATATCTGTGGCCATAAGGGAGTTTTATTTTTCAAAGTTTTAGATAAACTTATTAAATAAAATTTATCATTGATATAAATTTCTTAATCTTAATATATTCTTAAACTAACTATTTATTTCAATGTAGAAAAAGTTTACGTGGAACCCTGCCATCCATGAATACATTAGGGCAGCATGGAATGCTCTTGCAGCACGCCGATACTCCAACATACTTCATCGTTGGAGGAGATCGGATGAGCATCCTGTGCATATGCTGGAGGGTATTTGGCATGACTGGCAGCAGGTATGGCAGTCTGAGGCCTGGCAAAAGAGCTCTGCATCAGCCACCATGAATCGTCGATCCAAGAAGGGCGGTCGTGGCATGGGTCTCTCCTGCCATACTGCGGGGTTCATTTCGATTTAGAAGCACAGACATCATATGGTAAGAAAACATAAATAATTTAATAACTAATTTAGTTATTTGTAAATACTTAAATTTATATTATTTCTTCTGCTTTTGTAGTCTGAGCAGGAGGGCAGAGATCCTGGTGAGTTTTATCTATTCAGAGCGACACATACTAGGAAGGACGGTTCTTAGGTCGATGCATGATCATAGGAGGTTGCAATAAGAAATTAGCTTTATATTGTATCTGTTTAATTTCTAAAATTTTATTCAGGTTCATATATTGATTTATTTATCATTGATTCTATATATCAAAGGCACGAGTCAAGGAGCTTCAGCTCCAGGCATCGCAGGTCAACTCCACTAATGGGGGGCCGCCCGTGAACTCTCACCACAAGAGAGTTGACGTGTATTTTTGGAAGCTGTTGGTGCCCAGCCGCGAGACCGTAGGGTCTATAGTCTGAGCACTAAAGCTTCTAGATATTTTTCCATTAGGGCTCCAGTTCGCACTATCCTGGCAATATTCCAACCGAGCATTTAGATAACATTCGGAGATCTATTACGGAGGAGGTTCGATAGGAGTTCGACCAGCATACGGGAGGCCTTCAGTAAAAGCTTACAAACATGAGAGAGCATATGTGTTAGATGCAGGATTTGGCTCGCCTCATGTCGCAGGGTTCATTCCGGCCTCCGCAGCCTTCCCATGATATGATAGTGCAGATTCTTGATGTATTATTTTCTTTACTCTTATGTTTTATATATAAAATTTTAAATTATTAATATATTAAATTTTTATATATTTTTAAAAATTTTGTGATGAATGTTTTGATCAATATTTTTAAAAATTTAGTGATAATGTTTTGATCAATATTTAAATGCAATAAAATTGTATTAAGAGGTTTAATTTATAACATTTTAAATTTAATTAAAAAATTAATTAGCAACATAATTGTAATGAAAGTTTTTCATTGTAATTATTTTTTAAAAAATTAATTATTGATTTTACAAAGCAATTCTAAGCATCATAATATTGCGACGCCAATTCAGGGTTGCAAAATTGTGACTCTTAAATTACATCACAATTTTGCGATGCCAAATTGTGTCGTAATATCGCAATAATGCGACATAGTTTGTATCACAATATTGCGATGCAATTAGTTGTAAAATTGCAACGCAATTAGTCATAAAATTGTGATGCAAGTGAGAGTCCCTAATGCGTTGCTAAATTGCGACGACCTCAATTTAGTCGCAAATTAGTGATATTTTTTTTGCGTCGCTAGGCGTCGCTATTTAGCGACACAATTGCAATGGATTGGACGTTGTGACAAGGTTCACAGCGATGCCCAAATTGCGTCGCTAATGCGTCGCTAAATCCATTTAGCGATGCAATAATGATGCATTTTGGCGTCGCTAAAACTGAATTTTCTTATAGTGTTATATGTTGATGATTTGATCTTTACTGGTAGTAGCAAAAATATGTGTGACTACTTCATGAAATCAATGATGAAAGAGTTTGAGATGACAGATATGGGACTTCTTCATTACTTTCTTGGAATTGAGGTAGAGTTGGGCATCGGACCGTGCCGCCCATGGGCCGGCATGGCTCGGCATGAGCTCATGGGCAGCACAGCCTGGCATGACCCAGGCCGTGCCTAGCACGGTCTGGTCTACTACAGTACCAGACCGTGCCAAGCATGGCCCATTAAATCATACCATACCAAGCTCAAAAATTTTAGCCTGCAAACCAAGCCCGGCATGGCCCATGATGGGCCTGGGCTGGCATGGCCCAGCCATGCCCGTCGTGCTGACACGGCACGGCCCATAAGGGCTTGGGCCATGCTGGCCCACAAGGGCCTGGGGAGGATGAGGAGGAGAGAGAAAGGCAAGAGGAGATGGAGAGGCACTCAGCGTCGGAGGAGTCACAGAGGAGAGGAGGCTCAGAGAGGAGTCGGTGGAAGAAGATTTGGGGTTAGTGTTTCAGTGGAGGAAATACTAGGGAGACTTGGGGTTGGTGTTCTTGGAAGGAGTGGAGGTGGAAACCACCTTCTAGGGCTCTGGCTTGGGGCTCTGCTGCTTCTTGAGGCCGAGTAGCTCCCTCCATCGTCTAGAGCACTGCGGTGCCTTGGAAGACTTGGCAACAAAGGCATTTGATCCAAGAACGTTTGCCACCCTTTGTGGCACCGCATTCGCCTCCGGCGAGCGGATACCATCTACGGCCCCACCGCAGCCATGCCAAGGCCAGCTAGAAGGGGGACTAGCTTCCTGTCAGAGAAGAGCTCATCAGTAGGGAGCATGGCGATGGGATCATCGAGACGGAACTCGAAGTCGGCGAGATCCTTACAGGCAGCATCCAGATCCGGCATCTTCAACTCTAGCTTCCCAGCATCGATCATCAGGGGGGCATCGTCGGCGGGATCACGACTGAAGGAGATCCTAGGGTTGAGCCAGCTGTAGGACAAACAGGCTGTGGGGTAGTCGAGGAAGGGCTCCGGTGACATTCCGACATTATTAACGCATGCGGACGCCATCATCGGCGATCATGAAGCAAGGGAGCTCAGACGAAGTCCACGAGAGCTGGATGATTTCTCGATCGACGATGAGGAATATTGGGAGGAATATTGAGCCATGCCAGGCGTGCCTAGCACGTGCTAGGCATGGCCCATCAGGGGCCATGCCTGGCACGGCTTGGGCCTAGCATGCCCGTTTATTACTGGCACGGCTTGGTTTTTGGTGCAGCCCGACGGGCCTGGGCCATGCCATGCCAGGCACGGCCCAGTGCCCAAGTCTAAATTGAAGTGAGACAAGACCAAGGAGTCTTCATATCTCAAAAGAAATATGCCAATGACTTACTGCAATGGCTCATAATGGAAGGTGCAAAACCCATAAGTACTCCTATGGAATTTAGCCCAAAGTTAAGAAAGAATGAAGAAGATTATCCTTTTATCGATATGACATTTTATCGAAGACTAGTTGGAAGTCTCATGTATCTAACTGCAACATGACCAGATCTCACTTTTGCAGTTAGCATGATTAGTAGATTCTTGGAATCACCAAAGCAAAGTCATTGAAAAGCTGGCAAAAGAATTCTAAGGTATGTTCGTGGAACAATTGATCATGGCATACACTATAAGAAAGTCAATCAACCATGTTTGATTGGTTTAAGTGATAGCGATTGGGGTGAAAGCATCGATGATTGTAATAGCACTTCTGGTTATGTTTTCAACATTGGTTCTGGTGCAATCTCTTGGGCCTCAAAGAAATAATCATGTGTGGCACTTTCCACTACTGAAGCAGAATATTTGTCTTTGGCTACAACAAGTTGTCAAGCTCTTTGGTTGAGATGGGTATCAAAAGAACTCAAGCAAGCTCCATTGGAAGAAATAACTTTGTTTTGTGATAACAAATCCGCCATAGCTCTTACTAAGAATCCAGTTTTTTATGGCAAAAGCAAGCACATCATAATCAAGTATCATTTCGTCTGAGAATTGATCAAGAATGGTGAAGTAATCATCAAATATTGCAAGACTCAAGATCAAGTGGCCGATATTTTTACAAAAGCATTGCAGAAAGAGAGTTTTATGAAGCACAAGAATGCACTTGGAGTTTTTCAAGGGTAACTTGAGAGGAAATGTTAAAAGCCTGAATCAAATTTGCAAAGCTTATGCATGAATCATGTTTAAGGGGGGATGTTAGATAATTAAATACATGACTCTTGTCATCAAGATTGTCATAAAGGATAACTCTTATCACTTTTGTATCTATAAATATGCAAGGATAACTCTTGTCATCAAGCTTGCTTCTCTTTTGATCTGGGATGTGTGCATAGGCAATACAGCTAAACACTCTTAGATGAGATACATCTGGCTTATATCCATTCCATGCTTCTTGAGGAGTTCTTCCATCAAGATTTTTTGTTGGGTAGTGATTGAGGATGTACACCGTACAATTTATAGCTTCTGCCCAAATTCTTTTGGTATTTCCTTCATCTTCAGCATGCTTCTTACCATTCAGGATGCTTCTTACCATGCTCCGTCTTCAGCTCACGGACGATCGAAGAAGGTGATCTAGCATCAACAGATTAGCATGTCAGGTAGGGGGCAGAGAGAAAAGACCTACAGTGCTAGGCTATAAATTTTTATTCCCTCCTAAATCAACGATGGTGGTGACACATGCACAGGAGGCCTCCACCAGTTGCGCATGAGAGCCTTCCCAATAGATTGATCAGCAGGAAGCCAGCCTTTCTGCTCCACCATTACCACCACCCCAAACCACTCAACCTGACCAGCTTGCCACCCTCACCCAATAAGTCCAAGCACTAATGGCAGTTGTCCCTAAGTTGTAGGAGCAATACTTCGTAGCCACACAATAACAACTAGGAGCTTCCTCTCCCCCTACAGCTACTGCTGAGGCCAGCCATCATTTCACTGGCTTAAGATCCCTTCATCGAGAGACTCACCGCTGCCATGCCTCACTAGAGCACCACTAGAACGACTATCAAGCTTACCAGCAAGAGCACCACCACTATGAAGTCCCCAAGTGGCCTCGATCACCCACTTGCCATCCAAACGGTTCTCCCTTCCATGAACGGCGACACGAGAAGGAGCCCAAGCATTCACCTCCCACCTCCAGTCGACATAATTTTCTAGGAGGCAGGTCACCAACATGCTGAAGTATCCAAATCAGTAGAAGGAGACAAATTCTCCCCAAGATATTTCACAAAGAAGCTCCAAGCATACGACCTTATCATCCAACTTACTTCACAAGCTAAAGATTAGACTCTTAAGCATATTAGTCATTACATGACCCCAGTGGACCCACAGTAGGGAGGCATTGACCCCCTGGCCCTTGGTCACTAGATGATGACAACCTCCTGACTCCGTGTCATAAGTTGGACGACTCTAGTGGACCCACAACAGAGAGGCGTCGACCCTCTTGGCCCTTGGTCACTGGGCAACGACAATCTCCTGACTTCGTGTCATATGTCGGATGACCCCAGTGGACCCACAACAGGGAGACATCACCCTCCTGGCCCTTTGTCACTGGGCAATGATAACCACCTGACTTTGTGTCATAAGTCAAACAACTCTAGTGGACCCCAAGCGGGGAGACGCCGACCTATCGGCCCATAGTCATTGGACAACGATAACTTTTTAACTTCGCATCGATGAGTCCGCTCGGCTCACAGTTGAGAGATGTCAACCTCCCAGCTCATAGTCATCGGATTCCCTCTTTCCGACCCTATGTCAAATGAGTCTGTTCGACTCTGAGTCAGAGACATTGGCCTCCAGACTCACAATCGTCAAATGCCCCAGGTCAGTCTCAGCAACCCTCGGGCTGGTTTCAACAACCCCCGAGTTGGTCTCAGCAGCCCTCGAGTCGAACTCGGTAGCCCTCGAGTCGGTCACAACAGCCCCCAAGTCGATCACAGTAGCCTCCGAGCTGGTCTCAGTAGCCCTCAAGCCAGTCTCGTAGCCCCCGGATTATCTTCAAAAGTCTTCCAAAGAGCCTCCTAGGTGGACTCTGATTCACTCGACCACCCGAGCTACGCTTCAACTCTGCCTCAATGGCATCAACTCTTTATCAGCGGGCAACCAATCCCCGGATAGGACTTTGATCCACTTGGTCACCTGAGCTGTGCTTCAGCTCTACCTTAGCAGCCAACCAACCTCCCAAGTAGGACTCTGACAAAATTCAGCCATCCAAATTGCACTTCAGCTCTGCCTCAGCAGCCAACCAGCCTCCTAAATAGGACTGTAACCAAATTTGGCCACTCGGGCTACGCTTCAGTTTTGCCTCAGCGGCCAACCAGCCTCCTGAATAGGACTCCGATCCACTTGGCCCCTCAGACTGCTCTTTAGTTTTGCCTTAATGGCCCTAACTTTACCTCAACGGCCAACCAACCTCCCGGGTAGGACTCTAATCGACTCGGCCACCCGGGCTGCGCTTCAGCTTTGCCTCAATGGCCAACCAACCTCCTGAATAGGACTTCGATCAAATTCAACAACCCGAACTATGCTTTAGCTCTGCCTCAGTGGCCAACCAACCTCCCAGGTAGGACTCCGACCAAATTTGTCCACCAAGGCTATGCTTCAGTTCTGCCTCAGTGACCAACCAACCTTTCGGGTAGGACTCCAATCCACTTGGCCACCTGGACTGCGCTTCAGCTCTACCTCAACAAACCTAACTCTGCCACAGCAGCCAACCAGCCTCTCAGGTGGGACTTCGACCCACTCGACCAACCGAGCTACGCTTCAACTCTACCTCAACAGCCAACCAGCCTTCTGGGTAGAACTCCGATCCACTCGGCCACCCAGACTGCACTTCAACTCTGCTTCAATGGCCCCAACCCTACCTCAGTGGCCAACAGCTAACTGGGTAAGGCTTTAACTCAAATCATGCACTTGCAATAGATTGCTAGCTGCTCTCAGCTGGCCAAAAAGCCCAAGTTAGCTCATGGTTAAAATGATTAATTCCTTAGCTCACAATTGATGAGCATCCATTTTCATATTTCATGTCAAAAGAAGAAGACCAAGTTAACTTACAATTAGGAGAGATCAACTCCTCAGCTCACAGTTGATGGGCATCGATCCACTGTAAAACTTTGTATCAAAAGAAGAAGACCACAAGTTAGCTCACAGTTGAGAGAGATCAACTCCCTAGCTTACAGTTGAAGGTGAAGGTCACTCTTAACCGACCAAGAAGACCCAGCCAGCTCACAGTTGAGAAAGCTCAACTCACAGTTGGCAGATGCTTACCTCCCGGCTCTGAGTTGAAAGAGGATTACTAGTTGCTCCCAGCTAGCTAAAGGTAACCAGCCTACCTCCAACCTTGCTTAAAGTCTTTCGAGCAAGCAGATGCACAGTTTTGGAGAATATGCAGATGCGGTCATGAGTCCCATAAGGATAGAACAAAATTATCAACATCGAAAGTAGTGCAAAAAGAAAAGGATTCTTCCATTAGGAAGAATCAAAATTGAAGCTAGCATGAAAAGACAAGTGCAAAAATAAAGAGTTCTACACTCCTCTCGCTTGGCGGATGCAAAGCATGTGGTTGCACAAGCTCAGGAGTATATGGGGGCATCTAATGGGACCAATAAATTCCATAGGCAACAATAATCGCATCCGGGTTGTACCCCCCAGTCGACCACCTAAGTCGGCCATTCTCAGTTGGCCTCGGCCCTTTTCCAATTGGCCTCGGCCTCTTTCAGTTGTCCTCGGGTCGGACCCCCAAGTCGGCCACCCGAGTCGGCCATCTCCAGTCGGCCTTTTCTACTCGGCCCTTGGAGTCGGCCCTTTCTACTCGGCTTCTGGAGTTGACCTTCTCTTCTCGGCCTCCGGAGTCGGCCACTTCTATTCCACCTTCGGAGTCGGCTTTCTCTACCCGGCCATCGATGTCAGCCTCTCCTACTCTGCCCCTGGAGTTGGCCTCTTCTATTTGGCCCTAGGAGTCGGCCCCTTCTACTCGGGTAGGTCATATCATCCATGTTGCCTAGATGTAGCAACCCAAGAGGGGGGATGAATTGGGTTATTAAAAATTAATTACTATTGCAAATATGTGCTTTAACCCTAATTTGAAATTACTTGGCAGCGGTGTAGTGAAGTGCACAGAATGAAAATAACACAAAAAAAATAGGGAACCACAAACACAAGAGAATTTATAGTGGTTCGGTGCTAAACCCTGCACCTACGTCCACTCCCCAAAATATCCTTTGGGAATTTCACTAATCGTATCACAACAATTACAACCTCTAGCCTTCCCCGGCTAGCCGTCTTATTTTACAAGGCACAAGGCAGTCAAAACCCCTAGCCTTACCAGGCTAATCCTCTTGTTTAATGGCATAAGGAAGCCAACAAGAACCAAGGGTTAACACTAACCCTTTTACAAAAGATTCAGAGTAAATAATAAGAGGCAGCTCCTATAATGAGCAAATATTTAGAGAATACTTTACAAATTTGTAGTAAATCCTCAGCAATAAATGAACAATGTTGAGGTGGCTTGAATCTTGATTTGCTTGAAGGCTTTAAAGCGTATGGATGACTTTTCAGCAATGAAAGATCTTCAATGCACAGCAACTAGCTTTCAACCACTCTGAAAATATGCAATAAAAGCTTTCTTTCTTGAATATCTCTCTTGTATTTTTCTTTTTTAAAATCCATCATGATTTGCTTCTAATCTCAGCTATATATAATGATCCAACGGCAAAAAGATCCGTTAGATACAATTGAAATAAATGAAAATAAAAATAGAAAGAAAATATAACCGTTGAAATTATTTTCCTTAAGCATTGAATGCAAGAATCCATTTGAGGTAGGAAGAACTCTGTCATCATTCAAAAATTAAAAGTTAGTCTAGCTGAAAATAGCAATCAAATTAAAATAGAGAGAGAGACGCCCAACAACGGCTAGAAGCACAGCTAACTGGAATTAATTCCAGGCGGCTGAGAGCATTGAAGACGATCGGCTATCAAAAGGAAAAAAATCCTTAGCTAGCTAACAAGCTAGCTTCCAAGAGATCACACGCCAAAAGCTCAGGAGAGGAGAGCTAGCTAAAACAATGGTTAGTTAGCTTCCCAGCTAACTAGCAATCAATTCATGCGGCTGAGGAGAAAAAGTCAAATCCCAATAGTTAACTATTTAGCTAACTAACTCAATAGATAGTTAGCTCACCAGCTAACTTATTTTGAATATCTTTCGGTTTGCAACAGAAAAATAGAAACGTTAGAGAGGAGGAGTTAGCTATTCAGCTAACTGAGCAACCAATAGTTAGCTTCCTAGCTAACTAAGCCAAAAAGTAACAAAGCAATCGTCTAGAGGAGTTAGCTATTCAGCTAACTGATGAAAAGCAGCAGCCATACGCCCAGGGAGAAGCCAACTTCCCAGTTAGCTAACTCTCCAGCTAACTCAGTAGTGAATCCAAACGGCTTGAAAGAGTGGAAGTTAGCTCTCCAGCTAACTAAAAAAGAGTGGCTCACGGCTTGGAGGATCCTATGAAGTTTAGTTAGCTAAGAAAGAAACCAGTTAGCTCCAAAACAAATCAGTCAACTAACAGGAGAAGCTAGCTAGCTAAGAGAAGCATCAGCTAGCTCACCAGTCAGCTAGAAAAGAGGGGCGATCGGCCATGATATATAACAGGGAAACATAGTCAACTAAACAACAAGCCAGCTAGCTAACAAAGAAGTCAAGTGAGCTAAGTAGCTAACTGATACCCAAGGTACACGGCTGCATAGTGACGTTCAAAACCATAGTTAGCTAAAATGAAAAATCAGCTAACTAACAAAGAGGTCAAGCTAGCTAACAAGAGCTCCAGCTAGCTAAAGAAGAAGCATGCTAGCTCCAGAAAGACAAGGCTCGGCCAAGCAATTTTAACAGGCACCTCAGCTAGCCAAAAGGAACTCCAGCTAGCTAACAAAGGAGCAAGCTAGCTCACCAGCTAGCTACAAAAAATAATCGATCGGCCAAGTCACAGATACATATTGGTAGTTAGCTAAAAAACATGCCAGCTAGCTAAGGAAAAGAGCAAGCTAGCTAGATAGCTAACTCCAAAAATAAAATAGAACGGCCATAGGAATTTGATAGCTTAGAGTTTGATAGCAAGAAAGTGGCAAGTTAAAATGAATTTATGCTCACATAAAATTGTGCATGAAGATACTTACTTGTATAACATCTGAATTTCTCTGCAACAGGCTTGATTAATCATTGCTTAATTATTTTGTGAACATCAAAATCAATGTAGGGTCAGCAATCTCCCCTTTTTGATGATGACAAAACCATTAAGCATTCAAAGAAAAATTATATGTGAATAATATGAATAAACAGAGTGTATACATAAAATCATTACTTTCTCCCCCTGTCAATTTGAATAGGTAAACTCCCCCTTAATATATGGATTTTATTACTTCCTCCATTTCCTTAATGTATGCAACATTCTTCTCCCCCTTTTTGTCATTGATCAATAAGAAGATTGAAGAGTTTTGCAATAAATTGGAGCATAATACATTAGGATAATATGATTATTCATACATATTAATAACAGTCATACAGAACATCAAGTAAGATCAATACTACAATATTACATGACATAGTTTGAAGTCATACAACACAAATAGTAGAGTCATAAACATTCATTATATATCGTAAATAGTCATAAACATTCATAATCATTCATAAACATTCTTCACTTCTCATCATCATCAGAAGAAATTTGAACAGAAGAGGAGGGTCCTGACTTGTCTTGTTGAGGTGGAGGAGACCAAAGATGCGGATGGGAAAAAGAAGCTCCTGGAGCTGAGGCAGCAGTGAGAGCAATGTGACTTTCCACCAACTTGATCAACTTTGTCATAGATGCAGACCAGTGATCAACAGCATTCGTGGCATCTCTTGTCTGATTGACATTCATTCTTGTCTGATGCTTAACCCAATCAGCCTTGGTCTTAAAATTTTTAATTTTACCTTTTAAAAAGTTAATTTCCTTCAAGATTTTATCCATGGAATTTTGATTGTGATGAAACACTCGCCCATTCAGAATATTGACATCATGAACAAGTTGGCTTAGAGTAATCTTGAACTGAGACATAGTCTCAAAAACAGATGAAATATGAGGTACAAGGGTTTGATCATTAACTGATGAAGCACTGTCTCCAGAGCTTCGACTGGATTGGGCAAGGGATAATTCATGAATAATGTGTTGGATTGATCTTCACTGATACGGACAGTAGCAGGAGTAGCAGGAGCAGGGTTGTCATTTCGAGAAGAGGGTCCAACAGTAGGACATCAGTGGTTCAGTTAAGAATGGATTTTGATCAGCTATCATTGCGGCAAGGAATGGATTTGGTTGATGAAATCAAAGTTAAAGAAATTTTGAGGAGAGTTAACGTTCTGAGACTGGTTTGAGGTGGCAAAGAGCTTGATTGACTGGTTCTAGATCTAACCTTAAGCCAAACACCATCCCTTTTGGCATAGTCCATCCGATGCAATGAATGAGCATTAAACACATCGGTGTGACGTAGTGCCACAGTAGTTTCTCCCTTAAGTTTTATATTGAAATATTCAAAGACATAGGTGAAAAACATACCAAAGGGTAGTGCGGCTTTACACCTACTTACATATTCTTTTATAATAGCCATTATTATTTAGTAAGATCTACAGGATTTTCAATAATAATCATACATAATGCAAATGTCACGATCAGTGACAACATTGAACGAACCAGCACGAGAAGCAATAATCTTAGCAATGATACTATGAAATAGTTTATTCTCAACAGATAATATGTTGGCATCAAGAGTATCAATGTTACTAGCCTCGTTATCATCTATGCCAAGGATTAAACCAATTTTATAACCTCTTTCGCTAGGTAGGATTTCTAGGATACATCATTAGGAATACTCAATGCAGAAGCTAGAGTCTTGCTATCAAGGTCAATCCTAGTTTTCTTTACGTAGGATGAAAGAGTTCCAAAACCAAATGTAATATTCTCATAAAATTCTTTAATTAACTCAGGGTAGATTGGCCTTTTGGTAGATAAGATAGATTTTCCAACTTGATTATCAAGGAGTTCTCCTATCTTAAAGTTTTCTTGTTCTAAGAAATTAAAGTCAACTAACCTGCCATGCACAAAAGATTTAGCGGCAATGTGGGTGTTGATTTGAGAAGATAAGGAAGACTTCATTCGAAGATCAGAATCGTCATCTCTTGCGATTGCTTTCTTCTTGGGAGCCATCCATGATCTACTAGATAGATTAATAGATAAATGAGCTAGGAAGTATGATGGAGTGAGGTTAGATGAAAGATGATTTGGTGGAGGATGATTTGAGGAGAAGCAGGATGAAGAAGAGCCGGATGAATGAGGAGCTGGATGAGTTGAAGAGATGAATTGAAGAGGAAGACGGATGGGTTCTATGAAAGCAAAAAAGATATATATAGAGAGGGCCTTGGTCGGTTAGCTGGCCAGGTGACTGAACAGTTGCCTGGTTGGTTAACTGCCATGAATGATGTAAAAGGGAGTGAAACAGCCAGTTGGTGGACTTAAATGCACTTTATATTTAAAAGGAGGATTTGGCCAGTTGGTATTCACTCAATCTTTAAAAGCTAGCTAACTTTAAGCACACTCAAAGCATTCAATTTCATAAAGAGATTTGATTGAAAGATGTCATGCAACTTTAGTTTTAAGATATGAAAAGTTTTATCAATTAATTCATTAAGCAGTAGAATCAAACATTCCTAATTCTCTTCTAATTTCATAAAATTTTGTTTCATCTAGAGGCTTGGTGAAAATATTAGCAATTTGATTTTTAGTGCTTATAAATTCTATTATAACATTTCCATTATTCACATGATTTCTAATAAAATGATGTCTAATTTCAATGTGTTTTGTTATAGAATGTTGAATAGGATTTTTAGTTAGGCATATTGCACTTGTATTATCACATTTTATAGAGATGGCTTTTTGCTTAATGTCATAATCTTCTAATTGCTGCTTAATCCACAAGATTTGAGCACAGCAACTTTCAGCTGCAATGTATTCGGCCTCGGCCGTAGACAATGCTATTGAAGTTTGCTTTTTGCTAAACCATGAAATTAAGTTAGCACCTAGAAATTGGCAAGTACCGCTAGTTGATTTTCTATCAATTTTACATCCAGCAAAATCTGAATCAGTGTATCTGATTAAGTTAATGCTAGATTGTTTATCATACCATAAACCTAAGTTTATTGTTCCATTCAAATATTTGAATATTCTTTTAACAGCAAGCAAGTGTTATTCTTTAGGATTAACTTGATATCTAGCACACATGCATACAATGAATAAAATATCTGATCTACTAGCAGTTAAATATAGCAATGATCCTATCATGCCTCTATATAATTTCAAATCAACAGACTTTTTAGTATTATAAGTTTCAAGTCTACATGATGAGCTCATAGGAGTACCAATACTTTTTGATGTTTCATGCCAAACTTTTTGATCATTTCTTTGATATATTTGATTGGCTTATGAAGATCCCGTCTTTGCTTTGTTTGATTTGTAGTCCGAGAAAGTAGTTTAGCTCTCCCATCATGCTCATCTCGAACTCTCCCTGCATGAGCTTAGCAAAGTCCTTGCACAAAAATTCATTAGTGGCACCGAATATGATATCATCAACATAGATTTGAACAATTAATATATCACGATTTTATCTTTTAATAAATAGTATTGTATCCACGTTTTCTTGAATAAATTCATTACTAATCAAGAATTTGCTTAACCTTTTATACCAAGCCCGGGGTGCTTGTTTCAAACCATATAAAGCTTTATTCAACTTGAATGCGTGATTTGAAAACAAGTGATTTTCAAAACCGGGTGGCTGTTCCATAAAAACTTATTCAGCAATGTATCCATTTAAGAAATCACTTTTAACATCCATTTGATATAATTTAAACTTCATAAAACAAACATAAGCAAGAAGTAATCTGATAGCTTCTAATCTAGCAACTGGCATAAGTTTCATCAAAATCAATTCCCTCTTCTTGATTATAACCTTTAGCTACTAATCTTGCCTTATTTCTAATTATATTACCATGTTCATCTAATTTATTTCTATAAACCATTTAGTTCCAATAATTTGATGTTCATGAGTCTTTCAATAAGAGTCCATACATTGTTTCTTTCAAACTGGTAAAGTTCCTCATGCATGGCATTTATCCAATCAACATCATTTTTAGCATCATCATAGCATTTAGGTTCAATTTTAGATACGAATGCTAAGTTATTATAGGTATCTCTAAATGATGATCTAGTTCTAATACCTTGAGATAGATCACCTAAGATTTGATCTTTAGGATGACTGAGAACATACCTCCAACCTCTTTCTAATTCATCATTACCTTGTGAAGCTTCTGAAAGGTCAACGTTCCCTTCTTCATTTACCTCTTCAGTATCTGATTCATCTTTATATCCTTTAAAGTGGTATCCTTGAGTTGATCTTCAATCTCATCTGCATCATTTATACCTTTTCTCTTCCTCAATGGAAGATCATTAGATTCATCAAAAATAACATGAATAGATTCTTCTACTACTAAAGTCTTTTTGTTAAATATTCTAAAAGCTCTACTATGCAAAGAATAACCGAGAAAAATATCTTCATCAGATTTGGCATCAAATTTATCAAGGTTTGATTTTCATTATTTAAAACAAAACATCGGCATCCGAACACATGAAAATAACTGATGTTTGGTTTTCTTCCTTTCCAAAGTTCATATGGAGTCTTTTTCAAAACAGGTCTAATCAATGCACGATTTAAAACATAACATGCAGTGTTAATAGCCTCAGCCCAAAAATACTTTGGGAGATTGCTCTCACACAACATGGTACGAGCCATTTCTTCTAAAGTTCTATTCTTTCTTTCAACTACTCCATTTTGTTGAAATATTCTTGGTGCAGAAAAATTGTGTTCAATTCCATTTTCATTACAAAAATCTTCAAAAGATTTATTTTCAAATTCTTTTCTATGATCACTTCGAATTGATAAAACAGAAGAATTCTTTTTATTTGTAATTCTTTTAAACAATTTTTGAAATACGAGAAATGCTTCGTCTTTACTACTTAAAAATAAAACTTATGTAAACGAAAGAAATCATCAATAATAATAAAACCATATCTTTTACCTCCTAGACTAGTTGTTCTTGTAGGACTGAATAAATCCTTATGCAAGAGTTCCAAAGGTCTAGTGATTGAAACCAAATTCTTTGATTTAAAAGATACTCAAGTTTGTTTTCCAAACTGACAAGCATTGCAAATCTTATCTTTTTCAAAAATAAGTTTTGGCAAACCATACACCAAATCTTTCTTAATTAATTTAGATAATAAATCCATGCTTGCATGAGCTAACCTACGATGCCATAACCAACTACAATCAGCTTTATTATTTGTAGCAACTAGGCAATCAATATTTTTATCATGCAAATCATTTAAATTAATAATGTAAACATTACCATGCCTTTGACCAACAAATTTCATATTTTGATCAGCAGAATTTTTAACAATGCATAATGATGATTCAAATGTTACATTAAATCCTTTGTCACATAATTGACTTATACTAAGCAAATTGTGTTTCAGTCCTTTCACAAGTAAGACATCATCAATATAAGCATGAGGTGTGATACCTATTTTTCAATGCCAATAATTTTTCCTTGGCCATTATCATCAAAAGTAACAAGACCTCATCCTTTGCCTCCAAAGTGATGAATTGCGATTCATCACCTATCATGTGTCTTGAGCACCCGCTATCCAAGTACCATTGCTTTTAGTTGCTCGGGTCGCAAGACACACCTGCATACACAATTTCAAATTTTGCTCTTAGGTACCCAAGCCTTCTTGGGTCCTTTAGGGGTTAAGATAGTTCCTTTTGGAACCCACATTTTTCTCATATTTTGTGTGTGACAAGTATAAGATTTATGTCCTAATTTACCACATTTGAAACATGTAATTTTAGTGGAATCATTTCCATGTACATAAATATTTTTAAAAAACTTTTATTTTTCAAAAGGATTATATCCAAAGCCAGCTCTATTGCAAACAGCACTTTGACTATTTAAAATTATTTCTAATTTTTCTAAGCTTAAAGTAAATCTATCAACAATTGGTTTTAATTTATTTACTTTATTTTTCAAATCTTAGTTTTTCTTTAATAATGATTCATTGTCTTTTGAAATTATTTCCTTTTCAAGAATAAGATTTTTGATTTCATTTTTCAAATCCTTGTTCTTTGAACTTAAATTTGCAAAATCATCAACAAGTTCATAGAATACACCATGTAATTCATCAAAAGTAAAATCATCTAGAAAACTAGGAGTTACCTCATCATTATCAGCCATGAAACATACATTGGCCACTTCAGTTTTCTCTTCATCTTATGAACTTGTAGCCTCACTGTCGCTCCATGTAGCCATCATTGCCTTCTTCTTTACTCTTTTTGATCCTTTCTTTAATAGTGAACATTATAATCTGATATGTCCAGGATTTTTGCATTCATAGCAAGTAGGAGGTTTACTCTTTTCCTTTTCTTTGCTATGGTCTCCTTTGACAAAATGTTTTCTTTTTCCAAACTTCTTTCTTTTCATAAACTTTTTGAATTTCCTTGAGATAAGTGTCATTTCATCATCATTCTCACTATTACTAGTGATTTCCTCATTTTCATCATTTTGAGTTGCACTCTTCAATGCCATGGTCCTTTTCTTCTTTAATTCATCATCATCAATGTGTTGTCATTGCTGAAGCTCATGTGTCATCAAAGAACCGACCAACTCTTCAAGTGATAAAGTGTTGAGATCTTTTGCTTCTTGTATAGCAGTGACCTTTGCTTCCCATGTCCTAGGTAAAGATCTTAAAATTTTCTAACAAGATCACTGTTAGCATAAGATTTTTTAAGACTTTTTAGTCCATTAATAATATCAGTGAATCTTGTAAACATATCAGTAATATTCTCAGTAGAATCCATCTTAAATAATTCATACTTATGAACAAGCATATTTATTTTGGATTCCTTGACTTGTTTGTGCCCTCATGGGTAACCTCAAGTCTATCCTAGATTTCTTTAGCAGACATACAAGTAGATATGCGATTAAACTTATTTGCATCAAGAGAACAATAAAGAACATTCATAGCTTTTGCATTTAATTGAGCTAATTTCTTATCTTGCTCATCCTATTCTTATTCAGGTTTTGCAATATCAAGATTGTCAATCTTAATAGTGGGTGTATGTGGTCCATTAATTATGATTCTCCATAAATCATAATCTAGTACTTGAATGAAGATTTTCATTCGTGCTTTCCAATAAGTGTAATTTGTTCCATTGAACAAAGGTGGTCTATTAGTTGATTGTCCTTCAGTCAACATAGATCCCATTTGGATTACTACATATCTTTGGCTCAAAGCTAATTAAAGCTAGTAATCAAGAGCACTATGCTCTAATACCACTTATTGCCCAGATGTAGCAATCCAAGAGGGAGGATAAATTGGGTTATTAAAAATTAATTACTATTACAAATATGTGCTTTAACCCTAATTCAAATTACTTGGCAGCGATGTAGTGAAGTTCACAGAATGAAAATAACACAGAAAAAATAGGCAACCACAAACACAAGAGAATTTATAGTGGTTCGGTGCTAAACCCTGCACCTACGTCTACTCCCCAAAATACCCTTTGGGAATTCCACTAATCGTATCACAACAATTACAACCTCTAGCCTTCCTCGGCTAGCCCTCTTGTTTTACAAGGTACAAGGCAGCCAAAACCCCTAGCCTTACCAGGCTAATCCTCTTATTTAATGGCACAAAGAAGCCAACAAGAACCAAGGGTTAACACTAATCCTTTTACAAAAGATTCAGAGTAAATAATAAGAGGCAGCTCCTATAATGAGCAAATATTTAGAGAATACTTTACAAATTTGTAATAAATCCTCAGCAATAAATGAACAATGTTGAGGTGGCTTGAATCTTGATTTGCTTGAAGGCTTTAAAGAGTATGGACGACTTTTCAGCAATGAAAGATCTTTAATGCACAGCAACTAGCTTTCAACCACTCCAAAAATATGCAATAAAAGCTTTCTTTCTTGAATATCTCTCTTGTATTTTTCTTTTTCAAAATTCATCATGATTTGCTTCTAATCTCATCTATATATAATGATCCAACAGCTAAAAAATCCGTTAGATACAATTGAAATAAATGGAAATAAAAATGGGAAGAAAAGATAACCATTGAGATTATTTTCCTTAAGCATTGAATGCAAGAATCCATTTGAGGTAGTAAGAACTTTGTCATCATTCAAAAATTAAAAGTTAGTCTAGCTGAAAATAGCAATCAAATTAAAATAGAGAGAGAGAGATGCCCAATAATGGCCAGAAGCACAACTAACTGGAATTAATTCCATGCGGCTGAGAGCGTTGAAGATGATCGGCCATCAAAAGGAAAAAATCCTTAGCTAGCTAACAAGCTAGCTTCCAAGAGATTACATGCCAAAAGCTCAGGCGAGGAGAGCTAGCTAAAATAATGGTTAGTTAGCTTCCCAACTAACTAGCAATCAATTCATGCGGCTGAGGAGAAAAAGTCAAATCCCAATAGTTAGCTATTTAGCTAACTAACTCAATAGATAGTTAGCTCACCAGCTAACTTATTTTGAATATCTTTCTGTCTGCAACAGAAAAATAGAAATGTTAAAGAGGAGGAGTTAGCTATTCAGCTAACTGAGCAACCAATAGTTAGCTTTCTAGCCAAATAAGCCAAAAAGTAACAAAGCAATCATCCAGAGGAGTTAGCTTTTCAGCTAACTGATGAAAAGCAGTAGCCATACATCCAGAGAGAAACCAGCTTCCCAATTAGCTAAACCATCAGTTAGCTAACTCTCCAGCTAACTTAGCAGTGAATCCAAATGGCTTGAAAGAGTGAAAGTTAGCTCTCCAGCTAACTGAAAAAGAGTGGCTCACGGCTTGGAGGATCCTGTGAAGTTTAGTTAGCTAAGAAAGAAACCAGTTAGCTCCAAAATAAATCAGTCAACTAACAGGAGAAGCTAGCTAGCTAAAAGAAGCATCAGCTAGCTCACCAGTCAGCTAGAAAAGAGGGGCGATTGGCCATGATATATAACAAGGAAACATAGTCAACTAAACAACAAGCCAGCTAGCTAACAAAGAAGTCAAGTTAGCTAAGCAGCTAACTGATACCCAAGGTACACGGCTGGCATAGTGACGTTCAAAACCATAGTTAGCTAAAATGAAAAACCAGCTAACTAACAAAGAGGCCAAGCTAGCTAACAAGAGCTCCAGCTAGCTAAAGAAGAAGAAGCTAGCTCACCAGCTAGCTCCAGAAAGACAAAGCTCGGCCAGGCAATTTTAACATGCACCTCAGCTAGCTAAAAGGAACTCCAGCTAGCTAACAAAGGAGCAAGCTAGCTCACCAACTAGCTCCAAAAAAATAATCGATCGGCCAAGTCACAGATACATATTAGTAGTTAGCTAAAAAACATGCCAGCTAGCTAGGAAAAGAGCAAGCTAGCTAGATAGCTAACTCCAAAAATAAAATAGAACAGTCATAGGAATTTGATAGCTTAGAGTTTGATAGCAAGCAAGTGGCAAGTTAAAATGAATTTATGCTCACATAAAATTGTGCATGAAGATACTTACTTGTAGAACATCTGAATTTCTCTGCAACATGCTTGATTAATCATTACTTAATTTTTTGTGAACATCAAAATCAATGTAGGGTCAACAATCCATTAGATGCGGCAGCTCTCTTATTGAGCGTTGGGATCACTGTGTTCAGCCCGATGAAGCAGCACAACATGCTGCAACCCGGGACAAAGCTTGGGATGATCGGCTTGGGAGGTCTTGGCCATGCGGCCGCCAACTGTGGGAAGACCTTTGGACCCATGTTACGGTGATCAACACATCACCCTCCAAGGAGAAGGAAGCCAAAGGGAGGCCTAGTGCCGTTGACTTCACTGCTAGTACCAACCCAGAACAAGATAAGGGATGGGAACAAGTGACTTTGACTTTGTCCCCATCTCTCTCTATGTGCTGCACTCCAGAGACAGGTCCCCAGCCATCCATTCGGAGATGAAGTAGTGGTCACCAACCGAGCCCAGGACCATGGACTTGGTGAGATCCGGTCCCTTCGGTTGGATCTTGCGACCTGGTAACTTCATCTTCAGCCAATCCGGGGCCATGAACAATTGGGCCAAGGGGCACTACACCGAGGGTTCCGAGCCTATTGACGCCGTTCTTGATGTCGTCTAGAAGGAGGCCGAGGACTGCGATGCTGCGAGGCTCAACTTCCCCCGGCACCCTGAGGAGGCTCTTTTGACCGCTTCTCTCCACTCCTCTACTGATGCCATGCTCGAATCCATTTGCCAAAGCTTGCCCACTCCAAAAAACAGAAACAGGGGAATGGCTCACCCAAATCAGTGATCTCAGAGGAGGTTGACACGAAGGCTGAATTGGGTTGCTCGGGTTCTGAGGACAACAAGTCGGAGAGCCCATCGACCGTGGAAGGGAACGAATCCTCCTCGGGATCATCAGCAGTCTTCGAGATGCAGCACTTGGTCTTTGTAGAGGCAGCACGGGGGGCTACATGCATGGGGTCTACGTGCATCGGGGCCTACGTGCATGGGGTCTACATGCATGAGGGCCTATGTGCATAGGAGAGAGCACTCCTAGTGATATTCTATCAATGACCTTCTCTGATGAAGTTGATAAGAATGCCCAGCCAATGGCGGCGATCACCCCTCCAGAAGCACCTTCAGTCGGCCACCCAAACTGCACCCCCAATTGCCCTCTGCGGCTCTAAGTTGGTCTTAGCAATCACCTAGGCAGTGCCCCAGCGGCCATCCAGGTATGACTCATTATGGGGCCCACATGTCTGGCTCCAGTACTCTACCACTCATCACTGTCCGCACATCTTTCCATGATCTAGAACAGAACAACAGATGTGCAACATGAAGAGCAGGTCTGATAGTCACCCAGAATTAACAGAGCCCACCTACCATGTGGCCTCCTACTTCTGACGGAACCTGGCCCACCAACCATGCAGCCACCCACATCTAATTGGACTTAGCTCACCAACCTTGCTGCACCATCTACTACTAATGGAACCTAGCCTACTAACTCTGACATGCCATGAGGAAGGTCAACCCCACTGCTACTGTCCTTACCATGCATGCTCTGATAAGTGATTACACCTCAAGTCTCACAAATATCAATAAAATATGTAAGAAGGACCCCCAACCAGATAAGCCAACCAAGCCTAAGTAAGGCACTCAAGCAAACACACGCTCATACAGAACATTTCTCTAAACCTCTTGAGCTTTCTCACAAGCTTATGGAGCACTTACTTAAGCATCGTAGGGTTCCTACTGAAATTTTTGGTTCTCAAAACTTCTTGCAGGATCCCAATTAGAGTGGAGCCTACCGAAAGATCGCAGACTCATCGGAGAAGGCGATTGAATACTTATGAACAATCGAGAAAGGTGATTTAGCATCAATACTTAGCATCAAGGATTCTCTTGCTGCGTTGCTTTGCCCCCTTTCCTTTCCTGTTTTTAGGGTAAATATCATCTTTTCTTTTTTCTGAGGGAAATATTTTTGCGGATGTACAACATTCCCTTTTGTTTTATGCGACTCCCTGTTATCTCTTGGACATGTCCCATCTAAAGAAAGTTTAATAGACATTCCCTATTCTTATATGCAACTCCCTGTTATCTCTTGGACATGTCCCATCTAAAGAAAATTTAACAAACTAGAAATTCTTTTGCTAGAATTTCTGAAGGTGTTCAGATGCAAGTTAGAACAAGCGGCACTTTTACTGCCACTTATAATTCCAGAAACAATCTTCAGGTGGCATGACTCAGTTCTCTGAGAAGAAGAAAACAGAACATCTTTTCTACTTTCTTACCGTATGGTATTCATTATCAGTTTAAAGGGTATATCTACCTGTTCTACTTCTATCTAATGATGTAACAACATTTATATTGCAATGAAGTGTCTGCTAGAATTCTAGTAGTCAACCAAAGAAAATCAGTAGTCATAAAAATTAATTCATCCAATACGTACAAAAGTCATCATAATAATTTATTATAACGATAAAAAGTTATCGTAATATGTTCCAAAATCACCATAATAAGTTGTTATTGTAATAACTTATTACGATGTAAATAATTTTATCATATAAATAACATATTATGATAAAAATATATCATTGTTATATTTTTTTTAAATATATTTTTAATAAAAATCTATTACGATGAATTAATTTTTCCGTAATAATCTGCTATTACGATGAAATAGTTTCATTGTAATAACTTGTAACCTATTACGATGAAACTATTTTACCATAATAAACAGCTATTACGACGAAAATGTTTCATCGTAATAACTTGTAATCTATTACGACAAATTATTTTTACCATAATAGGAAGCTATTACAACAAAATTAATTTACCATAATAACTTTCAACCTATTACGGTGAAACATTTTCTTCATAATAGATAGCTATTACGGTGAAAATAATTCGCCGTAATAGATTTTATTTTAATTTTTTTATTTTGCATCCGTTACAATAATTTAATATAATATTAAAGCAATAATATTAAAAATAATTTTTTACTTTAAAATTTTTATTAAAAAATTAATAAAAATTTTTATTCATTTCAATAAAATCATCATATACAATGTTTTTGAAAATGCATAATTAAAAAAAAATACATGTCACTAAAGGCACTACGGAGAAAATGGGGTCTGCTGAGATCTACTAGGAGCAAATCCAGGCACTAGCTGTCACATGTAAGTAGTGATCTTCTGTTGCTGAGTGATGATATCTTTCTGTTGATTTAATTGTAAGTTTTAGAAGATGAAAAACTTCGTCTAGTTCTTGATGTACCCTTCGATAGTAGACTCCATCCCCTTTTATAACTAGATCTAGAACATAAAACCTCCTCAAAAGCAGCATCCTTATTTTATTGGTTCTCCTATAGAGTCCTGTGAAGAAAGTCGCTCTACTAACTGTGCCTACAATGAAAAAAAAATAAATTCAACATGTTTAGTATAAAACATCACATTCAAGAATATTGTATTTTTAATTGATAAAACTTACATGGATATCTTTAGCTTTTTTTATGTATACATTGATTCTTCTTTTTATCAAAATGAAAAGTATTTCACAGATAAAGTCTTGATGGCTCTTCTTCCGCAATAGGATCTCTATGAAAAAAAATAATAATAGTTTAAGATAATAAATTTCATCAAAAAAGGATAATCGTAATATAAAATAATGTTTTTAATACTTGATAGAGATGAAGAATGATTTCATTGGAAGAGCAAAATAACCCATAACTAAGAAATCTATAAAAGAACATGACAATATAGAATTAATTGGAGTTATGCCCTCCATAATCTATATCACTGCCCATGACAAGAAGCCCTGTCACAGAAAGTTACCTTGTGTAATGTATATTATAGAGGAGCACCATAAAAAAATTTCCTTTTGGGATCCTTTATTTTCATTATTTTAGGTTAGAAGAAGTTAAGATCATAGAATTGGAAAATACATGCACACAAATATTCGAACCTTAATGTCATATTGTATTTATTTGCCTGACTGGTTGCAGAACTAGAGGAAGTTATGAGTACAATGAGATCAGGTCATTTTTTGGTTAGATGTGGGTGACACCATAAGTCACGTAAAAATTGTAGGTAGTTTGCCAATGGCACCTGGGTCCACTGCTCGGCACCTCTCTCCCCTCAGTACCTGTGCTGGGGAGAGGTTCCAGGTCTGAACGTTGAAGGCAGCATTCTCACTGCAGTTTTAGGAGGGAAAGTCATCGGTTGGAGTTGGACCACCTTCTTCCATTCCACTTTCTGCAGCTCCAATTGCAGCAACGGTCAGCCCAGCAACTGCAATTGGACCAGTTGCGCCCAATGCCAGAGCTCCAACTCCAAGCGTACCAAGAGAGCCTGCTCCCACTCCAGCAGCTGTTGCTGAACGAGCTGGGAGGCGAGCAACGCCTAGCTCTGCACTCTCTAATACCCAGAAAACGACTGCAGAATAATCTATAATTCCTATATATCGTTCACTCTAATCTGTTGTAAACCCTACTTCAGGATTTGTTACAGAGCAGTCGTTATATTATGTTCAGATAAAATTTGAATTGCATCAACAATGGATGTGTCTGCCAAAATTTTGATTACTATTAATCTGGCAAGAGAGTTTTAAGAAAAGCTACACAAGTCAATGGGTTGGTGGAACAAATAACACTGGGATGCTATTATAACTAGCTGAAAAGTGACCAAAAATTAGGCTCAATAGACAACATTATTGGAGCATTAGGTTCACAATATTCCTTACCATATCATAAGAGTGAGCCGGTATTGACTTCGATCTAGTGAGAACAGTATATGGCTGTAATTCCCGATTAGATTTTTTGTTTCTGATTTTTTCTGCATCAAAGAATGAAAAGAATTACATGAGTTTGTAAAAAATATAAATTATTAAATTAATTATATGAATGTATTTACTTTATACTCATCTAAATAAATATAATCACAAACAAAGTCCTAGTCACTCTGCGAGACATGATATGGCTTATTTTGCTTTGCTAAGCTCACACTTGTGTCCTCACCGTGACTAATGAAGTGTATGTGAAGCCGATATCTAAATTTCGATATACTTTATTCATTTGAAAGTCAATACCATTTTTAATATGACCTAAAGTTATATCAAGATCGAACTTCTCCTGCAAACATATTTAAAAATTATAAAAGTTATAAGGTATATTAAGTGCGTTAAAGGTAATCTAAAGTTATTGACCGCAAGTAGTGCCATGTCACGTACGATCACTCCTATCTTGATCAGAAACTCAGAGCGAAACTATCCTAATGGTCGTCCAATCTTAGTGACAGAAGAATAGGCAACTTCTGTCCACCACGCGTATCAACCAGATGTGCGGACTTGTATCCGCGAGCAGGATCTTGGCCCATCTCCTTTGATGACATAGCTACAAAATAGAGTGAACTAAATTAGTGTAAAATAACATAAAGAAATATAGCCAAATAAGATAAGTTTAGAGTAGAGTTATTACATGATGCGCCGACAGATAATCCCTCTGTCAGAGCTGGAAGTAAGAAGAATCATCTGGCCTCGATATAGTAGAAGTATCTCTCGAAGACATCCGCAAACAAACATACAAACTAGAATTAATAAATAAGAAAGTATAAGAACATATAGTTGTAATAAGTAAAAAAAACATGAATGTTATCAAATTAAACACTATCATCACTAATATGGTCATTGTCTTCATCATCCTCCGTATCAGAACTATGTATAGATTCCTCGCTGTCATAATCAGCTAGTATGTCATCCGCTTCAACATCTTCGCGTATAAACTCATCTTGACCAACATCACTTTGACTTCTTATGCTTCCTTGAATTGTAACTATTTCGACATCAGTGTCCGTACGCCGAAATGTTATTAAGTCCATGTCAGGTTACTCATATGTGAATCGAAGGACTGCTGAATCATCTTCTTAATATACTTCTTCCTGAACATCATCTTTTTTTGGAATATCCCACAAATGACGATGACTAACCTTGTATACCACCACTTTCCAATTAGAATTGTTCTTCAAATCATTCAAGTAAAATTTCTTTTCAGCTTGTGATGCTTAAATGAATGGCTCATGTTTGTACCATTGTGAGCTAATATTTATACTTGTAATGTTATAATGTTGTTGCATTCTCCTATGCGTTGTTCAATTTTAAACCATTTGCACTTGAACATTATTGTCTTATAACCTTTAACAAAATAAAATTCAAAGACCTCTAATAATATACCATAAAAGTTAATTTCTTCTCCTAGATGAGCAAGGGAACACAAATGTCACTATTCTGTGTTTTATGGCTGACATCCCGATTAACAGTGATAAATTTAACATTGTTCATCATACAGCCAGTATACGAGCACACACGACTGTCGAGACCAATAGCCAATGAATAAAGCTCATCGGTAGCTTCAGATGCCCCAGCAAAAATGCTTATTTAACATCTGGATAAACCAAGCATCAACGTCATTTGAAATAAAGACACATTATATAATATCCACAATCTATTGAATCTATGGGCTTACTTCATTTTTAAACCACTCAAAAAATCTTTCCTTTTGTAATTGGTCTAGTTGTTCCGGTCCAGTTGGATTTAGCTGATTAATGTGTTGGCTACAGAGAACATTAATGAAGATCAAAGAATGGATGGACATAGGGTGGTCCAAACAACAATGGTGACTCATTGCAGCAATGAATGTGGTCAATATACCAATACGGACTGAGAAAAATACAAGTACGCAACACCCTTGTCTTAGTTGAAATGGTACTAAAATTATTATTTTTGTTTGGTGGAATACAGAGGATTAGAACTCTCTAGCTCCACTGAGATCTGGCCTGGCTTTAACTAAGCATCAAAACAGTACAACCATGGACCCATAAAAATGGCTATATTCTATGCATGAATATGTGTACTGCCCATAAGATTATTCATGAGGGGAAATTATTAGTAACAGACATTATAATATCTGAATTCATAAAGTCATACTCTCTTGCAAATTCTTTTACTTAGTGACATCATTTCAACAAACATCTAACATTGTTATGGAGCACGCATGCTAATTACCATATTATAATTTACATGCATGCAAGTTCGTTGTTTTATCTGATTATCTTTTTGCAAATTTTTTATAAGAAATTATTTTCCTCAAGTTTCTAAAATTGTTTTTGTGTTAAGTTTCTTCTCATGAAGCTTTACCTCAATGGCAATGCAATGGAGAAGCTTTTCTTCAACCATACTAACATGTATTTAGCTCCATAACTATATCATAACTTCCAAAGCTCACACAAAAGATTGTGATCCTGCTGCTAGAATTTTCATGAACCACTGTCTGATTTCAGGGTAGAGTCTGAATTTAGCTAAATCCTTAGTGGTTTTCTATCCCATTATATACCCCACTCCTGATCTTTCCTCTAGTCTGAGAATTTTGTTGATAGCTTGGGGAGGTACCTTGGAGTGCCTCCCAAGGGATCCAGATTTATTAATGTTGATCTCTCATTCATTAAATATTGGATTCATTTATGCCTCTTCAATGCAGCTATTACAATAGATTTCTACGAGTGGTTAAACAGGATGATTAGGAATCTTCCATTCGGTCTAAATACCAACGAGAGGAAATTGCACATCATTTCTTAGGAATTTTTGGGTTTAGGGGTGCCTAACACAAAAAAAAAAAAATATAATAAAATTTTTTTTTTTTTAAAAAAAAATGGCACAACAAGTATCCCACGGAAGCCCATTGACAAAAACAACAGGCATCCCCAATACAACACTTTAACACTTAAAAATAACAAAGAAACCAACACTAAAGAGATAAAGCCAATATTTTTAACTATCACAAATGAAAATCCCAACTACTATCAAAGCAGGATCCAATTTTTTGTCAGCAAAATACGAAAGAAACAAAAATTATTCAAATCCATCAACAAAACAAACAAACAGATAAATAAAAGCACAGAATACGGCAGCGATGGTCACAAAATTGCTCATCACTTTCAAGAAGACCTCAGACAATAAGCTCTGTTTAAAGCTTTCTACTCAAGATGAATGTGGTCAATAAGAAAGCATCCATCCAATACATTCTCGCAAGCAACGATTATCAAAAAAATGGATAAAAAATGCATAAAATTTTACCAAATGAGGAACGGATTGGGATACTCACGGGCAACAATGGGCACGATGGGAGTCCTCCAAAGGATGGGATTGGGCGGGAACTTCCGCTCAGTCTCATGGATCTTGCTAAGGAAAACCATCCTAGATAAAGGATAATGAAGACGAAAAACTACTAAAAAAGAGACATGATCAAGGGGAGAAGAAGGCTCCGAGGAACAATTTAGAAATTTTAGGGGAATTTGAGCTACCCGAGTAGCTGGGGATGGTAATGGTGCGGGAGGCGGCGGGGGAGGGTTCTGGCATCCAGGGGCTGGCGGTAGAGAAGAACTCACGGGGGTCGGCGGACGGAGTCTCAGATTTGACAATGAAAGTGTCCGAAAGAAGGGAGTTTGCGGCATGGGAGCGAGGGTTTCAGGAAGAAAAAAATCGCGGGTGGAGGGTTTCAGGGAAAAGGGGGAAAAGCGAGGAAAATAATTTTTTCGTAGGTGAAAGTGGTAGCAGGGAATCTACTTATTACAACGAACAAATTTTACAGCTTTATTATAGCAAAAAAAAAAAATTATCATAATAGCATAAAAATAATTAAATAAAATTAAGACTTATTGACTATTGTGGCGAAACCAAAATTTCATCACCATAGAAAAGACTTATTACAGTAAAATTTGTTTTTTCTGTAATAGCATGAAATATCAAAATAATTTTTTTATTAAAACTATAACTATTACGATAAAAACAAGTTTCACCGTAATAAATCTTTTCTACTATGGTGAAACCAAAATTTTACCATAATAATAAAAAAAAAATTTAAAAAAAATAAAATTAAGATTTATTACGATGAAATCAAAATTTTATCGTAATAAGTAGATTTATTACGATAACATTTTGTTTCGCCGTGATAGATTAAAAATTTTTTTTAAAATAAAATTAAGACTTATTAGGAAGAAACTAAAAATTTATCATAATAGAAAGACTTATTATGATGAAATTTATTTTCACTGTAAAACATGAAATATAAAATATTTTTTTATTAAAATTATAATTTATTATGCTAAAAATAAATTTTATTGTAATAAATAAATTTTTAATGATGAAACATATTTATACCATAATAAATAGTTATTATGATAATTTAATTTTAATTTTATCGTTATAAATAAAAATATAATCATAAAAATATTTTATCATAATAAGATCGCTACAAAAGTCACTTTCTTGCTAAGAAGGCTGCGTTCATAAGCTAAGTGAAAATAGGACAATTATGATTGCATTTTCCTATTAAACAGTAAAAGATAGCAGATGGAGCTGTTGACTTTACCCATGATATCAAATCCTCGCTTGACTCTATGGAACTACCACTCCGTTCTTCGTTCCGCCTAAAGGATGCAGCCAATTTCTCAAATCTGAGGCAAAAACACTGGCCAATCCCCCCACGGGAATCCGTGGGTTCCAGCACCAGCATTGATAGAGAAGGATTGAGGCAACACATCCTTCTCCTCGCCGGTTCAAAGACCATTCATCAGAACTGCTAGGATATAATTACCCATGAAGGATTTTTAGATACGAAAAAAGTTCATTAGCCCTCTTAGAAAGAGGAAAGCTGCGGCGGTTCCTACATATATCTACCAGGCAACTACGTATATCTATCAGTATCCCTCAGAGGATATATGATTGATTTATCAATTATTTATTCTAAATAATAATTATGATATTTATTTTATCAAATATTTAAATTTAAATGATAATAATAGTTTAATTAAAACTAATTTTCTATTGATTCATTTTTAGAAGTTATTATCTAATAACCTCAAATTTAATGTATTATCATATAACCCATACGTAGTTTCTTGTCAAGAAATATCAATGGATCAAGGTTTTAAGTTTTTATGTAAAAATTACTTATTCTAAGATCTTGGCCATTATGTTTATTAAAAAAAATCCTCTAATGAATGTTTACATATGGTATCAAAGCTATGATTAAAAATTTATGATTTTTATTATGAATCTATTTTTGACTGTTTATATATATATATATATCTTATTATGATCAAGATGATTAGATTTTTTTTGGTTGAATTCTAACGCATGGATGTTTTTCCTAACGAAGTCGTGAGGCTTGCATGCATGATGAGAGACGAGGAAAGGGTCTTGCGTGCGTCTCCGTGCGTGCATGAAGAGAAACGTATGGTGGCCACGCCAAGAAGGGGAGTTCTAGTATAAAGAAAAAATAAATAAATAAATAAATAAAGAGCTGCAATGGTTCAAACCTATGACCAACAAGTTTGAGGGAAAGCATGTTACCACTCCATCAATCTAATCTTGACAACGAAGGATGAAAATTCAGGATATTTCTTCAGCGAGAAATTTCTTTAAAATTTATGTTTTACCTTTTAATATTTATGAGATCTATGTTTTAAAAAAAATATTACAGTAAAATTATGTGGGTACGTTATAAGACTTTTAAGTCTTTTGTATTTATGCATAATATTATCATTAATTAAATTTGATGTCTATATTATGTGTAATTTATTAGTCACCAAAGTGGCCAAATTTAAAAGTTTATAGATATTAAATTAAATTAAATTAAATTAATTATTCATAACTATGTGATGCTTATAAATGAATGACATGATTGTTTAATTGTTATGAGTATATTGAAGTTCATTGATTATAAATATTTAAGGGTTGCCCTAAGGTTGACTAGTCATTTTATAATCTACGGACATGATGTTGGTAAATTAATATGCTTGGTTAGGTATGTTTAACATATCCAAAGATAGCAAATATCTAATTTGAGTATATATAATTGCCAAGTATGTAAAATTAAAATTAAGCATCAATTATATTTATTGTTGTATAGTGTTGTATCACCCAAAGGAGAACTTCAATATGCACTTATTATTATTGATGGAATATGAATGTTTATTTAAGTATATTACTCAAAGCATTAATGTGCGAGCATATTCTCTATATTTGCCTCATTTGTTCATGTTTCTCTTCATTCGCAAGTTATGTTTGTTCAAACTTTTAATGAGCTTAATTTCTTTGAATGGTGCGAACAAGTTCAGTTTCACCTTGGTGTTCTAGATCTTGATTTAGCACTCATAAATGAGAAACCCACTACTCTTATTGACTCTAGCAGTGCTGAACAGAGGTCTTTCCATAAGACTTAGGAAAGATCAAACAGACTTAGCCTGATGTTTATGCGAATGATTGTAGCAAACAACATCAAATTCATAATTCCTGCTACTGAAAGTGCTAAGGAATATATACAGTTTATGGAAGCATGTTCCTAATCGGTCTCTGCTGATAAATCACTTGCTACTTGCTGAGACATTGATGAGTACTTTAACCAACATTAAGTTTGATGGTTCTCGTACTATACATAAGTATATTGTTGAAATGACAAACATAGTAGCAAGACTAAAGACTATGGGATTGAAAGTGAATGAGAATTTTTTTATGTAATTCATTATCAATTCCTTGCTTCCTAAGTATGATCCAGTTTATATGAGTTATAACACTATGAAGGATAAGTAGAATATGAATGAACTACAAAGTATGCTCATTCAAGAGGAAGTAAGACTTAAGAAACAAGAAAATCATTCTATCAATCTTATGGGTCAGCAAGGAACTGAAAAGAAATCAAAGAAAAATAAGAAAGCAATGAGCAAGCAATGACCACTAAAGATAAATAGGTCTTTTGCAAGAAACAAAAGAATGATAAGTGTCACTTCTGTAAAAAGCATGAACACTATCAGAAAGATTACCTGAAATGTAAGGCATGGTTCGAAAAGAAGGTAGCCTAGGGCTTTTGTATGTTTCGAATCAAACCTGACAGAAGTTCCTTATAATACTTGATGGATTGATACTGGTTGTACCACTCATATTTCTAATATGATGCAGGGATTACTTATAATCCAAACTATAAACCCAAATGAAAACTTTGTCTCAATAAAAAATAGAGTCAAAGCTCCAGTTGAAGCAGTTGGAACTTATCGTTTGATTCTAGACACTAGACATCATTTAGACCTATTCCAAACACTTTATGTCCCTTCCATTTCTCATAATTTAATTTCTTTATCCAAACTTGACTCAGTTGGATATTGTTTTAAATTTGGAAATAGATGTTTCAGTTTGTTTAAACACAATCATCTCATTGGTTTTGGTATTCTTTTTGATGGTTTGTACAAATTTAAGCTTGATAGTCTTTTTGCTAAGACATTATTGACCTTGCATCATAATTTGGTACTAAATATGGTTTAGTGAATGAACAATCAGCTCATTTGTGGCATAAACGTTTGGGTCATATATCCAAAGAAAGAATTGAAAGATTAGTAAAGAATTAAATCCTTCTTGATTTGGATTTTATAGATCTTGGAATTTGTGTGGATTGTATTAAAGAAAAACATATAAAACACATAATCAAGAAAAGCGCTACAAGAAGTACACAGCTCCTTAAAATTATACACATCAATATATGTGGGCCTTTTGATGTTTCACTTTTGATGGAGAAAAGTATTTTATCACCTTTATTGATGATTTTTTATGTTATGGCTTTATCTATTTGTTGCATAAAAAATCTCAATCGATAGATGTTCTAGAAGTGCTTATCAATGAGGTTGAAAGACAACTAGACAAAAAAGTAAAAATTGTCAGGTCTAATAGAGGTGGTGAATATTATGGAAAGTATGATAAATCTGGACAATGCCCTGATCCATTTGCCAAATTCCTTGAAAAGCATGGCATATATGCTTAATACACAATGCTTGAACACCGAAATAAAATGGTGTAGCAATAAGGCATAATCGAACTCTGATAGACATGGTTAAAAGTATGTTAAGTAATTTTATTACCCTTATTATTGTGGATGCATGCATTAAAGACCGCTATATATTTGCTAAATAGAGTTTCTAGTAAGGCAGTTTCAAATATTTCTTTTGAATTGCGGACAGAAAGTAAACCCAATTTAAGGCATTTACATGTGTTGCCCAGCAGAAGTAAGGATTTACAATCCACATGAAAAGAAATTGGACTTAAGAATAACCATTAGTTTTTTCATTGGTTATCCAGAAAGATCAAAAGGGTATAAATTTTATTATCCTAACCATAGTATAAGAATTGTTGAATCTAGAAATGCAAGGTTCATTGAGAATAGTGAAGTTAGTGGGAGTTTGAAATCACGTAAAATGAAAATCCAAGAAGTTAAGATACAAGTTTCTTCACCTTTAACTTCTTCTCAAGTTATTGTTCCTAGATTTGTTGAACCTTTTAACAACTTTCAAGAACAACAAATCAATGATCAAACACCACAAATGATGATATTACTAATGAACCTGCAATAAATGAACCCAATGAAGTAGCATTAAGAATGTCTCAATGACAAAGATGAACTGTTATTTCTATGATTATATAATTTATCTACAAGAATCAGATTTTGGTTTGGATATTAATGATGATCCAGTTTCTTTTTCACATGCCATAAAAAATACTAATTCATTTAAATGGTTAGATGCTATGAAAGATGAGTTAAAATCAATGGATCACAATGAAGTCTGGAATCTTATTGAATTGTCTAAAGGTTGTAAAAGAGTTGGGTGTAAATGGGTCTTTAAGATCAAACGCGACTCAAATGGAAATATTGAACGTTGTAAAGCTAGACTAGTTGCCAAAGGTTTTACTCAAAAATATGGCATTGACTACAAAGAGACTTTTTCTTCAGTCTCTAAGAAGGACTCATTTAGAATTATTATGGTACTGGTAGCTCATTATGATTTGGAGTTGCATCAAATGAATGTGAAAACTGTCTTTCTAAATGGGAGTTTGAATGAAGAGGTTTATATAGACCAACCTGATGGCTTTTTATTTGAAAGAAAGGAATACATGGTGTGTAAACTGAAAAAGTCAATATACTAACTTAAGCAAGCTTCCTGATAATGGTATCTTAAGTTCAACGATACCATTATATCCTTTGGATTTAAAGAAAACACCATTGATCGATGTATATATCTGAAGGTCAGTGGGAGCAAAATCATATTTTTGGTTATGTATGTTGATGACATATTGTTAGCTACTAATGCCTTGGCCTATTGTATGAGACCAAGAATTTTCTCTCTAAGAACTTTGAAATGAAAGATATGGGTGAGGCATCCTATGTGATTGGAATCAAAATATTTCATGATAGATCAAGGATTGTTAAGATTGTCTCAGAAGGCATATATTAATAAAGTTCTTGGAAATTCAACATGAACAAATGCTATGCAAGTATTGTTCCAATTCAGAAGGGAGATAAATTTAGCCTTATGCAATGTCCAAATAATGAATTGGAATGCAAACAAATAGAACAAATTCTTTATGCATCAATTGTTGGAAGCTTGATGTATGCTCAGATATGTACTAGCATCAATTGTTGGAAGCTTGATGTATGCTCAGATATGTACTAGGCCAAACATCAATTTTACCATTGGGATGCTGGGTAGATATCAAAGTAATATAGGAATGGATCATTGGAGAGCTGCAAAGAAGGTGCTAGGGTACTTGCAGAGAACAAAGGATCACATGCTTACCTACAGAAGATCTAATGATCTTAAGGTCAAGGGATATTCAGACTCATATTTTGCTGGATGTGTTGATACCAGAAAGTCTATATTTGGCTATTTGTTCCTTTTAGCCGAAGGAGCGATCTCATGAAAAAGTGTGAAGAAGTCTGTCATTGCTGCATCCACTATGAAAGCTGAGTTTATAGCATGCTTTGAGGCTAAAATTCATGGTTTATGGCTGCAAAACTTTATTTCAGGACTTGGGGTTGTCGATGGTATTGCCAAGCCGTTGAAAATTTATTATGATAACTCCGCAACAGTCTTCTTTTCTAAAAATGATAAGTATTCAAAGGGTGCTAAATATATAAAATTAAAATACTTTGTTGTTAAAGAAGAGGTTCAGAAATAAAGAGTGTCAATTGAACATATTAGCACCAGTCTCATGATTGCTGATCCGCTGACTAAAGGGTTGCCACCAAAGATAATTCAAGAACATATCGAAAGAATGGGCATTATTGAAAACCATTAGTGATATTATATCTAAAGCTTTTTAAGTTCCTTATGTATTTGATACTCTAAGCTCAATTAATTATTATTTCTAATTTACTTATATATGCACCCTGTTTGATTATGCTGGTATATATACATAAATGAATTATGAGAATGTTAACATAATTTATCTTTAATAAAGATATTATTGTTAGACGTTACTGCAATTCTATTATAGGTCATGTTAAGTATAAAACTAGTAATGTGATACATGGAAGGGAGTACGTCAAAATAATAGCATACAACCGCCATGATCCTTATTAGTTTTTGCTTAATGATGATTTCATGTTTGACCAATATTATAAGGAACTATAGCTTCTGTTATGCGCATTATAATTGTTTATTAAACCGAAATGTTTAATATGCCACATGGGCCGAGTGGGAGAATGTTAGTGTTTCCTTTTTTTGACCATATATGATTGATTTATTATTTATTTATTCTAAATGATAATTATGATATTTGATTTTATCATATATTTAAATTTAAATGATAATGATGGTTTAATAAAAGCTAATTTCCTATTAATTTATTTTTGGAAAGTTGTTGTATGATAACCTCTCTTTGATGGAAAGAGAAATTTGACGTATTATCAGTTAGCCATCTCTTTCCTATATATAGTCTGTTTCACCATCAAAACAGATGAGGAAGAGAATTAGAAAAGGGAGAGAAACTCAATCTGTCAATAATCCATACATAGTTTTTTATCAAGAAATATCAATAGATCAAGGTACATTTTCTTTTCTTGGTTTAAGTTTTCATGTAAAAACCATTTATTCTAAGATCTTAGTCATTATGTTTATTAAAGAAAATACTCTAATGAATTTTTAGTTAGAAGTATTCTCCAAGCAAGTGAGCTCCATTCTCAGTGACGGACGTGTCGAACTGGCGGCACCGTTTTGTAGAGGTGATATTATCGAGGGGGATGCTGCGGTCGATCACCTCCTGGCTAGATGCTCGATGAGGTCGTGCTACTGGCCAGGGCGTAGCTACTTCATGGTGACATTGTAAAGAATGGTGTCGAGGGGCAATTGGCTGCCATGGGTCTTAAGCCAGTTGAAGAATTGGAGGGAGGGAGGGAGGGGAAATCTTTGGAAAGGACGGCAGAGAAGGAAGGAGGGGTGTTTGAGGTCGGGGTGGGGGTGATGGTGATAGCGGTGAGTGGAAAGAGGACAAAGGGGCTGGAAATGAGAAGCAGAAGAGTTGCGGAGGAAGGCGGCGACTAGGGAAGGGATGGAGATTGGAGGCCAAGGAGAGAGAGCGTGGAACCGATGTGAAGAGTGGAGTGGCCGAGTCCCATGGGTTTCGAAGTTATTCTCACCATTCCGTTCCAAGCATAGTTGTTAGACCCGACTCAGACATTAACCCAGCTAAGGGCTCGGATCACTGAATCACTAGTTCAATTATCGGATCATCAGTTGAACCATTGATTCAATTATTTTAATATAAAAATATAATTATATTAATAAAAATTAATTTTTAATAAAATGGACACATGAATACTAATTTTCATAATCTTCTTCTTTTCATGAAAAAAATCTTTTTTTATATCTTATTTAATATCTAAAGTTCGCTTACTTTCAATCTGCATACTCATTTAGTTTGATTTAACTTTTTCTTTAAAAAAAAAATTAAAAAAATTTCTATCCGAGTGTCCTTTATTTTCATCATTTTCTCTTTATGTATGTGCTTTTCGGTTTTGATTCCCATAAAGTTTTCATATTTTCATCCTTTTTTCTTTTTTTATTATCTTCTCATCAATACTCTTCTTTGCATGATCTTATTTTCTTTCTCCATAAAACTTGCTATTATCCCAATGAAAAAAAAGGTTGCCATAAACTCTCGAGCAGAAAATTTGAAACGATAAAGGCTAGAAAATTTGAAACAGCATTGATAAACTCATGATCCAATTTAGGCCGGTTAACCGATTTATGGGTGAACAAGACGAGTTGACCGGGTTATTTCAAGTGTCTTACACATCTAGTTTTAAGTTAGAATCGGACGGCTTAGCCTTTGGATCCCGCTTCAAGAAAAAAAAAAAAAAAAAAGCCGGTCCAATCCGATTTTGACAACTATAATTCCAAGTCTTGATAATAATTACAAGGTTTATTATTATTATTATTATTATTATTATTATTTTATTTATTTATTTCCTTTCTGAATATTTTTTATGGATAAATTATTTAGAAATATTATACAAAATATCTCAGGAGAGCAAGTGCTTATATCTCGTGATTTTGGAGGATTAGCCGCCGGGGGGGGGGGGGGGGGGGGGGGGGGGTGGGGAATCGTGAACACTGCTGCGTGGACCGTGTAACGGTCCATCTAATTATGAAGAGACATATTAAGTGGTCCAAAAAATTGAATGCAACGCCTGTTTAGGGGACTGCCAGGTGGAATGCATCCAGTCCGGCCAGCTTGTCAAAAGCTATGCCCCAGCTGTCTGTCAGAAGAGGATGCATACCATGTTGCCTTGGACTTATCTCAAGCCCACGCATTGGGCATGACTCGGCGCGGTGCTGAAGGATTTTATCATATCGTCACGCGTGCGATATGAAAAAAAAAAAAAAAAAAACTTTTATTCTTAAACTTGTGCAAACCGGATACATTGCGCATATAATACGCATATTCTGCAACGCGCAACGCAGAAAGAGCTTTCTGATTCGATATTTATAATAGCTTTGGCCCACATGCAGTCCCCCGGCTTTTTTTTTTTTTCCTTTTTAAGGTCTAAAACAACCACAGGAAAGAAGATATCATCGAAGCCAAAATCATGACAAAGGAAATTTTATTGCTATCCATTGTCAACTGCAGCAGTCACATACAGGAACACTAAATCCACCCTCTCCACAAGGAGGGGGAAGAGGAACAGTGCATAATGTTCTCCTGCAACCCAACGATTATTCATGGATTGCTTCCCTCATGTAACTTCTTGAATCATCAAGCCCTTTGGGAAGCTTTCCTAAACTTATGTTCTTCTTCAGTTGCGACGACGATAGGCCTCAATACTTGAGTTTGATGGACCCAAAGTTAAGTTTGTGTCAACGGGAACGGCCTTCCTATAGCGAATGCCACACAAATTGCACAGGGTCTGCTGATGATTTTACACAAAAAAAAGGGATTAGTGCAAGTTAGTATACATTATATAATTTGGTAAGATAATAAAGCTCTCAAATTGTTTGCTTAATCTCATTTGTTATATATGCTCAGGATATATCCAGAGGAACCTACACAATCGATTTAAGTAAGAACATGCTAATTAATATGATATACCTTCCAAAAAGTTAACAATAAGAAGAAAAACATCACAGTGTTAAAACTCTACCAGCTAATTCCATAATAAACTTTAACTTGAACTATTCTCCGAACAATCTACTCATATTGACCCCAATTTTTTGAGATTAGAAAAAGGATAATTCCCACCTTTTTATGCTAGTATCGCCCCAACCATTGAGGGCTGACTCTAACCAAAATCGGACTCTCATCTCCTTAGTCAAGTAATAAAAAGTGATGATGCCATTCGAACAAACGCTTGGTAACATACTGACATATTAAAATTATAAACATAAAAAACAATGAAAGAGAAGGCTTGCAACTTGCTTTTCTTAGACATAAGTGGCAAAATATCTCGCATTAAAACTCACAAATCATAATGAATCACAAAGCACAGTTTCATATTTAGGTTCTAAAACACTATTTAAAAAGTCATCAACTAAACATGTCTGCAAGAAACTATACAAATTCTAACACTTAAAATACTACTTTCTCCTCTGGTTAAAATAAATGAATGAATGGAAAAATAAAAATATGCATCTACTCTGGTAAGCATTACCTTAGGCCCTTTAGGACCGTTCCTCCATAGTGTAGTCTTGCTCACTCCACAAGCAGTGCATGTCTTCAAAGGGAGCTGCAAGGCAAGTCTCAGATCTTGCTCGATATCCTCATATTGTCGCTCTTCCAGGCGACTTATCAAATCCAATTCGACAATAGGTTTGGTAGAGGAGTTAGCAGCAAGCTCCATGATATCTGTTATTCTGGCTACTGAAAGGCTCTACTTTAGAAAATTAAAATGCAAAACCAAGACTTGCACTAGAGTGAAGAGAAAGGTGGAGGGTGGTGCCTTTATATACCAGAGTTGCGGAGAAAACAAGAGATGGTGGTGGTTTCACTTCATGGATATGTTCCATAGGTGTTAATCCTCGTGAACGCTGAAATAAATTCTCTTGTTATTTTTAGAAGATATTTTGCTGACCATTAAATTAATAACGACAAAACTATTAACATTCAAAATTAAATAATAATAATAATAAACTTATGTTAGAAGCAAAATATGATGAATCATACCAAACCGTCCGATACAGGACATACCAAACCGTATCAGTGGGGAATCGATACGATTCACCATTTTGAAACTGTATAGGGCCGATACCTCCCCAAATATCCTATATAATCCAAAACCATCCTATACCAACCTCATACTAATCTCATACAATACCAAACCGCCCGGTTCAGCTCAGTACAAGACGATTTATGGGTTCAAACCTTTCCATACATCTAACTAATACATCATTAGTTTGGTATGAAATGATTGGTATACCATTGGTTTGGTATGGTTTGGTATGGCGAACCTTGGTTAGAAGGTTCATATTAACTCGGTATGGTTTCTACAATGATTGTACAATCGAATTCTCTAGAGAGAGGATCTTTAATTGTATGACTTAGCTACAAAATAGATAATTCTGGTATATAGTTAACATGACTATTTAGTCATACAAGATTATCGCCTTCCAATATTAGCATATGAAAACAATAAATTAACCGAGCTTGGATCATGATAATGCAAGCTATGCCTGCATAGGACAATTAATTTTAGAACATATTAGTATTTGATATTTTCTAATCTTAAGCATCCATACAATTGATTTAGATAGTGGTTTATGCAAATTATTGATTAAAGAACAAGTTTTTACATATGCAGCCATGTGACCACCCACTTTCCATGTACTATTGTCTATAGGTTGCATCTAGGTTGGGTTAGATCAATGATCGACACAATCCATATTCAATCCATATTTGAATTGGGTCAAAAGATTGAACTCAAATCCAATTCAGTTCCCTTACAATTGGATTGGATAATGTTTAATATTAATTTCATCAACCTAATGGATATTTCAGGTTAAATTGGGTGAAAAATAATTCAAACACAAACCATAATAAACATATAAGTTCACTGTTTAATTAAATTACTAATATCTGGCACAAAAAATAATAGCAAGCAACATCTAAACATGATCAAAAACATATTCTAGATTAGAGCTGATTGATAACTACATATATTACAATCAACAACAAAAGTTATTGAACTATTATGAAAAGAAAATCAATTTTGACAAGGAGGGTTTTCAAATATAAGTATACTAGTTTTGGACAAGTTATGGTTGGTTCAGATTTGGATTGGAAATTTAGTGATCCAAATCCATCCATATCTAAAATGTGTCATGTTTTTGAATCCAAAGCCGATTTAAACAAATTTGGTTTAGTTGGACCAAAGAAAGCAAACACTGCTAATATATGCTCGACCAAATTCTGAAATTTTAGTTATGCTTCCTTGTTTCTTTATTTTATGGCCAGAAAACATTATGATTAGAGACTTAAAATTGAAGAACCAAGCTATCTGCTATCCCTTCATCCAAGTCAATGTCATGTCATATCAAGGACAACAAATGCCAACCCTTTATGGGATTCCTGGTCAACAAAATTAATGACAGACCATAGAGTAGCATGAGATATAAGAGTATAACCATAACCATAACTATCAAGTCAGCTCTATAAGTTAGAAGAGAAAATTTCTATATTGGTCCCTTTCTTCCTTCAGCTGTTGTAAGTTTCTTTATTGAAATATGAAATATTACTTCTCTATGATTCTCTTTGAATTCTAACTTTTAGAGACAATCTCAATATTTTCTTGCAATGAAATGCTTTTTCCATTTTTAAAATGTATGTGTTTCGTACCTTTTTGGATCATTGCATATAAACCCTTTCTTACATTGCCTCCCCATAATCCAACCCAAGGAGGGGGGGAAAAAACTGTTATTGAGATCCAACGAACTTGGTCTATGTACTTCACTCACTTTTCATTTTTGTTCAAGACTCTATTTTTAAGGAAATTTTGGAGTTATCAGAAGGTCTTCTTCCTAAGACAAAAAGCATACTGATAGTTTAAGTGCTCATAAATTTTATGTATTATTGTATCAAACAAATTGAATCTATTCAAATTTATGTCGGAGCCTTCTTTTATATAAAATGGTGTTATTTTCAATATATATATAGCCTTTTTCAAAATTTATGGAGCATTTCTACATGGACTACTTAATGAGGCAAGTCTCATAGAACAGTTGATTTGTCATGCCTTTTTTTATTAATATGAAATCAACTGTCATGCATTTAAATATCATCAATGTGGCCATTCAATGTCACATAATGAAAAATGTGCCCTATCAAGTGGATAATATTATGAGACAGATTTCATAAAATAATTGATGTGCCATACCTTTTTCATTAGCATGACATCAATTGAATAAGTAAAAATTAATATTTAAACATAATGAATCTAATTAGTGTCATGTTAATGAAAATATGTCATATGAAGAGACCACTTTATGTGACAAGTCTTGTAAAATAGTCAAAACAATAAAAGAAATCAAATTATCTTTCAAATGCTCATAGTTCAAAGTTAGTCGCATGCCCTTGCATGTGCCATCATTTTAGACTGTCTTGTATTTTAAACTATATATAAACACTCATGGCACCCATCATTACATGTACAAACTGGATGTTCCACTGATCTCACGTTGAACCTGAAAGTATTAGTGGTATAGCCATTCAAACAATCTTCATGACGCTAGCCAATTTGAAGAGCAAAATATGTACTGTGGAGACTCTTGTTTAGTATCATCATATATAGGTAACATATGCAATCCTCTTTGATATCCTCTTATTTTTGCATTCACATGAAAACAAGAAAAGAAGTTTAAATTGATCTCATACCATAAATTCCAAACTATTTTCATTGCCAAATAAAGTGATACCAATGTTGCTACAGAATCTTGCTAAAAGGACTATTTTTACTGATGCCTTTTTTTACTGATGCACCAAGCATACATAAACAAAATCATATGGCAAGCTTACTCACAAATCATCACATTGGAAATAGAATCACAAGCTCCAAGGACTTCTACAATTACCACATTTAAGAATGAGATATAAACATCCATGATAAAATGGTTATGCATTAAAAATGTATGCACCTTTCAGAGAAGAGATTGTCCCTCCTGTCCAATAGTTGCAATCAGCCAACATGCAGCTTTCTTTTTTTTACCCTTTCTGTTTTTGAGAAAATTATGTAGCTTTGTTTGACATCCATTTCCTCCGTTTCCCATCCAAAACAGAAGAGTATCCCGGCTCCTCTCTCCATCACAAATACTAACTCCTCCACACAATCTAGATCAAGAGGGCCAGCCAACACAGTTGATAGCAATTTTCATGCAGTAATGGCAATCAATGTCTCCATAAGCTGGTCAGGACATACACATTACCCAATGAATTTTGTGGATACCAGTCTCATCATCATCAGCCTGCTACAACAAAAGGATAACCAAGTCTCTTGATTTAACAACTCAAAATAATGCATCTAACAGTTGGAAACATGTTATCAGTTCCATGTAAAGTTTGCGGCATCAATACTGGCTTTGTAGTATGGTCTGCTGTATCAGACCACACTGTTCCTGTGGGGTGTACCTTACCAATGCCCTACCATGCTTGTAGGGTACTGAGACTCAGCATGTCTCCTGTATCAAATATCAGTATTGACGAATGTACCATATCGGCACTCAATACAGGATGTACTAATTGGGTACCAGCAAGGAGTCCGGTGTTAAGACTGCAAATATTGACCGGAAGCAATATTTCAGCATACATTTCCCTTTTTTCTTGTTACAGGTATACATTTCCTTTCATACTTTTCACTATTTAAGACAACTGGCCAGACTTCAATATAGTCCTAATTATTTCCAATGTTTTATGAAATTTTGATTGAACATGACTGCTCAGTTTACATATGCTTTTTTTACAACATAATACTGCTAGAGAAGCCACAAGAGCGACACATCTCTAGTTGACTTTCTGCAAACATATACTGTTGTTTTGATGCTTGATGCTTGATGCTTGATGCTTCTAAAGGAAGGAAAGTATAGTGGTTGCATGACTTTACAGACAATAATAACACACTGAATTTGAACACAACTTTCAGATATTGTGTTTATTAGATGCATGGGCAGGCTACAGGCCACTGGAAAAAAAATTCAGAGGCATTTTAACTAGAAGAGCTTAATATTAACAAGAAAGGTGCTTATTTGTTAGCTTGTGATGATCAATTATAACTCTGAGTTAATCAGGTACTTGCATACAAAGATGCTGGCCACTGGGTTATATCAATTTAACAATTTACACCAAGGGACAGAAGGACAATTAAAGGGAGGTGACAACCTTTCTTAACTCCGCAGATCTGGTGGTGAGAAATGCAGGGAAGCAATTTTTGCATTTTATGTTCTCTTTTGACATTGCGTTCGATCCTGCTCAATGACTGGCTCTCATTAAGATACAAAATGATGGACAGGCTTAATTTCCAATATAAAGCTCTCTGCAATATGTACGGATCAGACAGTAGGGTTCTATAAATTCCAGGAAAGACTGTAAAATAATGTGATTAATTCCATGAATATGAGCAATTGAAGTGAACCAAATACCATATTGGGGCCCTTTTTCTTGGTAGTTGTATTGGGCTTAAGACAGAACATGTTTAACTGGAAATGACTCCAACCTCAACTAATGACATGCTGAGGTGTTTATGTAGAAAAGCAATACATGGATTATACAACATGATCCACATACAAACTTAAGACCAGAATAGTACATTGATAGAACATTATGTGCCATGACCTACATACAATGATAATTATGATATCTCTAAACAATTCCATACTCTTAGATGCATAACAAAGAAGCACAAATATCGGTGGGTTCTGCAGATGTTACATACACAAATTAGATCTAGTTACAACATGAAAGCTCACAACATTTAGGGCAGCATTGAGGGCACATAGTGCATGCTTGTGTTTACATGGTTTTGCATACAATGCATTGATACTTGCCTTTAATGTGGCATGCTTTGTCTACGTAACATGTTACTGCCTTTTCTGTGTCTTATGGTTCTCAATTATAAATAAAGCACGTCATTATTGTTTGTATTATGCTGACCACTGGAAGCAAACTAGATCAGATATTTGAAATGTGTAAACTATATGTTGAATGTGTTGCTTCAGCAGTCAAAAAATGCTAATTCTCTGCTAAAATGCTGTTGAATTTAGTCCATATCAGGAAAGAAACTTCTGTAGCTAATTGTTAACTTTGAATCAAGCTGGGATAAAATATAAGATGCCTAACATTTTCATAGAACACTTTTAGTAAGAAACCTCTTATGAAACTGGTGTTGGCTCAAGTTTTGGGGGATCTTCTGTAGCAGGTACATTACCCCATAGAAGTTTCTAGCCACTAAGATAATAGATTTATGGCATATCAATACATCACAAGAAAACACTAATAAAAATTCATATGGGAACTCTGGAAAAAACGTACACCTAAACAACTGCATCAATGCTTTTCATAGAATAATCAACATGGATGGCACTTCCAACAGTGATGTTGCGGATCCTGATCAGCATTCCAGATTCCCCAAGCTTGAGATAACTCAAGCACTGCCTTGGTAATTTTTGAACCCTATCCAAAATAAATAAATAAAATAACAACAGCAACGATAACAAAGCTTTGATGCCAAATTAGTTGGGCTCACCTACATAAATCGTTGTTTTCCATTCTACTTGAGTTTGAGTCAAATTTTCTACAAGATGTAAAGATTTTAAATCTTTCTTTATCACTTCCTTCCATGTAATTTTTAATTTTACCTTTACCTTTTTTTTCTTCCACACATATCAATCACTCCTTCACATAAGTGCATTTCTAGGTTTACATTGCACATATCCAAACCACCTAAGTCGTTCTTCTCTCAATTTATCCTTAATTGATGCTACATTCATCCTTTTATAGATAACTTTATTTCTTATTATATTTTTTCTTATATTACTATACATCTAACTCAATATTCTCATTTCAGCCACATTTATCTTGTGTTTATGTAATTTTTTAACTATCCAACGTTCCATATCCTAATTATAACCGTTTTATAAATTTTTTTCTTCAACTTGATAGTTACTCTACGATTACATAATGTTTCAGTTGTACTTTTCTATTTTATCCAATCTGCTTTAATTCTATAGACAACATCATCTCAGTCTCTCCTTCTTTATGAATATTTAATATTGAATATCAAAAATTAATAATTTAGAAACTTCATGTCCCTCAATTCTTACTCCTCAGCTGCAAATTCTCTCTCTCTCTCTCTCTCTCTCTCTCTCTCTCTCTCTACATATTAATTTCAAGAACTCTTTGTTGAATGGGTTGATGAAATTTGATTGCCATTCATCTAACTTGCCCTTACTAGAGAATGTACTTTTAAGGGGTCCCTTGGAAGATATGGAACTGGATACTGAAATCTCCTTGTTGAAGCCAACATTGGTCACAGTAACAGGACTTTAAAGGACGAAGCTCGGGCCTATATATTTGATACCATCTTCTCAACATTCAACAATACAAAATTCCAAACGAAATGCAGATGGATGATTTTGCGAGCAATCCATAACATGTTTCCAATAATGTACTAGTAGAATTTACTATAATTTTACATAATATTTGATAATAAGACATAATTTCTTTGAAACTTCAAAAAAGGGGAGCAAAATCAAAGTAGTTAAATTCACTCACCTATATACAGAAGGAAAGAATTCAAACATTGGCTAAATGCAACAAAAAGGGTCTAGAGGCTGAAGGTTTATCCCAAAATAACGTAATCATGAATAATGTTTCTGATACGGGATCTATAATTCAAAATACTTCTGAAATCTAATAAGAACCAAATGGGAATAGATTGGAGAGGGAAGAGAATTGCACCTCCAGTTTTGAAGAATCCGAAAGAGGAATTGAAGCCGGAGAAGCTATTCCTCCTCGGCATGTCGACTTCCTCTTCCCTCATCTGGTGGTGGGACGGATCCCATTCTATAGACGAAACCCTAACCCTAACCGCCATGGCCGAGGGTTGGGACTTCCCGCCTTTTACGCAAACTGCTAAGAATGGCAGTGGATGTGCCCCCGGCGCGTTTGGGCGAGACCAGCTCCATCCTTCCGCCGTGACCATATCAGTCCGAGGTCCCTAATTGCGCTTTAAAAAATTTTTAAGATCCCTTTTCTTTCATCACCAGGCTTGCCGGAACCTGCTAAATTATTTCCTGGTCCCTAAATTCCATTCATAATTTTTTCAGTTAAGTACCGACCGGCTATAGTTGGGCATTGGCCAGGCCATGGGCCCGGCCCATGCCAGTGCTTAAAAAATTTGTTAAGATCCCTTTCCTTTCATCACCTGGCTTGTCGGAACCTACTAAATTATTTCTTGATCCCTAAATTTCATTCATAATTTTTTCAGCTCAGTACTTACCGACTAGAGTTGGGCAATGAGCTAGGCTGCCCATGAACTGGCTCAACCTGGCACGAGCCAAACCATACTAGACACAGCCTAGTAAAAGCGGTCATAACGGGCCAGACCCGGCATGGCCTAGAAGGGCCTGGAGTTGCATCAGGGCATCGTTGAGGACCTGGATGACGACGGGGACCGCGAGGCTAGAGACGATGAGGGAGACCAACTCGCGATCGGCGGCAAGGTTGGAGAGGGTAGTGGCGGCGACAATCTGGGCATCCATGGAGGCGGCACCATCGCGAAGAAGGGCGAGCAGCGGGGGGACCCTACCCTCCTTGATGACGATCTTCTTGTTGCGGCCACTGTCGAGGGCGAGGTTGGCGAGGGAGGTGGCGGCCTCAGCATGGTCGAAAGGGCAGGCAACCATCTGGATGGCGGCGATGTAGGACCAGACCCAGGAGAGGATGGGGTTGGTGGAGGCGATGGGAGGAAGGGAGAAGACGAGGCCGCTGGCGCCACCGCCGTCAAAGGGATCATTGAAGGAGTAGACAGAGAGGAGCCAGTGGAAGTCGCCAAGGGAGGCCTCAAGGAGGGCGAGGGCCTTGCGGAAGTCGACGGAGCCAGTGGTGATGGAGACCACATGGAGGAGGACGCTAAAGTAGCGGCGGAGAGGGAGAGGGCGCAGTTGAGGGACTTGGAGGCCTCGGCGGAGCAGAGCATGGTGGAGAGGAGGTCAGCCTGACGGCCCAACTCGGTGCACTCGGACTTAAAGGACTCGGCCTCCTTCAACTTGAGCTATACCACGGTCCCTGACGAGCCGTGCCGAGCTGAATTTTTTTTTTTTTTCGAACCGTATTGGTATGGCTAGTTTATTAATGGATCACGCCAAACACAATCCGGTTTTTGATGAGGCCCATCTGCATGGCCCAGTTTTTGATGAGGCCAGGCCAGGCCAGGCGGGCTCGATTTTTGATGATGTCAGGCGGGCCTGGCCGTGCCGTGCCCAAGTCTACGACCGGCTGTGGCGGAGTTGATAATCAGTCCCGATGGGCGGATGACAGGCACAGGCCTCGCTCATCACATTTGTAAAAATTAGTTACACGTCCTTCAAAGTTCACAAATTAATCATCAACCGTGTAATTTAGCCGTCACCTTTTAAACTTGTTCTCTCTGATTTATAAATAGAGCAATGTTACAGTATTTTTTATTTTCCGCAAAGATACTATCATGTTGGTGTGAAATTATAAGATAAGTTCCAAGAAAATTTATAAATTCTAACCGTAAAAGTCGAACATATAAAAGATGTCAATTAATACCACATGAGCATGGTAAAAGATAAAATGATAAATTCATAACATATTTTACATAGATTACCTCATGCAAATGATAAAAGTATAATATATTCAACTATTTAAATAATCATCATAAAAAAAATAAAGAAAATATAACACATCATTGGGAAAAAGATACAATTAAGAGGAACGTAAAGGTGTTGAAGGTGCTTAGACTTTTTTTATAATGCATTTTTTAATTGATCAAAAAAAATTTAAATATTTATTTTTCGTGCCAATCATTTGTGATTAATTGTTCTGCTTACAAATTTATATCCGAGAACAAATGAAATATCATATTATAACACTAAATGATCGCTTTCAAGATTAGATCGATCAAATTTAGAATCAAATATTTGTATAGATATAGGTTGATCATCGCAAAGGATCAATTAACCTATGTTTACGGTGCTAAATTAGGATAAATAAAGTAATGAGAAAAGATAACTCTTTACGAAGTATATATATATATATATATATATATATATATATATATATAGCTCTTGATCAAATTATAGATAATTCTGCAAATTTTTTTATCTATCTTCATTATGATGGGTTTATAGTTACCATATGGATGGTATTCATCCTTCATTTGGAATTAATATTTTGATTAATCCACACCAAAACCTTCAACCTGATAAGAAAGAATGGCTACTGTTTTCTAAAAAAAAGTATCCTTGGTGGATATAGAATGCCAACCAAACAGGGCTTAAAAGGAAGAGGTGAAGGAAGAAGAGCAAAAGAACCAAGGGGGTAGAGGTAAAAGTGGGGTGGAGAAATTTTTTCCAACTAGCATTCAAAGGAAAAGTCTTTGTATATCGTTCCTGGGCCATGCCTGCATCAAGCGCAATGATTCATCCACGCATGAGCTCGTACCGTAAGGCTGACCTATGGATCCCACATCGTTGATCCATGAGCGAATCATTGTGCTCAATGCAAGCCATAATGCACCGAGCAATGTATCAAGACTTTTTCAGTATTCAAATGGAGCACCAAATTTTTGGTACTATAATTCAATACATACCATTTATTCCATTCTTAATATTGTCCATGTTGGTCCATGTAATTAGGTCTAAATATTCAAATGCTGGCTTGGAAACAAATTTCGGCACCGGTAGTCTGACAAGAAAAAATTTTCTGCACTATGTGGTACAAAAGTGCTTGCATCATGCATGATGATTGACTGTATGCATATGCATGCATGTGGTATAAAAAATATTTTATTTTTAAACATGTATCTTCGCAGGTGCATGCGGCTGACAATCATGCATGATGAATGCGACCTAGACCGCGCTGTGCACAAAGAATAATCCACCAGTAAATATATGGGCCTCGTCCAAGTCAAGACGCCCAAGCACAAAATTCATCTCAAGGCCCATAGACGTTTTCTAAGATTTAGCGAGCAACTCTTGCAGCTCTCTCCCTGCCACGATTCTGGAAACATAGTATCTAAATTTTATGGTCTTGAAAAATTGGGCACGAATATTGAATAACAAAAACAAGCACTGATGCCACTTCTTTGGAGCACTAAAAGAAATAAGGAAGGATCACTAGTTTTCAACTATGATACATCTCTCCAGGTTTCTAATTCAATTTGTTATGCTTGAACTCTAGTTAGCGAGAATTCAGAGGCAAAGACTTAAGAATGATTCATGCAAAAATATACATTTGGGCCTTCACTTAAAATTTATTTTGATCCTTAAATTTTAATATTATAATTTAATTTTTTATGTTTTAATAATATCATAATTTTAGATATTCTATTGAACATGATTAATTAAAATTAACAAAATAGCTAACACAATATTCTTTTATTATATCAAAATAACACATTAGCTATTCTATCAATTTTAATTGGCTCATATAAGAGGACATAAGAAATGTAGCATTCTTAAAATACAAGCTATTAAGATATAATAATTAAAAGTTTAAGGACTAAAAAGAATGTTTAGTGATGTGGCTAATCACCATCAGGCGGTACAATAACATACCACACGTTTTTTTGAACAATTTCTGATGGCTTAGAGCTTGGCCTTAGCTTCGGCCCCGGATTCGGCTCGGCCTCTGCTTCGGCCTTAGATTCGGCTTCGGCCTTAGCTTCGGCCCCAGATTCAACTCGGCCTCGGCTTCGGCCCCAAATTCGGCTTTGGCCTCGGCTTCGGCCTTAGATTCGGCTCGGCCTCAGCTTCGGCCCCGGATTCGGCTCGGCCTCGGCTTCGGCCTCGGATTTGGCTCGGCTTCAGCTTCGACCCCAGATTCGGCTTGGCCGCGGCTTCGGCCTCGGATTCGGCTCGGCCTCGTATTCGGCTCGGATCCGGTTTCGGCCTCAGATTCAGGTCAAGCTCATCTCTAAATCCCGCCCTGACCTCGGTCTCGGGTCCCGATTACCTTCATGCTACGCTCCCCCTGTGCTCATGAAACCAACTCCAGATATCAAGCTCAGTGATATAAAACGCCAGCTACAACACAGCTGGCCCACCTGTCACGGCCAAATTTAAGGGAAGTTGCGAGCACATGCAACAGTCGCCGATATACGCGGCACCCATTCTACAACGGCTCACCCGTCCGCCATCCGTGGAACTCATCCTAACAAAGCCAATTTGACGGTTCCAACGGAACGAGGTAAACGTAACCCCCCAAACATGTATAAGAAGAGGACCCGAGCTCAACGCGAGGGAGACCTTTTTCTCTCTCTCCATCTCTCTCATGCACAACTTGATCACCAAACTCCTGTTCATTGGATCACTGACTTGAGCATCGGAGGGTCCCCGCTTGCACTACCGGTCCGGGACTTTTCTTGTAGGTTTCCGGCTAAAGAAGGCGATCCGATCATACCTATGAAGATCCATGAAGCTCCTCTTTCGTCCAACGTTCCCCAAAAGTGATTTGGCAGCAACATATTGAAGCGCCAGGAAGGGGGGTACGCCGCAGATAGACGTTTACCCTCACGCATCTACGACCCCACAACCTCTGCAAGGAAGACTGTTGCCCAAAATGTAGCAACCCAAGAGGGGGGTGAATTGGGTTATTAAAAAATAAATTACTATTACAAGTATGTGCTTAAACCCTAATTTTGATTTGCAGCGGTGTAGTGGAGTGCATAGAATGATAACAATAGAGAATCAAACAACCACAAACACAAAGAAGTTGATAGCGGTTCGGTGCCAAACTCAGCACCTACATCCACTCCCCAAAATATTTGGGAATTTCACTAATCGTATCACAACGATTACAACCTCTAGCCGAACCAGGCTAGCCCTCTTATTTATACGGTACAAAGCAGCCAAAAATTCCTAGCCAAACCTAGGCTAGTCCTCTTGTTTCACGGCACAAGGAAGCCAAATCCCCTGGCCAAACCTAGGCTAGTCCTCTTGTTTCAAGGCACAAGGAAGCCCAAAATAATCAGGGTTAACACTAACCCTATTACAAAATAATCAGAGAATGTTAAGAAGAAGCTCCTATAATGAGCAAATATTCAGAGTATACTTTACAACTTTTGAAGCAATAATTTTAGCAATAAATGAACGAGGTCGAGGTAGCTGAAGTCTTGATTGCTTGAAATGCTTCAATGATCCGGACGACTTTTTGGAGTAATGAATGAACTTGAATGCACAACAACTCTCTTATCAAGCACTCAACAATATGCAATATAAGCTCTTTTCTTGGATTTGTTTCTCTTTTAAAATCTATTTTTTAAAATCGTCATGGTGTGCTTCTAATCCTACCTATTTATAATCATCCAACAAAAAATATCCATTAGATACATTAGGAACAAATGAAAATAAAAATGGAAAGAAAATATAATTGTTATAAATGTTTTCCTTAAGCATTGAATGCGGATCTCCATTTAAGAAAGGAAGCACTATAAAGATTCAAAAATCCAAAAGTTAAATGTAGCTCAAAATAGTAATAGAGAGAGAGTAAGAGAGGAAAAGCAAACTCAAAAACTCAGGCAGCAGTTGGCTGGAAATAACTCCAGGTAGCTGAAGACATGAAAGCTTTCAGCCAGAAAATAAGCAATATTCCTCAGCTAGCTAGTCAGCTAGCTCACAAGAGAGGCCACAAACAAGGGCATCCAGAGGCAGCTCCATAGGTAACTAAAATGGTTGCTAGTTAGCTTCCCAACTAACTAACGGCAAAAGTAAACGCTAGGAGAAAAAAGGTGCAGAGCTCTTAGTTAGCTCACCAGCTAACTAAGCAAAAGTTAGTTAGCTGAAGAGCTAACTAACAGGCAATTTAAACGGCAGAAGAAAGAGGCCGTGCAATGCTAGTTAGCTCCCCAGCTAACTAAAATTTTAAGGCTCTCGGCTGCAAAAGTTACAGGTGAAGGGGAGTTAGCTCAATAGCTAACTAATGAAAAGTCAGTTAGCTCACTAGCTAACTAATTTCAAAAGTAACATAGAAACCGCCCAACTTAGTTAGCTCTCCAGCTAGCTGAGCAAAAAGGCAGCCACACGTCTAAATGAAGCAGTTAACTCTCCAGCTAACTAACCAAATGATAGCTAGCTCTCCAGTTAGCTAAGAAGAGTATTCAAACAGCCAAAGAGAGAGGGAGTTAGCTCTTCAGCTAACTAAATTTTCAAACCTCACGGCCCGAGCTCACCTGTGAAAAATAGTTAGCTAACTAGTTAGCTCCAGATAAAATAGTTAGCTAAGCAGTTAGCTTCAAGAAAACTCAGCTAGCTAAAAGATCCGGCAGCTAGCTCAACAATTAGCTGAAATTGAAGACGGTTCGGCCAGGAAAAAATAATAGGCAACTAGAGTTAGCTAAGATGAAATCCAGTTAGCTCCAAGGCATCCCAGGCTAGCTAACCAACTAGAAAATTAAAGAGTGTTCGGCCAAGCACTGTGACGAGCACATTAGTTAGTGAAGGAACTCTAGCTAGCTAACAAGCTAGCTAACCAGCTAGCTAAAGAATTAAGGACGTTTAGCCAAGCACTGAGTTAGCTTCCCAGTTAGCTGAAAGGTGTGCCAGCTAGCTAAATGGAATAACAAGTTAGCTAACCAGTTAACTCCCAAGCTAATAAAATTATCTAAAGTAAAGTAGAATGAAGTACTTTCTTACCAATTACTTTTGCACGCAGATACTTACTTGTAAGGTGACCGAACTTCCTTGTATCAAGTTTAGAATTGCTTAATTGTTTTGTAATCATCAAAACAATATGGGGTCAACAAACTCCCCTTTTTTGATGATGACAAAACCTTTAAGTACATAAGGAGCAAATATAAGAAGTAGACAGGAGTGTAATCAGAAAACATTAATTTCTCCCCTTGTCAATCTGAATAAGTGAACTCTTTTCTCCCCCTGAATATATGGAGTTATTATTTTACTCCATTCCTTAATGTATGCAATATTCTTCTCCCTCTTTTTGTCATTAATCAAAAAGAAGTTTGAAGAGTCTTGCAATAATTTTAAGCATAATATATTAAGGAGATGTTATCAAACATACATAATTAGAGCAGTCATTCAGATCATTACAAAATACAAATATTATATGTCATGGTTCAAGTCATAAAACATAGTCATAAACATGCATTACATAAACAGTACCAAGCACGGTTACAACATAAGTCAAACATAATCACTTGTTGTCATCAAAAGAAATATACACTGAAGAAACATTTGGCTTGTTTGAAGATCCAGGCTTGTCGGAGGAAGGCTGTGTTGGCGGAGTCCAGAGGTACGGATGAGAATAAGAAGCATCAGGCGCAGAGGCGGCAGTAAGAGTGATGTAAGTCTCTATTAGATGACTCAGCCTTGAGAAGGATGTGGTCCAATGGTCGACAGCGTTTGCTGCATCCCGGGTCTGGGTCTCGTTGGATCTCATTTGGTATTCTACCCACTCTGCCTTAGTTTCAAAATTCTCAAGCTTACCTTTTAGGAAATTAATCTCTTTTAGGATCCGTTCCATGACAATTCATTGTGATAAAAAACTCTTCCATTGAGAATGTTCACATCATGGACAAGTCGTTCAAGAGTAATTTTAAACTGAGATATGTTCTCAAAAATAGAAGAAATATGTGGTACAAGAGTCTGATCATTGACAGAAGAAGCACTGTCTCCAGAGCTTCGACTAGAAGTGGCAAGGGTCAATTCATTTATAATAAGGCGAATTTGATCATCACTTATACGAACGATAGGAAGAGGAGTAGGAGCTTGGTTGTCATTACGATATGAAGGTCCAGAAGCATTCACATTGGGTGGATCAGATAGAAAAGGATTTTGGTTAGCAGACATAGCAGCAAGGTACAGATTCGGTTGGTTGAAGTCAAAATTGAAGAAGTTCTGAGGAGAACAAGCGGATTGAGTCATATTTGGCGGTGGCATACTAGACTGACCAGTCCTAGACCTAACCTTTAACCAAATACCATTCCGTTTGGCAAAGTCCATACGGTACAGTGAATGAGCATTAAAAATATCAAAGTGACGTAATGCCACTGCAGTTTCTCCCTTAAGCTTAATATTGAAAAACTCAAATACATAAGTGTGAAACATTCCGTAGGGAAATGCAGCCTTAGATCTAGACAAGGATTCTTTCATTACGGTCATCATTAGTTGAGGTAGATCAACAGGGTCTTCTATTAAGATGTCATACATTATACATAGTCCCTATCATTTACTATATTAAACGAACCAGCACGTGGGGCAAGGATTTTGGCGATGATACTGTGGAATAATCTATTTTCTACAGATAACATGTTGGCATCTAGAGTTTCAATATTACTAGCTTTACTGTCGTCAATATTAAGGATTAAACCTATTTTATATCCACGTTCACTGGATAGGACTTCTAAGAAACCATCAGATGAATATTTAGAGCACAACCTAACGTTTTGCAGTCTAGGTCGATTTTAGTCTTTTTCACGAAGGAAGAGATAGTCCCACTACCAAAAGATATATTTTCATAAAATTTCCTAATAAGCTCAGGATAAATAGGTCTCTTGGTAGATAAAAGCTTATCCCAACCTTGATTAACTAACAGTTTTAATTTTAAAATCTTCTGTTCTAAGAAGTTAAAATCAACTAACCTTCCATGAGCAAAGGATTTAGATACAAGAAGGGAGTTGATATGGGATGAAAAAGTAGAAGACTTCCGTGAAGATCAGCACAATCGTCATCTCTTGCGATTGCCTTCTTCTTGGGAGCCATCAACTATCTTCAAGATGGATTGATGATTGAATGGAAGAAAGAAGGATTAATGGAAGGATGAGAATGAGAGGAGAAGACGCTTGGTTGAAATGAAATGAGAGAGACGGCTTGAGAGCAATGATTTGGAGAGAAAAGTTTATATAGGGAGTAGGCTTGATGGTTAGCTGGCCAGGTGCCTGTTTGGTTGCCTGGTCAGTTAGCTGCCATCAAAAGAAAAAGCTTGCAAATGGCCGGTTGGGATGAATTTAAGAAGTATAACAGCTGGCTTTCATAAAGATGAAAAGACTTAAAGCTTTACAACATACTCAAGCATTTAATGATGTTCCTTTAATTGATGTGATTTAAAGATGTATCAATTCATTAATTGATTCATTAAATGGTTGGATCAAACATTCCAATTCTCTTCTGATTTCATAAAATTTTGTTTCATCAAGAGGCTTAGTGAAAATGTCAGCAATTTGATTTTTAGTATTTAAAATTTAATAATAACATTTCCATTATTTACGTGATCTCTAATGAAATGATGTCTAATTTCAATATGTTTAGTTCTGAATGTTGAATAGGATTCTTAGTTAAACTGATTGCACTTGTATTATCACATTTTATATGATGGCTTTTTGTTTAATACCATAATCTTCTAGCTGTTGCTTAATCCATAAGATTTGAGCACAGCAACTTCAGCTGCAATGTATTCGGCCTCGGCCGTAGACAGTGCTACTGAAGTTTGCTTTTTGCTAAACCATGAAATTAAGTTAACACCTAGAAACTGGCAAGTTCCAGTGGTTGATTTCCTATCTAATTTACATCCAGCAAAGTCTGAATCAGTGTATCCTATTAAGTCAATGCTAGATTGTTTGTCATACTATACCTAAATTTACTGTTCCATTTAAATATTTAAATATTCTTTTAACAGCAAGCAAGTGTGATTCTTTAGGATTGGTTGATATCTAGCACACATGCAAACACTGAATAAAATATCTGGCCTACTAGCAGTTAAATATAATAATGATCCAATCATGCCTCTATATAATTTTAAATCAACAGACTTTTCAGAATTATAGGATTCAAGTCTATGATGAGCTCATAGGGGTACCGATACTCTTGGATGTCTCCATGCCAAACTTTTTGATCATTTCTTTGGTATATTTGGATTGGCTTATGAAGATTTCATCTTTGCTTTGTTTAATTTGTAGTCCGAGGAAGTAGGTCAGCTCACCCATCATACTCATCTCGAACTCTCCCTGCATAAGCTTAGCAAAGTCTTTGCACAAAGAATCATTAGTGGCACCAAATATGATATCATCAACATAGATTTGAATAATTAATATATCTTTATTTTATCTTTTAATAAATAAAGTTGTATCCACAGTTCCTCGAATAAAATCATTACTAATCAAGAATTTGCTTAACTTTCATACCATGCCCGGGGCTTGTTTCAAACCATACAAAGCTTGTTTAATTTGAAAACGTGGTTTGGAAACAAGTGATTTTCAAAGCCGGGTGGCTGTTCCACAAAAACTTGTTCAGCAATGTATCCATTTAAGAAAGTGCTTTTAACATCCATTTGATACAATTTAAAATTCATATAACAAGCATAAGCAAGAAGTAATCTAATAGCTTCTAATCTAGCAACAGGGGCATAAGTTTCATCAAAATCAATTCCCTCTTCTTGATTATAACCCTTAGCTACTAATCTTGCCTTATTTCTAATTATATTACCATTTCATCTAATTTGTTTCTATAAACCCATTTAGTTCCAATAATTTGATATCATGAGGTCTTTCAATAAGAGTCCAAACATTATTTCTTTCAAATTGGTTAAGTTCTTCATGCATGGCATTAATCCAATCAACATTATTTTAGCATCATCATAACATTTAGGTTCAATTTTAGATACAAATGCTAAGTTATTACAAGCATCTCTAAATGATGATCTAGTTCTAACTCCTTGAGAAGGATCACCAATAATTTGATCTTTGGGTGACTGAGAACATACCTCCAACCTCTTTCTAATTCATCATTACCTTGTGAGGCTTCAGGTAGGTTAGCGTTTCCTTCTCCATTTACCTCTTGTGTATCTGAGTTGTTCTTATCCTTCAGTGTGATGTCCTTGAATTGATCTTCAATGTCATCTGCATCATTTATACCTTTTCCCTTCCTTGATGGAAGATCATTAGATTCATCAAAGATAACATGAATTGATTCTTCAACTACTAAAGTCTTTTTATTGAATATTCTAAAAGCTCTACTATGTAAAGAATATCCGAGAAAAATTCCTTCATCAGACTTAGCATCAAATTTATCAAGTTTGATTTTTCATTATTTAATACAAAACATCGGCATCCAAAAACATGAAAGTAACTTATATTAGGTTTTCTTCCTTTCCAAAGTTCATATGGAGTCTTTTTCAAAACAGGTCTGATTAATGCACGATTTAAAACATAACATGCAGTGTTAATAGCTTCTGCCCAAAAATATTTTGGAAGATTGCTTTCACACAACATGGTACGTGCCATTTCCTCTAATGTTCTATTCTTTCTTTCAACTACTCCATTTTGTTGTGGTGTTCTTGGTGCAGAAAAATTATGTTCAATTCCATTTTCATTACAAAATTTTCAAAAGATTTGTTTTCAAATTCTTTTCCATGATCACTTCGTATCGACAAAACAGAAGAATTCTTTTCATTTGTAATTCTTTTAATAATTTTTGAAATGCTGAAAACGCTTCGTCTTTACTAGATAGAAATAAAACCCATGTAAAGCGAGAGAAATCATCAATAACAACAAAACCGTATCTTTTACCTCCTAGACTAGTTGTTCTTGTAGGACCGAATAAATCCATATGCAAGAGCTCCAAAGGTCTAGTGGTTGAAACAAATTCTTTGATTTAAAAGAAACTCGGGTTTGTTTTCCAAATTGACAAGCATTACAAATTTTATCTTTTTCAAAAATAAGTTTTGGCAAACCATGTACTAAATCTTTCTTAATTAATTTAGATAGTAAATCCATGCTTGCATGAGCTAGCCTACGATGCCATAACCAACTATTATCAGTTTTATTGTTTGTAGCAACTAGGCAATCAATGTTTTGATCATGCAAATCATTTAAATTAACAATGTATACATTACCATGCCTATGACCAACAAATTTCATGTTTTCATTAGCAGAATTTTTAACAATGCATAGAGATGATTCAAAGTAACATTAAATCCTTTGTCACATAATTGACTAATGCTAAGTAAATTATGTTTCAGTCCTTTCACAAGCAAAACATTATCAATATAAGCATGAGGTGTGATACCTATTTTTCAATGCAATTATTTTTCCTTGGCCATTATCACGAAAATAACAGCACCTCCATCTTTTGCTTCCAAAGTGATGAATTTACGATTCATCACCGGTCATGTGCCTTGAGCACCCGCTATCCAAGTACCATTGTCTTTTAATTGCTCGGGTTGCAAGACACACTGCATACACAATTTTAATTTTTGTTTTTAGGTACCCAAGCTTTCTTGGGTCCTTTAGGGTTAGTCAAGATGGTTCCTTTTGGAACCCATATTTTTTTATCTTTTATGTTTGACAAATATAAGCTTTGTGTCCAATTTTTCCACATTTAAAACATGTAATTTTAGTAGAATCATCAGCATGCTCATAAATATTTTTCAAAAATTTCTGTCTTTCAAAAGTATTGTATCCAAGACCAGCTCTATTGTAAACAACTCTTTGACTATTTAAAATCATTTCTAATTTTTCTAAACTTAGACTAAATCTATCAATAATTAGTTTTAATTTATTCACTTCATTTTTCAAATCTTGGTTTTCCTTTAACAATGATTCATTATCCTTTGAAATTCTTTCTTTTCAAGAGTAAGATTTTTTATTTCATTTTTCAATTCTTTGCTCTTTGAACTTAAATTTGCAAAATCATTAATAAGTTCATAAAATGCACATTGTAATTCATCAAAGTTAAAGTCATCTAAAAAGTTAGGGCTTACCTCATCATTATCAGCCATGAAGCAAACATTTGCAACTTCAGTTTTCTCTTCATCTTCTGAACTCGTTGCTTCACTATCGCTCCAAGTAGCCATCATTGCCTTCTTCTTTATTCTTTTAGATCCTTTTTTTAATAGTGGACAATCTGGTCTGATGTGTAGGCTTCTTGCACTCATAGCATGTAGGAGGTTCACTCTTTTCCTTATCTTTGCTATGGTCTCCTTTGACAATTGTTTTCTTTTTCAAATTTCTTTCTCTTCATGAACTTTTTAAATTTCCTTGATAAGTGTCATTTCATCATCTTTCTCACTGTCACTTGTGGTTTTTTCACTTTCATCTTCTTGAGTTGTACTCTTCAAAGCCATGATCCTTTTCTTCTTTGATTCATCTTCATCGATATGTTATCGTTGCTGAAGCTCATGAGTCATCAAAGAACCGACCAACTCTTCAAGTGATAAAGTGTTGAGATCTTTTGCTTCTTGAATTGTAGTGACTTTTGCTTCCCATCCTAGTAAAGATCTTAAGATTTTTCTAACAAGATCACTGTTAGCATAAGATTTTCCAAGACTTTTCAGTCCATTAATAATATCAGTAAATCTTGTAAACATATTAGTAATATTTTCAGCAGGATCCATCTTAAATAATTCATACTTATGAACAAGCATATTTCTTTTGGATTCCTTGACTTGATTTGTACCCTCATGGTGACTTTAAGTCTATCCCAGATTTCCTTATCAGACATGCAAGTAGATATGCGATTAAACTCATTTGCATCATGAGAGCAATAAAGAACATTCATAGCCTTTGCATTTAATTAAGCTAATTTCTTATCTTGCTCATCCCATTCTGATTCAGGTTTTGCAATATTAATATTTTTAATCATAATAGTGGGTGTGTGTGGTCCATTAATTATGATTTCTCATAAATCATAATCTAGTGCTTGAATGAAGATTTTCATTCGTGCTTTCCAATATGTGTAATTTGTTCCATTGAACAAAGGTGGTCTATTAGTTGATTGTCCTTTAGTCAACATAGAACTCATTGGGATAACTACTGATCTTTGGCTCCAAGCTAATCAAAGCTATAGGAATCAAGAGCACTCTGCTCTGATACCACTTGTTGCCCAGATGAAGCAACCCAAGAGAGGGGGTGAATTGGGTTATTAAAAAATAAATTACTATTGCAAGTATGTGCTTAAACACTAATTTTGATTTGCAGCGGTATAGTGGAGTGCACAGAATGATAACAATAGAGAATCAAACAACCACAACATACAGAAGTTTATAGTGGTTCGGTGCCAAACTCAGCACCTACATCCATTCCCCAAAACCTTTGGAAATTTCACTAATCGTATCACAACGATTACAACCTCTAGCCGAACCAGGCTAGCCCTTTTGTTTATACGGCACAAGGTAGCCAAAAATCTAGCCAAACCTAGGCTAGTCCTCTTGTTTCATAGCACAAGGAAGCCAAATCCCCTAGCCAAACCTAGGCTAGTCCTCTTGTTTCAAGGCACAAGGAAGCCCAAAATAACCAGGGTTAACACTAACCCTATTACAAAATAATCAGAGAATGTTAAGGAGAAGCTCCTGGTCCTCTTGTTTCAAGACACAAGGAAGCCCAAAATAACCAGGGTTAACACTAACCCTATTACAAAATAATCAGAGAATGTTAAGGAGAAGCTCCTGCAATGAGCAAATATTCAGAGTATACTTTACAACTTTTGAAGCAATAATTTCAGCAATAAATGTATGAGGTCGAGGTAGCTGAAGTCTTGATTGCTTGAAATGCTTCAATGATTCGGACGACTTTTTGGAGCAATGAATGAATTTGAATGCACAACAACTCTCTTATTAAGCACTCAACAATATGCAGTATAAGCTCTTTTCTTGGATTTGTTTCTCTTTTAAAATCTATTTTTCAAAATCGTCATGGTGTGCTTCTAATCCTACCTATTTAGAATCATCCAACAAGAAAATATCTGTTAGATACATTAGGAACAAATGAAATAAAAACGGAAAGAAAATATAACATTATAAATATTTCCCTTAAGCATTGAATGCAGATCTCCATTTAAGGAAGGAAGAGCACTGTAAAGATTTAAAAATCCAAAAGTTAAATATAGCTCAAAATAGTAATAGAGAGAGAGAGTAAGAGAGGAAAAGCAAACTCAAGAACTCAGGCAGCAGTTGGCTGGAAATAACTCCAGGTAGCTGAAGACATGAAAGCTTTCGACCAAGAAATAAGCAATATTCCTCAGCTAGCTAGTCAGCTAGCTCACAAGAGAGGCCACAGCAAACAAGGGCATCTAGAGGCAGCTCCATAGGTAACTAAAATGGTTGCTAGTTAGCTTCCCAGCTAACTAACAACAAAAGTAAACGCCAGGAGAAAAAAGGTGCAGAGCTCTTAGTTAGCTCACCAGCTAACTAAGCAAAAGTTAGTGAGCTCTTCAGCTAACTAACAGGCAATTTAAACGGTAGAAGAAAGAGTCGTGCAATGCTAGTTAGCTTCCCAGCTAACTAAAATTTAATGCTCTTGGCTGCAAAAGTTGCAGGTGAAGGGGAGTTAGCTCAATAGCTAACTAAAGAAAAGTCAGTTAGCTCACTAGCTAACTAATTTCAAAAGTAACATAGAAATTGCCCAGCTTAGTTAGCTCTCCAGCTAGCTGAGCAAAAGGTAGCCACACATCTGAATGAAGCAGTTAACTCTCCAGCTAACTAACCAAATGATAGCTAGCTCTCCAGTTAGCTAAGAAGAGTATTCAAATGGCCAGAGAGAGAGGGAGTTAGCTCTTCAGCTAACTAAATTTTCAAACCTCACGGCCCGAGCTCACCTGTGAAAAATAGTTAGCTAACCAGTTAGCTCCAGGATAAAATAGTTAGCTAAGCAGTTAGCTTCAAAAAAACCCATCTAGCTAAAAGATCCGGCAGCTTGCTCAACAGTTAGCTGAAATGAAGACGGTTCGGCCAGGAAAAAATAATAGGCAACTGGAGTTAGCTAAGATGAAATCTAGTTAGCTCCAAGGCATCCCAGGCTAGCTAACTAGCTAGCTAAAATTAAAGAGTGTTCGGCCAAGCACTGTGACGAGCACATTAGTTAGCTGAAGGAACTCTAGCTAGCTAAGTAAGCTAACCAGCTAGCTAAAGAATTAAGGATATTTAGCCAAGCACTGAGTTAGCTTCCCAGTTAGCTAAAAGGTATGCCAGCTAGCTAAATGGAATAACAAGTTAACTAACCAGTTAACTCCCAAGCCAATAAAATTATCTAAAGCAAAGTAGAATGAAGTACTTTCTTACCAATTAGTTTTGCACGCAGATACTTACTTGCAAGGCGACCGAACTTCCCTGTATCAAGCTTAGAATTGCTTAATTGTTTTGTAATCATCAAAATCAATCTAGGGTCAACAAAGACGATGGTGACTACGCGAGCTCAGGAAGCTCTACCAGCCATGCCGCGGAATGCATCCCGTGGACTGAACAATCGGAGGACAACCTTCATGTTTCGTCTCCCGCACCACCCCAGGTTAGCCGGTCCGATCGGCTCGATGTCCTGACCCATCAGGTACAGGATCTGATGACGGTGGTGCGGGGATTACAGGAGCATTTCTTTGCTGCCATGCCTGGGTCATCTCAACCCCCTTTACCCCGCGAGGAGGGTCATGGAGCCAGTCAGCCTTATCAGGATAGGGCCCCTCCTGAGGCCTCCCACCACTTGCCTCCGAGACCTCACCGTCGGGGGACTTCAAAGCGACGACGATCCCTTTCTCTCCACTTTGATCGCTCCCACAGGCAGCGGGTGAAAAAGAACCAAGACATGTGCACCCCTTGCACCGACAGTCTTCCTCGTCCTCCTCTTCTAACTCCTGTAAGGAAGATACCAACAGGAAGACTGCTCGTCGAGCCGAGCAACAGCTTAATGAGTACAACCAATGGCTGGAGGAGCTCAGCTGTCGGATCACCAACCCTCATGGGATGGACTACGACCACCGTCCTCCGCTTTCTCACCGTATCATGGAGGAGCCGATCCCACCACAGTTCCGTCTTCTCCAATTGGATCCATATGATGGAACGACGGACCCCCTGGACCATCTCTGGAAAGCTACAAAGTCCTCATGCAGGTCCAGGGAGCGACGGATTCCCTTATATGCGTCGCCTTCCCGGCTACGCTCCGTAAGGCGGCACGCGCGTGGTACTCCCGTTTACTTCCACGCAGCATCAACTCCTTTCGGCAACTTGAGCGGTCCTTCCTGGCTCATTTGACGCCTGTCGAAAGATCCCACGAGTTGCCGATAGCCTCTTTGCTGTCCAGCAGAAAGTGGCGAGACCTAAAGGATTTCGTCGCTCGATTTAAGGAAGCAGCGCTGGAGGTGTACAACCTGGAGGACTCTGTCGCCACCTGGCCCTGAAGAGAGGACTTCGCCCGTCCAGATTCGCCTACTCTCTGGATAAGAAGCCTCCGCGTCCTACGCCGAGCTTCTGAGCCGGGCACAGAAATACATCCGCGCTGACGAGGCGGATTCTTCCCGGAGAGAACAAACCAGTAACAAACCGCAACCTCTGACCGCGCTGGTGCACAACCTAGGAAGCCCGAGCCTCCACGACGCTCGGATCGCCGGCCACAAGCGCTGATTCCTAAGGAGCAGTTCACTCCCCTCATGGCCCCCATATCCCACATCCTACTGGAGATCGAGGAGAACCATACTTTCAAGCGTCCCGGCTCCCTTGAAGTCCGGGAAGCCTCGTAACAAGGAGTTTACTGCCGGTACCATCGGACTATGGCCACGACACCGAAGACTGCCGCAATTTAAAAGGCCATCGAGGAGCTGGTTCAGCAGGGCCACCTGGGCAAGTTTGTTCGAAGGGGAAATCTCCCCGCGGGCCCCATGGCGCCCCAGGTCCCGCGGCGTGGATAATGCCCCGACTGAAAAAACCATAGCTATGATCTCTTGGGGAACGGATGGTGGTTCGAAAAGGCCGCGAGGGAATAGACTCTGTAATACCTTTTTTCGGAAAGGATAGACGGGGTAGTTAACAAACACGACGACAGCGTCGTGGTTTCTATGACTATAGCTAAACACCCTGTAAAAAGAATTTTAATTGATAGTGGGAGCTCTGTGGATGTCTTGAGTTACGAGGCTTTTGTTCGGATGAACTTATCAAGGTCCTTGCTTCGACCCGTCCACACCACTATGGGCTTCACGGGAGACTCAGTGAACGTCGAAGGCGAAATTGCTCTCCCGGTCACGGCTGGAACTCCTCCATGTCAGAGTACAGTTGTCATAAACTTCCTGGTGGTCCGGGTCCCGGCTTATAACGCCATCTTGGGAAGACCGGGGCTGAACCTGCTGGATGCTGTGATCTCCACCAAGAGACTTGTAAGGTTCCCTACCAACGAAGGGATCGGAGAAATGAAGGGGGAGCAAAGCCCACTTCTGCCCTGTTATCATCTGTCGCCCAGTCCGCTGAGACGTCAGCAACAACCCTGAGTGCTCGATCCTAGGGAGTTGGGAAGAAGGGGAGAGCCGGCAGAGCACCTTCTAACCCTCCCCTTGGACGATAACCCGGCAGGACTGTTCAGGGGGCATCTCCCGGAAGAGGCACGTAGTCAACTCCTTTTTCCTACGGCCAACGTTGACGTCTTCGCATGGTCTTCCTCCGACATGCCAGGCGTCCCTGAAGAGTAATCACCCATCGGCTTAACCTCAAGCCAGAGTGTCGGCCAATCCGACAGAAGAAGAGAAACTTCGCTCCAGGACAGACAGAAAGCCATCGACGAGGAAATCCGCAAGCTTATGGCTGCGGGCCACATTCGGGAAGTCCACTACCCTGAATGGCTAGCTAATGTGGTGCTTAGTCCGCAAGGCCAACGGGAGCTGGAGAATGTGTGTAGATTTCACCGACCTCAACAAGGCGTGCCCCAAAGACAGCTTTCCGCTACCTCGAATCGATCAATTGGTGGATGCTACATCCGGCCATGAGGTCCTTAGCTTCATGGATGCTTTCTCCGGATACAACCAGATCCGGATGAACCGGAGGATGAAGAAGCTACCTCCTTCATAACCGAAAAGGGTCTATATTGCTACAAGGTGATGCCTTTCGGGTTAAAGAATGCGGGGGCTACTTACCAAAGGCTGATGAACAAAGTCTTTGAAGGACAGATAGGGCGTAATATGGAGGTATATGTGGATGACATGCTGACAAAAAGCGTTCGTGCACCAACCATCATCGGATTGGCAGAAACCTTTACAATCCTTCGTCGATACAGATGAAGCTGAACCCTCGCAAGTGTGCATTTCGGGTAACAGCTGGGAAGTTCTTGGGTTTCATGGTGACCCGGAGAGGAATTGAAGCTAACCCGACAAAGTCCAAGCCATCTTGGACATGAGGCCTCCCGCCAACAAGAAGGAAGTACAACGCTGACAGGAAGAATAGCCGCCTTAAGCCGCTTCCTATCCAAGTCCGCGGAAAGGTGTTTGCCTTTCTTCAAGGCGCTTCGCAGAATCAATAAGTTCGAATGGACCAAAGAATGCCAGGAGGCGTTCGAAGGGTTAAAGACGTTCCTATCCACCCCGCCACTGCTAGCCAAGCCGACGGGTGGAGAGGAGCTCCTTCTATACCTTGCGGCCTCTCCTGAGCTGTTAGCTCCGTGCTAATCCGTATGGACACTGATGGCACACAAAAACCAGTATACTACAAGTAAGGTACTTCATGATGCTGAGACTCGATACTCAAACATGGAAAAGATCATCTTTGCGTTAATCGTGTCGCCCAGCGTCTGCGGCCATACTTCCAAGCCCACCCGATCGCAGTGATCACCGACCAGCCTCTAAGACAATTCTGCTCGTCCGGATACTTCTGGCCGGCTGGCCAGGTGGGCCTCAAGCTGGGGGAGTTTGATTTATCTTTCCGCCCTCGGCGGCCATGAAGTCTCAAGTCTTGGCAGATTTTTGGTCGAATACTTGGGGAGAAGAGCACCAAAGAACTTCCGACGGACACTCAACCCTTGGAAGCTGGTGAGGAGAGTGGGGTCTTCACGTAGATGGGGCATCAAACTCTCAAGGGAGGGAGGCCTCATCTTGGCTAACCAGATGGGGTGGTTACTGAGTGTGCACTTCGTTTCCTCTTCCCAGCCACTAACAACCAGGCGGAATATGAGGCTTTGTTATCCGGAGTAAGACTGGCTCGGGAACTTGGGGTGAAACGCTTAGAGCTTTTACTGACTCCAATTGGTTGCTGGCCAGATCACCAAGGAGTACGAGGCAAAGGATCCCATCATGGCCCGTTACTTGGACGGTGTCAATGGTTTCTCCGTTCACTCACTTCAGCATCAGCTACATTCCTCGACAAGAGAATGCTAGAGCTGACGCCTATCCCACCTCGCCACCTCAGCCATGTTGGGAAAAGCTTACGTGGAGCACCTGAAAGCCCCAAGCATTGATGCACCAAGAAACTTTACCAGTGGAGCAGGAGCCTTCCTGGATGGACGCCTATGTTCAATACTTTACTGGTATCCTCCCGAAGACCCTGCCGAAGCCAGGAAGCTTAAGACGAGTCCCAAGTTCTTCCTTATGGAGGGAAGGCTCTACCGAAGGTCATTCTCATACCCCTCCTCAGGTGTGTCGGTCCTACCGACGCCAATTATATTTTGCGAGAGATACACGAGGGGATATGCGGAAGCCATCTGGGGGCAGGGCTCTTGCATACAAAGCTCTACGTCAAGGGTATTACTGGTTGACAATGAAAGAAGACGCATCTGAGCTGGTTAAAAAGTGTGACAGCTGCCAGCGTCATGCCAACATCCAACATCAACCAACGTCTCAGCTGACCCCTCTCTGCACCATGGCCCTTCGCACAGTGGGGCATGGACATCCTGGGACCTTTCCCTCCTGCCTCCGGACAACGTAAGTTCCTTGTTGTAGCCGTCGATCATTTTACTAAATGGATCGAGGCGAAGCTCTCGCTAAGATCACGAAGCTAAAGTAAGGCTTTCTTTTGGAATCCGTGGTGTGCCGGTTCGGGTTACCACACACCTAGTTACAGACAACGGCCGACAGTTTGATAACGCGGCCTTCCGGAATTCTGCGAGGGCCTGGGCATCCGTCACCGATTCACCTCTGTAGTCACCCCAAACCAACGGCGCAGCCGAGGTGATAATCGCATCATCCTCCAAGGGCTCAGGACTCGACTGGATAGCTTAAGGGGCGCTGGGTAGAAGAGCTTTCTAGTGTGCTATGGGCCTACCACACGACGCCGCGAGCACCCACAGGGGAAACTCCCTTCAGCCTTGGTCTTTGGGACCGAGGCGGTTTCCCGTGGAAATAGGAACTCCCAGTCCCCGGGGAGTTATACCACGAAGAAAACAACTCCAACCAGCTGAGGGCCAATCTGGATTTGGTGGAAGAATTGCGAGATCAAGCGCATCTTCGGATAGCATTCCGTCAAGGAGTGGCCAAACACTACAACTCCCGGGTACGGCCCAAGACGTTCCGGCCTAGGAGACTTGGTCCTCAGATGAGTCGATGTCTCCAAGCCTACGGAGGGGGGAAAACTGTCTCCCAATTGGGAAGGGCCCTATCGGGTTACCAACGCACTTTATCGCGGAGCTTACCGATCGAAGAGCTAAACGAGAAACCTCTCCCTCATACCTGGAATGCGGATAACCTCCGGCGGTATTATCAGTAATCTATTGCTATATTTGTTTTGAACATTTCCCTAGAATTATCATTCATCTTTTTTCACTAACAGAAATGTCTAAGCGATCTGACGCCGGCACTCCAAGCCCAACTCCGCGTCGGCACTCCAAGCCCGAGTCTCCCCTCGGCAACTAAGCCCGACTCCGCATCGACACTCCAAGCCCAAGTCTCCCCTCAGCACTAAGCCCGACTCCGCGTCGGCAATTAAGCCCGACTCTGCGTCGGCACTCCAAGCCCAAGTCTCCCCTCGGCATTAAGCCCGACTCCGCGTCGGCAATTAAGCCAGACTCCACGTTGGCACTACAAGCCCGAGTATCCCCTCGGCACTAAGCCCGACTCCGCGTCGGCAATTAAGCCCGACTCCGCATCGACACTCCAAGCCCGAGCCTCTTGGCCCCTAAAATGGACTCTGCATCGGCACTTGAAGCCTGACTCCGCATTGGTTCCCGGAGCCGCATGAACTACACTGCTGGCTTCGACCTTGCTTCAGCTAACGGGTTCGGCCTCGCCTCGGCTACCGGCTTTGGCCTCGCCTCGGCCACCGGCTTTGGCCTCTACGTTTTCGATCATTGGCTACCGGCTTCGGCGTCGCCTCGGCTAACAGCTTCGGCCTCGCCTCGGCTACCGGCCTCGCCTCGGCCACCGGCTTCGGCTTCACTACGCTTTCGATCATTGGCTACTGGCTTCGGCCTCGCCTCGGCTACCGACTTCGGCCTTGCCTCGGTTGCCGGCTTCGGCCTCGCCTCGGCTGCCGGCTTCGGCTTCGCTATGTTTTCGATCATTGGCTACTGGCTTCGACCTCGCCTCGGCTACCGATTTCGGCCTCACTTTGACCTCACTTCGGCCTCGGTCCTTGGCTTCGGCCTCAATCATTGGCCTCGGTCTCACTTCGGCCTCATGTTGGCCTTGATCCTTTGGCCTCGGCACCAACCTCGGCTATTCCCTAAAAATGACCCTTACCTACTCGCGTTACCATGCTCAATGGAACTTGCTAGCTACGGGCAAATCAAGGGAAGATTGAATTAAAGTTCATTGATAGCAAAACAGTTTTACAAAATTACCGATCAAAACCGGACTTGAAACAACAAAAAGAAAAACTAGGGTTCGGCCGGGTCTGAGCCGTCATCCTCCTCATCTGGCTGTAGATCTTCAATCCCTTCGAGGCCGTAGAGCTTTCGTATTTTCTCTTTGCAGTCCTGGAAGCCACCGTCATATGCGAATGCTGTTTTTTGGCCAATTCTTTGTTGAAGGCAGTAGATTTCCTAAAATTTTCTATGGCTTCGGCGGCCTTCTTCTCGGCCTTGGCGGCCCTCTTTTCGGCTTCGATCACCGCCGCCTTTAGACCAGCAATTTCAGCGACCGGCCGGGCAATTTCCTCCGCATTCTCGGCTCTTTCCTCAGCCACACCGATTTTGATGGTGGTGGAGTGTAATTGGTTCTTCAACAAATATACTTCCGACTCCGCCACCTTCAACTTTTCTTTCGCCACTTTCTGCTTCTCCTCGGCCACCTGAGCGTTATCCAGCTCATTGGCCGCCCGACGCTGGGCCACCTCCAGCGCATCTTCCACCTTTTCAGCCCTAAGCCGGGCAGCCTCGGCTTCGGCTTCGCCTTATGTGCTCGGGCAGTCTCTTCCCAGACCTCCTCCAGAGCTGCCTTGGCCCTTGCCTTTACTTCTCGAATCTCTTCCAGCGATTGGTCGGCCTGGGCCTGGGACCAAAGGCCCCTCATAGCGGTCAGGGAGTTCAATGCCTGTGCAAAACTCACAGTTAGGTAAAGAAACAGGAACAATAGAGGTTGACAATGGGACAATACTTACCCAAAGATGAGCCATGAATGCCTCTCGAAAAAATACAGAGGTCCTTTGCTGTTGAAGGAACCTCTCCAACTCGGGCATGGAGGCTTGGGCCACTGTCCGCTTGGCCCAATGAGTGTGACGCAACAAGATCGACCGAAAGAAAACGTCGACCTCGTCCTCTTTGGTGGACTCTATGGAGACTGGTGCGGGTTTAGCTTCCGGCTGCACGTCCGGCACCCCGGCTTGAGCTGGCTCATCAACCCCTGCTCCCTCGATAGACGGGGCGGCCTCCGGATTGAGTCCCGAAGCCACATCAGTCGGCTCCGCCTCGGGGGCCTTTGGCGGTGATGACGGCACCTCAGCCTTCTTCGGAGGGTCATCCGTTAGATCAATGGGGGACGGGGAGCGAGGTCGTCCTTCCTCGGCCTCGTTCCTTCTTGAAGCCTCTCCAACCTCATCTTTCTTGACAACTTTGGCGGCGGCCTCCCTCATGGCAGGGGTCCCATCCTCTCAAGCCTTTCTCTTCTTGGTAGCGGCCCTCCTTATCTCGCAAAGCAATGGTGCCATGCCTGCGAATCAATGAACTTTGATCAAAAGTAGAAGAGGAAAAGCAAAGGGATGAAAGGTTACACTGCTCACCGTCGCCAGGAATAAGACCCACTAGCTGAAGATTCTCCTCGGCTAGCAGCCAATTGCAGCGAGGGACGTCGACAGTAATCAACTGCCCGAACACCTCCTGATCCCTGGGGAGGATTTTGGGGTCTTTGTTGGCCTCGATGTCGGAAATTCCCCACTTGGTCTTCACTCCCTCAATTTAGGCAAAGAAGAATCTACTTTACCACCCCTTAATCGAAGTGGGAAGATGTAACTTAAGAGTTCTAGTGGGCCTAGGGGCAAAGGACCACCATCCCGATTATTTCCTAAGGGTATAGAAGCAACGAAAAAGAGAAATCCTAGCCTCTATCCCATGGATGTGACACAGCACTATGAAACCTACGAGGGTCCGAATGCAATTCGGGACCAACTGAGCTAAAGCTAAGGAATATCTATCTAAAACGTTAAGTATGAAAGGATGAATAGGGATACGGAGACCAGCCTTAAAATAATATTCATAAAGGGCTACCCGGCCTGGATAGGAAGAGGTTACCCTGTCTTCAGGTAAGGGACGATACAGGCGGAGGTCTGCAGGGATTTGGTATAGAGCCCTGAGATTAATAATCTCCTGGGCGGTCATGACAAAGGAAGTCCTGTCGGGAGACTGCCTCCCATGGGAAGAGGGGCCAGCGACCGCCGGGCGGCTCTGTGCAGGAGCTCGTCCGATGGCGGGGCGATTTTCGGCACAAGGCCACCCTGCAGGCCGCCGCTCCTCCGAAGGAGCATCCCCTATGGAGGAGGACCAGGAAAGCGGTGGAGAAGGAGCAGGCTGAGAGTGGTTGGGGGAATGGCCCCCGGAATCAGAAATCGAACATGAAAGAGAAGGGGTGGCCATGGCAACAAAACTAACCTAAAGGATTTAAGGACAAAGAAGTGAAGGCGAAGGGCTCGGGAGGACGGAAGACGAACAAGCTCGAATAAAATCAGAGTAGAGACGAAAATGAAAGGAGTAAGGACAGATTGAGCCAGGGACGCCCCCTTTTATAGACTTGTCTTTTCAAAATCATCCTGCCAAGTTTGCTCCAGCTACGTGCTCACTTTCCATTGGGGACAGCTACGGCAACCACCCGGAGTGCAGGACCGAAGACCGCTGCTAGCGAAGGGATGGCGGTGACCTCACCATAATGATGCGCCTACCCAGCACTCGAAGGAAATCCTCCTCGATCCGAACAGTCGCAGCGGGTGAGATGATGGCGTAGCAACGTCCGATGCGTCATTAGGGGGACGGCTCTTGGCACGTGGTGCCTAAAGATTAGCCATCAGGTGATAAAGCGCCCCCTTTCAATGGTAGGAGCACGCTCACCCATCTCAGGGGCGGGGGGGGGGGGGGGGGGGGGGCATCTGATGTGGCTAATCACCATCAAGCGGTATAATAACATACCTCACCCATCTCAGGGGCGGGAGGGGGGCATCTGATGTGGCTAATCACCATCAAGCGGTATAATAACATACCACACGATTTTTTGAACAATTTCTGATGGCTTAGAGCTCGGCCTCGGCTTCGACCCCGGATTCGGCTCGGCCTCGGCTTCGGCCCCAGATTCGGCTCGGCCTCTGCTTCGGCCTCGGATTCGGCTTCGGCCTCGGCTTCGGCCCCGAATTCGGCTCGGCCTCTACTTCGGCCTCGGATTCGGCTTCGGCTTCGGCCCCGGATTCGGCTTCGGCCTCGGCTTCGGCCCCGGATTCGGCTTGGCCTCTGCTTTGGCTTCAGATTCGGCTTTGGCCTCGGATTCGGCTCGGCCTCAGCTTTGGCCCCGGATTCGGCTCGGCCTCGGATTTGGCTTGGCCTCTGATTTAGCCCCGGATTCGGCTCGGCCCCGGATTCGACCCGGCCTCTGCTTCGGCCTCGGATTCGGCTCGGCCTCGTATTCGGCTCGGATCTGGTTTCAGCCATGGATTTAGCTACGCTCCCCCTGCGCTCATGAAACCAACTCCGAATATCAAGCTCGGTGATATAAAACGCCAGCTACAACACGGCTGGCCCGCCTTTCACGGCCAAATTTATGGGATGTTGCCAGAACATGCAACAGTCGCCGATATACGCGGCACCCATTCTGCAACAGCTCACCCGCCCACCATCCGTGGAACTCATCTTAACAAAGCTGATTCAACGGTTCCAACGGAACGAGGTAAACGTGACCCCCAGACAGGTATAAGAAGAGGATCCGAGCTCAACGCGAGGAAGACTTTTTTCTCTCTCTCCATCTCTCTCTCATGCACGACTTGATCACCAAACTCCTGTTCATTGGATCATTAACTTGAGCGTCGAAGGGTCTTCGCTGGCATCACCGGTCCGGAACTTTTCTTGCAGGTTTCTGGCTAAAGAAGGCGATCCGATCACACCTCTGAAGACCCACGAAGCTCCTCTTTCGTCAGATGTTCCCCAAAAGTGATTTGGCAGCAACATTTAGTTTGAGGCCGAAAGTATATTTTACCCAATAATTTATATTGAAGTAGCGGAGCAAATGATATTGAGAAAATAAATGATGCGCTTAAGTATGGTTACAGTTACATTTGCTAGGAGGCGGGTCTGACCTTTCTAAAATTTTAAAAGTCTGGCAAGGCGGAGTTTTTGTTGCAAGGGAAAGTGAGGTAGTAAAATAAAATTAACATGAAGATAATAAGCAAAGTTTTCTTATTTCTTTAAAGTTCATCCTCCAAGAAAAGTTCAGCTACCGTAACATATAATATAAATAATGCAATAAAATCAGCCTTACACTACTTACAGAAAAGAACTAGTTTCGTATCCAATATAACTTAAAATACTATATAAATTTATTATTTATTTTCATTTTATGATTAGTTATTCCTTTATCTATACAATATTTCAATAATATGTAACAACAAAAGTTTTTTTCATATTAACACTAAAAAAGTAATCTTTGACATTTCTAGAAAGGAGCTCACCACATAAACAATGAAAGGTTGAGCCTTAACCTTTTCGGTAAAGTCCAATTAGTCGCTTGTATCATTTCTTAAGTCCTCGATATCCTTAAGGGTGAAGAGAAATTTTTTAGGTCTAATTTTCTTACAGCCCAGTGTAATGACTCAAGCTCGCAAACTTGTGAACCTATTTTATAAAAAGAAAAAGTAAGATGAATAAGATCGAACAAGATCTATACTAACTTGGATCTTTCCAGTTCAAAAAAAATTTAATTAATATTTATTCATCTTTTTTAATTAATTATAATTATATAATCAACTTTTAATTTTTAAATATGAGACTATTGGAAAAAAACATCACATCCAACAACTCTTAGCAACCAATATATGCTGGAGCTAATCCAATACAGTTGCAGAATCTTGTTTAACTGTGGTGCTTTGAGAATCGTGCTCAGCGAGCTCCTTGGTTCTGTCTTCGTTAGTGCTTTAAGATTCGTATTCCGAGCTTGTCTTCCTTGATCTTCCGGTGATCTTCGTTCCTCTGCGTTTCCTCTTCTACCGGTTTTCATCCCCTGCTTTCCCCTTTTTCGGATGGTATCTGATTCAGCTGCAGGTGGCCGAATCCCTGGGAGGAGGGCCGAGGTGCCTGGGTTTCAATGGATCTCGTCTTCTCCCTCTCCGACAGTGGTGGCGAGGCTGGAGGAGTCGTTCCTGGAGGTAGTAAGGGTGCCGGCAGCGAAGCTTGAAGAAGAGGTGGCGGCCTGGCAGCAGAGGACCGTCATCGTCCGATCCTTCCACAAATGGGTCCCGACTGAAGCCTTGATTCGTGAATTCAGGCGTGCTGGTGTTCCTCGAGAGATCATTCCTATCAATCTGGCATTTCGATGTCATTTGTTTCGCTTTGATTCTCCGGAAGCTAGTGACATGGTTCTGCAACGGCCATGGGTGGTTAATGGCCAGGTGATAGGAACAGAGGCGTGGAGGCCGGAGTTTACTCCGACGGAGGACTCAATCAAGTCAGCTCTTGTTTGGGTAAGGCTGCCGAATTTACCTTTGGAGTTCTGGAAGGAAGGATTCCTCAGAGTAATCCTGGAGCCAGCGGGAGGGTTTGTTTCAGTCGATGCTGCTACCTTAGTGAAAAACAGAGGAGGGTTTGCCAGGGTCTGTATCATAGTTGATCTCTCTCGCCCTCTCCGGCCAGGCGTTCGTGTTCAAGGGCTAAATCATCCTTTTTGACAGCCGTTTGTGTATGAAAGTTTAGAGGGAATCTGCATGAGTTGTGGTATGCTGCATCTGGGAGGTCTGTGTTCGATTTCGGAGAAGGCTGCTAGGGATTGCTCTGCTTCGAACCAAGCTTTCGGACCATGGCTTATTGCAGTTCGACAACAGAAGATGGCCTCTGGTCCGCTGATGGCTGACAAGGGGCTGGTGCAGTCTAAGTCTCATCGGCTGCTACTGGTCCTTCCTCGGATTCCAAGAAGGAGAAGCCAGGGACTCGATCGGGTTGAGAAGGTCAGGCAGATGGTTGGTTATCTCCGATGAAACTGGCTCGCCGGAGGTCTTCGTCGGCAAGGAAGGTGGTAATCAACCCAGGTGCAGGCTTGAGCCACTCTGAGGGGGTCCTGGAGATGAAATCAAAAGGGAAAGAGGTCGTGCCGGTTAATTTGGGGCGTGCCAGTTCTGGGACCCAAGCTACTAATCTGAACATTTCTGAGAAGGGTGGCTCTCAGGGGACTGGTCTGAACTTTCCTAAGGTGTCCAAGAACCCCTTTGCCTCCCTTGTATTGGCTGTGGATGTAGAAGGTTTTCAGGATAGTCGGGATGCTTTTCCAGGTCCTGTCAAGCGAGCTAGACTGGAGGTTTCTATGGCCCCGAGATCTATTTCCAAATTGGAGAAGCGGAAAGGAAAAGGAAAGGTTCATCCTTGCAAAGAAGGGAGGCTGATCAGCTTTTCTCCAATTCAGTTGGGTTTGTCTCCTTGTAGCCAGGAAGTTGTTCAGGAGCTGGTTAGGACCCAATCAGCTATGTCAGCTGGATTTTCCTCGGAGAATGCTGCAGGAATTATTGAGGGTCTCGGTCAAGGGTCCGCATCTTTGGTGCAGCCTTTCCGTTCTACTGAGTCTGGTTGTGGTTTGGAAGGTCAGCCGGCCTGTCCTTTACCTATGTCTGATGAAGGCTCCATGTTGAATGAGGGACTTGCTGATAGCTTTATGATGGAGGACCAGGGTGGGTCCCAGCCTCCTTCTGTTTGAAAATTAAGATTCTTCTTTGGAATGTTAGAGGAGCTTGAAAACCTTCATTTCGATCCTCGTTTAGTAGATTATTGCAGTTACATAAATTTGATATTTGTGTCCTCTTGGAAACCAGGCTGTCGGGTGATAGTCTTGCTTGAGTCCGCAGGCAGAGTGCCCGTTCTTGGTCCTCCTATGCGGTGGAGGCTGCAGGGTTGTCGGGGGGAATGTTAGCTATTTGGCGAGCCTCTGTTGCTATGATTGATGCTTTCCATCATTGTAACCAGTAGATTGGTCTTATGATCTCTAAGGGGACTTCTGACCCATGGCTTCTATCGGCCGTTTACGCCAGTATGGACTATCGGGAGAGAAGGGTTCTTTGGTCTGAACTACTTGCTCTCCTTGCTCAAGGTATTCCGTCTATTATTGCAGGGGATTTCAACTGCATTTCTGAGGCTAATGAAAAACGGGGGGGAAGACCGGTTACTGCCTCAGCTGATATTACTGAATTCAGATCCTTTATTGGTTCTTCTGGGCTGATGGATTTTAGGTTTTCTGGTCCCCAATTCACTTGGTGCAAAATCGTCAGGGGACTGCTCGCGTCTGGGAGAGACTTGACAGAGCTATGGCTTCGGCTTAGTGGCTTCAAAGGTTCCCTGCGGTTTCCATTACTCACCTCCCTAGGATTGCATCTGACCACTGCCCCATTTTGATTTCCACTGAGAATAATCAACTTCTCCACAAACAGTTCAGATTTGAGAAGTTTTGGACTGATCATTCTGCTGCTCGTTCTATCATTGCTCAGATTTGGCATATTCCTGTTAGGGGTGATGCTGTTTATCGGTTATCGCGTCATCTTAAGATGGCGAGACATAGGTTGTCAAGATGGAATAGGTTGGAGGTGGGGGATCTAGTCAGACAAGTTGAAAAAGTTGAAGATGATATTAGCATTTTGCAGGCTAAGGAGGATCAGGAAGGTTTTTTGGTGGATTCAGACCTCTCCTCTCTTAGGGATCTACTTGCTCGTCATCACTCCCTTCTGCGACAACAGGAGGTGTACTGGTGGCAGAGGTCCAGGTTTCAGTGGATTTGTGATGGGGATCGTAACACCAGATTCTTTCATCAGGCTACTCTGAAGCGGCGTGCGGCTAACAGGATTTGAAGGTTAGTTGATGATGACGGGCACACTCGGGAGGAAATCCACTCTATCAGGAACATGCTTCTCCACTTTTTTCAGTCCAGATGGGCTGAGTCTACTGGTGACGGGGGCCCGGTTGTTCATGTTCCGGCTTCTAGGAAGGTTTCTTCCATGAATAATAATATGCTTGTTAGGCCGATTGATGCGGAGGAAATTAGGTTGGTCCTTTGGGATCTTGGTCCGGACAAGGCCCCTGGCCCTGATGGTTTTCCGTCCTTCTTTTATCGACACTACTGGGATATTGTTGGGCAGGAGGTGGCTCAGGCCATTCAGGATGTTTTCCAAGCTCGTCACATTCCTGCAGAGTGGAACCAGACCTTTATTACTTTGGTGCCAAAGCGTATTGATGCTTCTCTCCCGCGGCACTTTTGGCCCATCAGTTTGTGCACTACCCTCTATAAGGTTTGTACTCGTCTTTTAGCCCGCCGCCTTTGTCTGGTGATCCCTTGTCTCATTTCTGTCAAACAAGGGGCTTTTGTTAGAGGGCATTCCATTTCAGACAATGTTCTTATAGCTCAGGAATTTATACATGATCTTCAGAGAGCTCCGGCCAATCGTTGTCTTATGGCTGTGAAGCTTGATATGGAGCATGCTTATGATAGACTGAGTTGGGCCTTCTTGCAGAACTCTCTTCTGGAGTTTGGGTTTGATGGGTTATTTATAGAGTGGATTATGGCCTGTATTCAAAGGCCTTCCTTTTCGCTGCTCTTCAATGGGAGCCCGACTGAGTTCTTTCGCTCTGTTGTGGCACTCCGGCAGGGATGTCCGTTATCTCCTCTGCTGTTTATTCTGGCAGCTGATGACCTTTCCCGTGCTTTATGTTAGGCTCAGCTAGATAGGTGGATTGTCCCATTTATGACCGGGTTGGGGGGCCCCCTTGTTTCTCATCTTCTTTTTTTGGATGATTGTATCATTCTGGGGCCGGCTTCTATTGCTAATGCGGCTTTGTTTCACTCAATTATTCAGCAGTACTGTCAGGTTTCGGGCCAGAAGGTTAATCTTCTAAAGTCCTCCATTTGTTTTAGCCCGAAGACCTCTAGAAAAACCAGGGAAGCCATTATAAATCTGTCAGGTATTACTTCTCAGACTGATAGATTGATATATTTGGGGATCCCTATTACGGGGAGACGGCCTCGTTGTTCTGATTATGCTGAGATTGAGAGGCGTATTCGCCAGCGCATTGAGGGATGGCAGGTCCCAGGCCTTTCGATGATGGCGAGGATTATCATTATTCGTTCGGTTCTATCTTCCATTCCCTTGTATCTCCTATCGAATGCTGCCATTCCGATTACTTGTTTGAGGATGATTAAGCGATATTTTCATGATTTTCTGTGGGCTTCTATGCACGAAGGTCATGGTATTCACCTCCTATCCTGGGATAGTATCTGTCTACCTATCAGTGAGGGCGATCTCAGGATCCAGTCCCTGATCGTTAGACATCATGCCCTTCTGGCCAGACATGCTTCGAGATTCCTTCTCGAGCCGCATTGCTTGTGGAGCTCTCTGATGCGTGCGAGGTATGGTGACTGGTCGTCAGTCTCGTATATTTCTCCGCCTCGGGGATGTTCCTCCTTTTGGAAGGAGGTTTGTCGGTATGGTCAAGCTATCTCGGATCATGTTTTGTGGATGATTGATGATGGATCTTCGATTGATGTTATTCATGATACCTGGATTTCTGACCTTCCGCTTTCTCGGTGGCCCACTTTTATTAGCATTGATGCTCCTGTCAGTTTCAAGGTGAAGGATTTGATTTCCTTAGATCCCCCTATCTGGCATGTCCCTTCGGTGATGAGATTCTTTGGTATAGAAGTATCGCGTCGGATTCTCTCGATGCCCCTTACTCCTGGCCGGTTATCTGATTCCAGGCTATGGCAAAGATCCTGTCTCTCGAAGGCCCCCTATAGGGATCTGATGAAGTTGTTCAGGCCCCAGCCCCAGCGGTCAGAGGATGCTGCATGGATTTGGAAGCTGCCTATCATTCCCAGGGTTCAGCTTTTTATTTGGAAGCTTATGTGGGACTGTCTCCCAACCTGTGGCCTTCTGTCTCGGAGGGGTCTTGCTATCCAGCTGACCTGTCCTTTATGTAGTATGGAGGAGGAATCGTTAGATCATGCTATTTTCACCTGCCCCAGAGCTAGAGGAATCTGGAATATGATCGGCTATTCATTTAGACAGGATGACTCGGGTCCCTTGCGCTCCTCTTTCCTTTTTGATCTTCGGAGGGGTCCTCAGCAGAAGAAAGGTATTTGGGCTGTCACGGCTTATCAGATATGGTTGTCTAGGAACCAGCTCATTTTCTCTGATGATACTATTTCTCCTCATAAGATTGTGAGGAAGATTAGATTGTTGACAGCGGACTGTGCCCGTATTGGTCCTGACAACCCTGGCCTCTAGGGTTCTCCTGCTGCTTCGGCAGCGAGCCGGTATACGGTTTGTATCTCCTGGGAGCCCCCTCCTCCAGGGTTTGTCAAAATCAATTTTGATGGGAGTGTCCGTGGTAGAGCTGCTGGTTCTGGTTTTATCATCCGAGGTCCTCATGGTGATTTATTGGCTGCGGGAGGTTTTGGAACTCTCGACTCTTCTGTACCCATGACCGAGCTTTATGCGGCCTGGGCTGGTATTTCTTATGCTGTCCGGTATCTTCAGGCTAAGAGGCTCTTCATTGAGGGTGATTCTATATCGGTTATTTCTTGGCTGAAGAAGGAGAATTGCCCTCCGGGTTTTAGTAATCCGATCCTCGAGGATATTTGGTCTATACTGCGGGAGGTGAAAGGTGCCCAGATCCGTCATATCTACCGTAAAGCAAATTCGAAGACGGATTGGGTGGCTACTTTTGTGGCGCAGCATGCTGGATCGTGGTCTTGGCGGCCGGATGATCTATGCCCTTCTCTATTGCAGCTAATTTTGTACTCAGATCTATCTGGTCTGATTCGCACTAGACTGTGATCGTCCGTTTGTACCATATATATATATATATATATATATATATATATGTATGCTGCTGAAATCTGTCCTCCGGCTCGAGCGCGATCGGGCTGCAGCGTGGGCTCCCTCCTGGGCGGACCTGCAAGACAGTCCTCACGCGAGAGGCGTTGGGGGTGGCCCTCTGCGGAAGACCCTCCGACGCTCAAGTCAGTAGAGACCAGCAATCAACAAATATGGGGAGAAGGATCCCCCAGGAAGAGTTCCTCCGAGCTCTCATGGGAGCTTTCATGGCAGAGTGTAAGAATTGCGAATGAAAAATGGGCGTAGAATAGCCGTACCTGAGAGCCTTGAGGGTGGTAGTATTTATAGGCGGTCACCTGACTTTTTGAACGTGCTCTGGATGAGGTCTGAAAGTTGTTGGGATTTGAAACGGATTCGAATCAGGTTGTTACAGGGCTGGTAGGATCCGTATATGGTTAGTTAGAGGATCGACGGCTGGGAGGCGGGGAGAGCTAGCCGATGGCTCGAGACTCAATGGCTGCGTGGTCCCTAGGCCACTATTGTAGGTCCTAGGCCACGTCTTGGCATGATTCCTTGTTTGGAATCTTATTCTGTTACAGTGAATTTGAACTCTCCCGCGCCAGATTCCGCATAGGTGTTTTGAACTGTGGTTCAATCATCATGGCTGGCGGAGGTAGGTGCCGAGGCACAAGGGGCCAACGTGGAAGCCATAAATGCCTTAATACATGAAGAAAATAAGGCATTGAATGCCTTAAAGCAAGTGGATATACGTGGCCTTTATGAGGTCATAAATGCCTTGATGCAAAAGACATAGCGTGGTTGCGGAGGCCGAGCTATGCTGGCCGAGCTATGTTGGCCGAGCTATGCTGAAGTTGGCTGAGGCTGAGGCTGGCCGAGCTATGTTGGCCGAGCTATGCTGAAGCTGACTGAGGCTGAGGCTGGCCGAGCTATGCTGGCCGAGCTATGCTGAAGCTGGTTGAGGCTAGCCGAGCTATGCTAGCCGAGCTATGTTGGCCGAGCTATGCTGAAGCTGGCTGAGGCTGAGGTTGGCCGAGCTATGCTTTCTCCTTTCTTTTTTCCATTAAATGCTGGCCAAGTCATTATGACCATTTCTGTACCATTAAATGCTTGATTTGACTGCCGGATATTAATGAGGGGACGTGGCCCTTTTTTCCCTCTTGTTCTCTTTCTTCATTATGAGGAGACTTTTGTTGCTAGAATGTCGCGCTAGCAGGCCAGCTGGCAAGCAGGGCATTTGGATTGGGCGCGACCCCATCACCGATGTGAGTGGTCAACAATGCAATGACGATTTTACCCCTCATCACATGCCCCCCACTCCCTAGTTCGAAGTGTAATTCGGATATAGGGAGTAGAATTCTGGAGCAATCTTATTTAGGGGACGTGTCATTGATCCTTTGTAGAGGAAGTGTTTATCTCTGTGTAGGTTAGAGAAAGGCCTAGGCGGCCCTCTTACTGAAGTAAAATAAGGTGTTTTAGTTGCACTAGAGTGTCCGAGAAATATTATGAGGAGACTTTTGTTGCTAGAATGTCGCGCTAGCAGGCCAGCTAGCAAGCAGGGCATTTGGACTGGGCGCGACCCCATCACCGATGTGAGTGGTTAACAATGCAATGACGATGCCCCCCACTCCCTAGTTCGAAGTGTAATTTCGGATATAGGGAGTAGAATTCTGGAGCAATCTTATTTAGGGGACGTGTCATTTGATCCTTTGTAGAGGAAGTGTTTATCTCTGTGTAGGTTAGAGAAAGGCCTGGGCGGCCCTCTTACTGAAGTAAAATAAGGTGCTTTAGTTGCACTAGAGTGTCTGAGAAATTATCCGGCTGGGACGAAGCTTTAGTGTTGTATCACTCGGATTGGCCGAGGCTGCAGAAATATATCACTCAGTCTTCAGCCGAGGCTTTTGATAATAAGAGATGCACTCCGGCTCTGGCCGAGGTTTTTGATAATAAGAGATGCACTCCGGCTCTGGCCAGGGCTTTTGAAGATCAATAAGAGATGCACTCCAGCTCTGGCCGGGGCTTTTAATAATAAGAGATGCACTCCGGCTCTGGCCGGGGCTTTTGATAATAAGAGATGCACTCCGGCTCTGGCCAAGGCTTTTAATAATAAGAGATGCACTCCGGCTCTGGCCGGGGCTTTTGATGATAAGAGATGTACTCCGGCTCCGGCTGGGGCTTTTTATGACCTGCTTCTTATTGTAACTTTCAAAGAGAGTTATAAAAATTTCGCAGGCCTTTTAAAAACTAAACTTAATTCAATGAATAAAAATGGGTGTAGAAAGAGCATACTTTTATGGATGAATTTATTACTCGGTTGTTGCCGAGCATTCAGAAATATATCACTCGGTCTTTGGCCGATGCTCTGAGAATTTATTACTCGGTTGTTGCCGAGCCTTTAGAAATATATTACTTGGTTGTTGCCGAGCCTTCTCAAGATGCTACTCGATTGTAACCGAGGCTTCCAAATATTAATTGCTACTCGGTTGTAACCGAGGCTTCAAATAATAAATTACTCGGTGTTGCCGAGCCTTCAAATAACAAATTACTCGTTGTTGCCGAGCCTTCCCAAGATGCTACTCGGTTGTAACCGAGGCTTCCAACATGCCACTTGGTTGTAACCGAGGCTTCCAAATAAATTACTCGGTGTTCCCGAGCCTTCCAAGATGCTACTCGGTTGCAGCCGAGTCTTCAAATAATAAATTACTCGGTGTTGCCGAGCTTTCAAATAATTACTCGTGTTTTCCGAGCCTTTCAAGATGCTACTCGGTTGTAACCGAGGCTTCCAAATAATAAATTACTCGGTGTTGCCGAGCCTTCAAAGATGCTACTCGGTTGTAACCGAGGCTTTTAAATAATAAATTACTTGGTATTGCCGAGTAACCGAGGCTTTTAAATGATAAATTACTCGGTGTTGCCGAGCCTTCAAATAATTACTCGGTGTTTCCGAGCCTTCAAAGATGCTACTCGGTTGTAACCGAGGCTTCCAAATAATAAATTACTCGGTGTTGCCGAGCCTTCCAAGATGCTACTCGGTTGCAGCCGAGGCTTCAAATAATAAATTACTCGGTATTGCCGAGCTTTCAAATAATTACTCGTGTTTCCGAGCCTTCCAAGATGCTACTCGGTTGTAACCGAGGCTTCCAAATAATAAATTACTCGGTGTTGCCGAGCCTTCAAAGATGCTACTCGGTTGTAACCGAGGCTTCTAAATAATAAATTACTCGATGTTTCGAGCCTTCAAATAATTACTCGGTGTTTCTCAAAGATGCTACTCGATTGTAACCGAGGCTTCTAAATAATAAATTACTTGGTGTTGCGAGCCTTCAAATAATTACTCGGTATTTCGAGTCTTCAAGATTATATTTTACTTGGCGCTGCCAAGGTTCGGAGACCGTTACTCGGTTGTAGCCGAGCCTTCAAGATTATATTTTACTTGGCGCTGCCAGGGTTCGGAGATTTATTGCTCGGCCCAGCCGAGGTTCGGAGATTTGTTGCTCGGCCCAGCCGAGGTTCGGAGATTTCTATTTCAATAGGTAACTCGGTCGTGCCAAGAATTGGTAAGCAGCACCTGTTTCTTTTCACAATTTTTGGCGACATAATGTGTGGTGATTCATGTTGTAAATTATGAAACATGTGCCGACAAAAAGTGTAATAAGGTGAGCCTATAAAGGGCATACCCTACTGATAATACTTACGGAGATTGTCCGAACTCCACGTTCGAGGGATGGATTTTCTGCTTAGATCTTGCAGCTTGTAGGTCCCCAGTCCAACAATCTCTGCTACTTGGTAGGGGCCTTCCTAGTTTGGTGCCAGCTTTCCTTGCTCCAGTGGTTTGGAGACAGATGCTTTCTGGAGAACGAGGTCGCCGGGCAAGAAAGCTTTCCCTTTGACTCTGGAGGCATGGTAGCAGGCCACCCTCTGCTGATAGGCAGCTACTCTGATCCGAGATTTCTCTCTAACTACCTCTATCATGTCGAGGTTGGTGCGGAGCTGCTCCTCGCTGGCTTCCTCTGAGTAGCTTTCCACCCGCAGCGAAGGGAGACCTATCTCCACTGGGATAACGGCCTCTGTGCCGAAGGCCATCCGGAATGGGGTTTCGCCTGTTGGGTGGCGCGGTAGGCCCACTGGCCGAGGCTAAAGCTGGCCGTTGGACTTATGTGAAGCATGGAGTCAAGAACTCCTTGTCTTGGCTTTATGACGCCATCCTTCCTCACAAAAGGTGCCTAGGGGCAACGCGGCAGCCATAACTGCCTTAATGATGGAAGGAGATAAGGCATTAAATGCCTTAAAGTAGGTAGATGCACATGGCTTTATGAGGCCATAAATGCCTTGGTGCGCATAGCGCAGCTATGGAAGCCGATCTGTTGTGCCAAGGCAGGGAGAAGGCGGAGACGGCGTCGAGTCGTGGCGAGAGGACACCGGAGAGATGGATCGGGCCCGCCGAGATCTGGGGAGATCCTTGTCGCAGCCCCCTTGCGGGACTGGTCTGGCCTCCTTAGGTTGATATGGGGGGTCCGCAACTCCATGCAGACCAGAAGAAGTGGCTGGAGAAAGAGGAGCTGCGGCCTCTTCGAGGAGGCATGGAGCAGGGCAGCTATAACTGGATGGGGAGTTGTAAGGCACTCCTAAACCAGACGGGTCAGGGCTTGGACCTGCTGGATCAGGGTGGCGAACTAGTCCTGGGTCACTGGAACAGCTGGTGGCGATGGAGTCTCAGCTGGTGGCGGCGGCAGTGCCACGATACTCATCGGATCGGGTCTCTGGGAGGCGACCTGGTCCTGGGCTTCAGAAGTTGCCCTTCTCCGATTAGCCATTGGAGAGGTTCTCTTCCAGATCGAGATCCTTGTCTCCTTTTTTCAAGTTTAACGGGACTTGAGGCCCTTCCTCTAGCGCCAATCTGTTGCTGCTGAAATCTGTCCTCCGGCTCGGGCACGATAGGGCTGCAGTGTGGGCTCCCTCCTGGGCGGACCTGCAAGACAGTCCTCACGCGAGAGGCGTTGGGGGTGGCCCTCTGCGAAAGACCCTCCGACGCTTAAGTCAGTGGAGACCAGCAATCAACAAATATGGGGAGAAGGATCCCCCAGGAAGAGTTCCTCCAAGCTCTCGTGGGAGCTTTCATGGCGGAGTGTAAGAACTGCGAATGAAAAATGGGCGTAGAATAGCCGTACCTGAGAGGCTTGAGGGTGGTAGTATTTATAGGCGGTCACCTGACTTTTTGGACGTGCTCTGAATGAGGTCTGAAAGTTGTTGGGATTCGAAACGGATTCGAATCAGGTTGTTACAGGGCCGGTAGGATCTGTATATGGTTAGTTAGAGGATCGACGGCTGGGAGGCGGAAAGAGCTGGCCGATGGCTCGAGACACAATGGCTGCGTGGTCCCTAGGCCACTATTGTAGGTCCTAGGCCACGTCTTGGCATGATTCCTTGTTTGGAATCTTATTCTGTTACAGTGAATTTGAACTCTCCGGCGCCAGATTCCGCAGAGGTGTTTTGAACTGTGGTTCAATCATCATGGCTGGTGGAGGCTCGGCGGAAGTAGGTGCCGAGGCACAAGGGGCCAACGTGGTAGCGATAAATGCCTTAATGCATGGAAGAAAATAAGGCATTGAATGTCTTAAAGCAAGTGGATATACGTGGCCTTTATGAGGTCATAAATGCCTTGATGCAAAAGATATAGCATGGTTGCGGAGGCCGAGCTATGCTGGCCGAGCTATGTTGAAGCTGGCAGAGGCTGAGGCTGGCCGAGCTATGCTGGCCGAGCTATGTTGGCCGAGCTATGCTGAAGCTGGCTGAGGCTGAGGCTGGCCGAGCTATGCTGGCCGAGCTATGTTGGCCGAGCTATGCTGAAGCTGGCTGAGGCTGGCCGAGCTATGCTAGCCGAGCTATGTTGGCCGAGCTATGCTGAAGCTGGCTGAGGCTGAGGTTGACCGAGCTATGCTTTCTCCTTTCTTTTTATTCTATTAAATGCTGGCCAAGTCATTATGACCGTTTCTGCACCATTAAATGCTCCAGCTTATTGATTTGACCGGATATTAATGAGGGACCCTTGGGAGAACCCACGCATATGACGTGGTCCTTTTTTTCTCTTGTTCTCTTTCTTCATTATAAGGAGACTCTTGTTGTTAGAATGTCGCACTAGCAGGCCAGCTGGCAAGAAGGGCATTTGGACTGGGCGCGACTCCATCGCCGATATGAGTGATCAACAATGCAATGATGTATATATATATATATATATATATATATATATATATATATATATGCTGGAGCTAAGTTGGTAAAGGAAATTGGCGGCTCCGCCAACGTCTCGCATGCAAGGCAACGATGTTTATAATTAATTAACATCGCGCGCAATTGAGCGCCGAGTGCGACTGACACGGAGCCGGTGCCGGTCCTCGGTGTTGCACGGTTGTGGCAGGTGCAGAAGGTTGCTGTTTGCTGATCGAAACTTGGCAGTTCCGCCACCCGAACGTATCTTTTTTTTGTCGGTTGTTCGAAACCACAAGCTCAAGAAAAAAAAGAAGAATGAAGAAGAAGATGAAAAAAAAAAAAAAGCTCAGACTTTGGGCCATTTCTGGCCGTTGATTGTGGCGTCTGAGCGTTGCCTTTAGTCTCGTATTCAAATGGGGTCCCCAAGAGCGAAACTAACGACTAATGGTTTGGAATCACAGGAAAAAGGCTCCAAGGGACTAAGAAGATAAAAAAGGGATCCATGCATTTATTTAATGGAGGGTCTATCGGCCGGCCCCTATCCAACGATCGGGCATCGTTGGTGCTCCATCACACCATGGACTAAAGTTTGCCGAAAGTGCGAGCAATAGCGATAGGATAGGACGATGGAAAACTCGTCTCTTGTTCTCATTTCCATTTTCTACCTCAACTTTTTCTTAATGTCAAATATTATATATACTAGTAAATAAAGTTTTATGTTCAATGCTAGATTCTGATGGTCTTTCGGCGTAAAAAACAAGTCGATCACAGCATGGCGTGCGCATCAAATATCTGTCGTCACGAACCAAAAACCAGTCTGACCATTTCTGAACTAATTAATACGTTCTAAAATGTTTAAACTTTTGAATAATTATAGCAGAAGTAAAATTTTCATAATACTTTAAAAATAGTAGTTACATATCAAATTAAAAAGAAATGTGTTATTCATTATTTTTTACTCAAAATTTTGAGCTGGCTTCTAATAGTTAACAAAATTAATTAAATCAGCAGATTGATTAGAAGTATTACAAATGGTATCAAAGCTGAGGTTGAAGCATTACAAATGGTATTCATGCTAGTTTGGAACATTACAAATGCTGTGGAATCATCCTAAAAATAGTTTCATATTGAATGAAAAAAAATATACTATATGCTTATAGCTCAAGTTTATTTGTTACTAATTAATTTTTGACCTTCTAACAGAGTTAAATGGATCAGCAGGTGCGTCGGACCTCTATATTTGACATAAAGAAGCTCATTCTATCTAACTTTAAAAAAAATATTATAAAAAGACATATAGCATAGCATGTCGAGGAGTCCACACATTGCATACTTGCTGGTGAGACCTACCCTCCTTCTCTGCTGTGTAAAGTTCACTCATGTCATATATATATACTAAATTACAGGTACTCACTGAGACTGCTAAGCGGTTCCTTCGTATATATGTATACTAAATTACAGGCACTGGTACTGATCGAGAGTGCTAAGTGGTTCCTTAACCTTTCCCACCCATGCACTTGAATCTTTCTGCCTTTGTTGCCAAGGAAGTGCGCAACAAAATATTGCCTTTGAGACTTTTCTTTTTGGTTCTTTGCTCCAAAATGTGTTTTTAAGACAATGGTTCCTTTTGGTAAGGGATACATGAAGCATGGGATCAGCTGGGAGCTTTTTGACTAGGCCATTCATACATCATCATCCAGGGAGAGAGTGGAAGACTTGGAATGCCAGGTCCATTTTGCTTGTTAATTGCCTTTGTATTTCTCTGTGCCTTCTTTTATTTTTATGTTGGGAGTTAGAAGTCACAAACAGGCGTTGCTATCAGCTGACGAGTTCCATGATCATAAGGAACGCTGGTTCGATCGAGCTTTCGGTTTCAAACCTTCCAGCCCAACTCATCCCTTTTAATCTCAGCAAGAGCGGCAGTGCTACGGGAACCAGCTCATCACTCTCAAGAGCACGCAATGTTAACAGTGGAGTGCTGGTGGCCCCCTGGAATGGAAGAATATTGGAGTATGATGGCAAGATTAATTAAAGGCAGTCTTAATGCTGTCTGACTAGTTCATGATGCGAGACCATGATCCTAGACTTGCTTTCTTAGCTGCAGAACGAGAGCTGGTTAGGGTGTTCATAACTGGGAATGGTAATTAAAGGACTTTCAGCTAGCTTGAGCACTGCTAGTTGTGGCCAACTGTACGTGATAAGTCTGTGGGGCCATTAATTCCATCATCTCATCATCATCACGGCAGCAAAGATTGGTGAGGGTTCAAAAGGAATGCTCTTATTTGACTCCAATGTGCACATATATAGCCTCCATGCAGCACTGCTTTATTTACTTTATCCTTTCGCACAGGGACATTGTTTCCATGTTTCAAACCATATGACACCCAATTTATAATGAAGCAATCTTATTAAGTTCTAATTAACCTGCAAGTTTAAGTAATGACTTGATTGACTTATGCTTAATCTTAAAAGAGCCTATGTCAGGTGTGCTCTGATTACCAGTGTTTTAAAATCCGGCCGGACCGGCCGATCGAACCAATTCAACCAGAAATCGGTCATCAGTCCGTTCAACTCTGAGTTTTAGACTTTTAGTTTTGACAAATAAATAAAAATAAAAAAAATATATGAGTGGTTAAAGAAGAAGACTTGTATTTAAGTTGTTATGGGTTTGAATTTCATAACTAGCATATTTTTGTAGTTTGATAAATGAAATTAGGATTGATTTTTTAAATTTTAAATTTTTTATTTGAAATAATATTTATATTTTATTTATTTTTATATTATTAAATTAAAAATTAATTATAATATTCTGTTCGATTAAACCAATTTGTCCGATCGAACCGATTGACTCACAACCCAAATGTCAAGCCAGGTCATTGATCCGATTTTCAAAACATTGCTAATTACATAGGCTACGAGCAAGGTTTGCTCTAATATCATTTGTAACTTATGATTTCATCCAAAAAAAATTAGAAAGAAGGTATTATTTAAGTTTATTGTTCTTATATAAGTTTTTAAGATCTCTTTAATGCATTATCAATATAAGACTAAATACACATGCATGGATCCTTATATGATCTTAGCATAGGACCAAACATTCACATATACAAATCTTCATATATTTCCTTCATTTCAATCCTAGCATACTTAATTAGTAGACTAAGAGTTCAAATCTACTTAAATCTAATCATAAATATCAAGATTGACTTATAGCCAATTATAAAAGGACTAGTGTTGAAATCTCTTCTATCCACATAGGTCATGGGCTAAGTCCATGCTAATATAATTTTTAATAATTTATGACCTCCCGGAATAAAGCTAGTTAAGAAAATATTATTTGAGTTTGATTTTATAAAAGTATTTAAATTCTATTCAATGCAAAATCAATGTCGAAAAAATAGATAATTGCATAAGCCTTCATAACAAATAACCTTAACTTGAGTTTAATTAGCATTTTCTTTTGTTTTAGTAGAATAATTTATCATCCAAGTATGCTTTTATGGATGTAGGATGTACCATATATATATATATGTGTGCAAGTATATCCAAAATGAAGGCTCAACTTGCATAAATTTCTTTATTCATCATGTAAATATCAATGATAATATATTTCATCATCATTAGAATTTATTATTTAATCTGCAATAAAAATTAATGATTTACATATTAAAGTTCATAACCTAATATGCAATAAAAAAATAATTATAACATTTATTTCATTCAGTTGGCCACGTTCAAATTCCAATGGTGGCATCTAAACCATGTTTAATTAAAGTAAGATAATGTTAAGGATTTCAGTCCTTTCACTAATTTCTAATAATAAATTAATAATAAAGCATTTCTTTGCCTCCCTCTACTGCTCACAAAGTTTCTCATGCACAACACGTTTTTGCTTATAAATTAACGTATGGCACATCATATTTTGCCAGGTAAATTCAAATTGACTACTATTGTGGTCTGGCAAAGTCTAAAGCAACGATTCTTATGCTTTGGAATCTGTTAATAGCTAACATATACATTTCCACCAAATCACTCTTCTTTTTGATGTCTTGAGTGTGACTTCTACTTTAGTAATTCTTCATCCTTAATTACAAAATATCTTCCTTACGAATTCCTTTGCTGAAGGGTTAGCCAACGCTAACCAACTAGTATTTCAAAACATGTATTATACGACATGAACTTCTAAGTAATAAAACCTATTGATATCAAATAACATGTTGCCAGATTACCAAATCAAGGCTGCCGAGTCTGCTTCGATTTAGCCAACCCATACTAAATGGTTTCAATTGCTGTCAAATCACCTTCAAACTTTCATGAGCATTCGATCTTCTTCTCCGATAAGCCTAAAATTTTTCGATGACCTTCTCTCATTTGGGAGTCTGTAAAAAGTTTTGATGACCGAAGATTCCTACAAAAATCCTTCGATGCTCAAGTAAATGATATGAAAAAATAGTAATAAATATTTAAAAAAGTTGATAGAAGCTTGGAGTCTCCTCTCTCGTTATGAGCAAAGGTTATTATGCCTGGTCAAAGGTCCCTCTTATCCCTTTTTGAATAGTAGTCGATCCCAAGGTATTCCTGTCTGGTATGGGATGAGCGGTGAGGCCAACAGCAACAGGGCATGTCTGCCTCATGGCCTATCAGGACTGGCAGACTATCTCTTTGTTTGATATGGGCAACTACAGACAGTTGATGGGCTAAGTCTTGTCAGGTGTGATGCCATAAATAATTGATAGGCCAAGTATTGTCGGATGTGGCGCCACAGTCGCTAGGTGAACCATGTGGTAGCCATAGACGATAGGTGGGCTATGTGGTGGTCAGCCACGTGATGCCTATAGGCAATAGGTGGGCTACATAATGATCGTGCTAGTGTCGGTGCCAAAGCTGATGTCAGTACCATCTTCAACGGTGATATGTTGACACTTGGCGAATGGCTACTACTATTTATTTTTTAGCTGTGTCAGTCTACGTTGGTTAAACTTAACATGGCTCGATTGGCCATATCAGTTTCCATTCTCATATATTAAAAAAACCGTATCTTAAAAGGAATCCTTCTAAATGGATTGAGTGGATTGCATCAAAAGTTTAGAGAGAATGTGAACTGCTAACGAGGCAAGGTCCTACGAGATGATCCCTAACAACTCCACTGTGTACAATTTGGTAGGTAATTAATTAAGTGCGCTTTGGAATTTTTTAAACCAAATTTGTTCTAAAAACTAGTGCTATTTCGGCCGTTTCGTAGTGCGAGCGTGACAACAAACCTGGGCTTTCCGACGCGATGACGTGGAGGGAATTTAAGCTGGCGGCAAAGCTGGAGAGACTCCTAGTAAATAATTGGCGGGCGGGAAGCCGGCTTCAAGCGTGAACAGTACCGACCTTTTTGAAGGCTTCGGCTCGCTTCATACGGCGACAACCGACCTTTGGTTGCTTGGAGCCCCTCCTTCCTTCCCCTATATAAACCCCCAGCACGCGCTCTGTTCTAACACCTTGGCTAGATACTAAAGAGCATCTCCGCGAAGCATCTCTAGGTTCACTGTTGCTTATGTGGTTCAAGCTTCCAAAAGAATCTTGGATTTTGAGTGCAGATTCTGCGCTCGAGATCTCAAACCCTTGTGTAGTTTAAAAACTTCAGTCCTTAAGCCTTGTAGGTCTGTTCTGTTTTCTTTTCTAGTAGTTGTGAGTAGTATTAGTCAACAAATAGGGGAATTTTAGCATACTAAGAGGTAACAAACTCGAGTTTTTTTGAGAAGAATGATCTGGGTGTGCACAAGTTGCATACTCTGGAAGTTCTGTTTGGTTCTGGAAAAACTTAGTGTCGAGAAAAGCTTCTATTTTTGGATATTCCAATTTTCAATAGATACAGTGTTGGTACATAGATGCAAATTTCGTGACCTTGGAAAAACTTAGTGTTGCTACTAGCCTTTTCTTGTTCTTGTTCTTCTTTCCTTTTTCTTTTAGGGAAGATTTGAATTGTTTTTAGGTGTTGAAAATGAGTCTCTCTCTGCCGCCTGGCTTCCGTTTCCATCCCACGGATGATGAGTTGGTGGGATATTACTTGAAGAGGAAAGTCGACGGCCTTAAGATTGAGCTTGAGGTTATTCCTGTGATTGAGTTATATAAGTTTGACCCATGGGAGTTGCCAGGTAATATGACTCACTACATGTTTGCTAAAACGCCGGAGGTTTATCCCATCATTTGCTTCAGAAATTTGAATATGTTATGATGTGTGTGAAACGCTATGAGTATTTTTACATGTAATGTTTTCAGTAGTAAGCTGCATAAGTAACTGTAAAAGTTCAAATAAAATTAACTTCATTTTTATTACCATGAACATACCAAGTACTCTAAGGTGCTTTAAGTCAAATTGCATGCGAACCCATAGTGCTACATCAACTTAGAGAGCCATAGTTGATATTATTTCACACTAATTGAAAGGGACTAAGATTTAGCAAATTAGATAAATTTAGCTGATGACCCCCTGGAAATGGTTTCAAAATGATTTTAAGTTGTTGAATATTTCTTGAGCTTCTTTAAGTTAGAAAGTAATTGTTCTAGTGATTCTATGATGTGTTGCAGACAAATCATTCCTGCCAAAAAGAGACATGGAGTGGTTTTTCTTTTGCCCACGAGATCGTAAGTACCCAAATGGCTCACGCACGAACAGAGCTACAGCATCAGGCTATTGGAAAGCTACTGGTAAAGACAGAAAGGTTGTATGTGAGTCCTCTGTGCATGGGCTCAGGAAAACCCTGGTTTTCTATCGTGGAAGGGCTCCCGGTGGAGAAAGAACTAATTGGGTTATGCACGAATATCGTCTTTGTGAAAATTTTTCTCCAGGATCTTCCAATTTTGTGGTGTGTGTGTGCTGCCTATATTAAGATTGTTGATCTTGATAAATTTTTCCATTTTTAAAGCTACTTAGCATGTTTAAGCATGCAATTGTTTTTAATTTCTAATATTGCTTCTCTAGGGAGCTTTTGCTTTGTGCCACATAGTGAAGAGACATGATCATGAACAAAGGATAGGTGATCTCCAAGGAGAATCCAGAGCTAGAAAAGGTCACTCTTCTGCCATGGTTGACCTCAGCCCAAAAAGGGACTTCAGCAAGGTCTTGAGTACCTCAGAAGAAAATCAATCAGTAGTGGCAGACCTGTTGAACAAAAGCAATGGTTCTACTGGAATCAACTATCCAGAAAGTGAAAGGGGTACTGAACTACATCAAATTGTGATTGATTCTGTTCAGGGAGACTTCTGTGAATCACATGTTTCTGATGCCTCAAAGGTACAATGAAAGAATGAAAGTAAATGACTTTGAGCTTGACCGAAGCCATGTAATGCATGAAATCATATAATTAGTTTAGCTGCTTAGAAAGCAGTGGCTATTTAGAAGATATTGGCAAACAACTTTGAGGTGGATGTTGCTCTACTTTTTTTCCTTTTTTTTTTTTTTTGCAATTTCTGTGATTCTTTTTTTTTTTTTTTTTTGCAGGCTTCTTCGCCAAAGGAAGGCATATCTGAAACAATGATTACAAATGTGTCTCCTAGTTCAATAGAAATATGCACACCATGTAATCCTTCTCTTATCTCATCCTACGCAAACTTCAGAGAGGAAGCTTATGTGATTAATGAGCTTAATGGTCATGGATACTCTTCATATTTTCCAAGTCCAGTACGCTGCATGGACATGTTCAGCAGTGCGGAAGACATCACATTGCAGAGTCTTGAGTGGGACACAACAAAATTTATGAATGCATCATTAAGCGGTACTGCTTGTGCTTACAATGTTCAACTGAATGCTTATTCTTTAACTCTTTTCCACTAGTGACTGTGCTAAGGGATATTTTATCCTATTTTACCATTTAGTTGCAGGAATTGAAACCTGGAATCCAGTGTTATCCCCACCAATTTGTAGGCAAGCAAGTGAAGGAGAGGAAGCCAACCTGTGGCTTCTTGATGAAAGCATGGTCATTGTGAAATGAAAGTTTCTCTAGATGGAGGCTAAAAGACTCAAGCTGCCCTTAGTTTATGGTAAGAGGCTGTTAAAAGATACCAGTTATAGATAATTATATATTATATTTGATTACATGTTGCAGGATCTCTGAGGCGATGCATTTCAGTGTTTGCTCTCAGATATATTATGACAGTACCTGCCTAAATATATCAAAGATCTTATCTCCAGAACGACCCCTTTTAACGTCTGCACCTGGAGACCGATAAATTAAAGTTTGTGATGATCTACAAGGTTATGCCGCTGCAACATCTCTGTCATCTTTATTGGCTTTCAAGACATTTCCTAGGCCAAAGAAGTGTATAATATATACTGCAAGGTTTGCTTGAAAGTTCTACTATTGTATCAAAAATAAAGACTACTTCTAATTAAGGTGTAACGAGTACCGTTAAGAACTCTCTTATCAAGACATGCAAAATGAACTATGTACTCATGCTTTCCATATGTACTCCTATTTATCTTGAGAATAAAGATCTGAACTTTAAAAGCTTCCTATCATGCTTGGAGATAATTTTTGTCTTTTGAAATTTGTTATTGTTAATAGTTTCATGATCAGTCATTTTCTCTCCATGTTGAAGAAACTTTAAGCAGGTCCCATGAATTGTATAGTGCAATGGTGTAGTTAATAATTTCAGGTGCTAATTGTTTAGGCTCCTCTGTCTTAAATAATTGTTATGGACAAGCAGTTCGTATGCCAATCTATAAATAAATTTGATGCGAAGATTGCTTCTGACTACAAACATGGTCACAACAGTGTCTGATGTTGAGGAAGTCACGATTAGAAGCAACCAAGTGATTCTGACCTTCAATAAATAAAATAAAGTGGCAAAAGAAGAGCACAAGAAATCCCTTCTTGAAGCCTTACACAAAGATTGAGGGCTGAGGGGACAAGATGAAGAATATGTGCCATTCGTCGGCTGCTCCCTTAGAAAAGAAAACCCAGCACCACCACCCGAAGAATCTCAAAAAAGAAACAATTTGTTCTCATGAAGCACAAGGCATTTTACTTTGAAGATGTTTCAACCAAGGTCTGCCTCTTCTTATATTCCCTCATAGGGTCTAACCACAAAGAATTAATAACACAACCACTGAACAGCTTTCCTTTAAATAAGCATTTGACTTAAAAAGTTAATGATAGTACACACTAGGTTGCATCTATGTACAGTGATGTGCAGAAGCAAATCCTTTTAATAAATAGAACTTTTTATTTTTATTCAGTAGAAATAATAACAAGTGTCGATGCTAGAAAAATGCTAAGAGTGGTGTTAATTGAGAGTGCATAAAGAAGTTACAAGACTGAGAAGTTTATCCTTTTTCTTATGTGATGTATCCTTTGTGGTATAACCAGCAAGTGAGGGCTGGTTTCGTGGTTACCTGCTCTTACTAAATGTTTGTGGCATCAGTTGAATTACTATCCTAATATTAGACCAAAACTGAGTGTAACTCCTTCCATATCTGGGTCGGTTGCTCCATGCTCCATGTCCACATGGGTCACACGTACCTGCTTTTTCCCACTGTTATCCTTCTCTTCTGCTTGCCTTTAGCAAAGCACACCCTAAGCCCAACACAACTCGCAACTTCTCCTTGTCAACCCTGGAGTCAGAGAGTCATTAATTAAATAAGAGACCAATAAAAAAAAAATCTGTCCTCCAATATTTGTCTTGTGGACAACTTCTAGTTTACATACATACTAAAATATAAAAATTAAATAATTAAATTAATGTGCTTTGTGCACTTAAATTGTTGGTGCACCCTCCTCCTAGTGAGTCATATATATCTACGCATTTGGCCAGTTACTCCCATTTCTTTCTTTATTTTCCTTCTTTTTTTCTCTTTGATTGTTGTGTTATGAGCAGGGAGGGAGGGTCATTTTAATCACTCTCTACTCTTGAGTGGAAAACGTATTACTTTACAAAATTACAATGCAATTGTACTGTGATTATGGTTTACTTAATGACAACAAGAGCTTTGTATTCAGAATAAGTTCAGATGAACGGATGACAAACCCCATTATTCAGAAAACATAGTATTAGAGCCTTCTCCAACCCTGTCACAGAGCTTCAGAGAGCATGCGTGAAATTAGATGAACAACTGGTATCTTCACTAAATAAAAATGCTGCATACCCTCCTCTTTACAGATTTCTACCGCTTTTGAAGTGACTGCTTGAGCCTGTGCAGTTCGCTATATAGTCCTTTGTATGTTGGCCACCTTGGGGGTGCACAAGTGGTCAAGAAAGCAATGTTTCAACCTTTACCGGGGTGGTTTCCTCATTTGGTGCCCAAATAAATTTACAACTTACAAATTTACTAGTTCCTGAATTATTGTTTCCTTTATACTGTGAATTTTACACACTAGTTAGCAAGTTTTTTGGCTGTTTGACATAAATGAATTGGAGAAATCTTTCATGAATAGTTAAAATTCTTGAAATATTGATAGGAGAAAATGTAATTAGCTTATAATGACACATGAGGTTGTTTACAACAATGTCTAATTTAAATCTGGCAACAGAAACATATCTACCTTCACCTGTAAGCGAATTAACAAGACTTCATTGCTTGGTATTCTGCAGCTTAAGCCGGACTCTTACAAGGGCCTTGTTAATCAGACAGTGGGAGGTGTCAGAGGTTTTGTCACTCCTGCAGATCATATGAGATTTTTCAACTTCAAATGCTTGGGAAGTGTTCTTCCAGAAGCTGGATCCCTTATGTAAGCATGCTGATATCCATAAGCCCATTGATTATCATCTGAATTTGATGTCATCAAGGCGGAAATACATTAGGCTCATTAGATACAAATAAAACCCTCATTTACAGTTCTTCTCTGAAATATAAGAGATGAATGGCCACTAGAACTTCTATTTGCAACATGTAACAAGGAAATGAAGGGAAGGCAAACTTTGTGATTGTTTGGTGGCCAAATTGATTGGTTCATCTCTGGGCAGCTCCACTAAGTGCTCATGGAGTTGTTTATAAAAAAGAACTAGCAGCCAATCTAGCTCGGCTTTTGCTTCGTGCCATTCGGAAGGACTTCATGGCTTTGCTGCAGCCTCTAACCTAACTCTTATGGGTTTTGCATTGTTGTGGATGCCATAAGGATTTCAACTTTAAATAGCCAAGAAGTCTTCATATAGATTCTTCAGCGAACATTTTACAGCATGAGCACTATATACTCCATTAATATCTGAATTTGATCTGCATAAATGAAGGCGGAATTTTGTACGATGACCATAATGAGATAAATCCTCTCTTGAGATTTTTCTCCATGAGAGTAGCCAATTAGTGGCTACGTAATCTTGCTTTGAAATCACAAGATAGCACAAGTAAGAAATTGCAATAAGCCCTTTTGTTTTTTTACTTAACATGGCTAGGCAGTTTTCAAAATAAATTCTTGACCACGCAATCATGGTACTTCCAAGCACCTTTATGCAAATCACTGTTTATTTGTATGAAAAATTAGGCATCTCAGATATTGTTCAGAGATTTGTAGCTTAATTTTTTGGAAGTCATCACAGGAATATAGACAAGTAAGGAAAGATTAGCAACTATTGAAATAAGACCATCAGAGAAGTTTAGGGATTAAACATGCCGGTGGTCAAAATATTTATGAAGAATCTAAACTCTGATGACCACACCATCATATCCCTGCATTTTGTAAATAAAAAAGAGTGCAGTAAGTACTTTCTATAGCTAAGTGACAACACAAAACAATCCGACTGATTTAATTAATTTTGGATCAGGTGACAAAGGTTGAACAATACATTATGCAACAATGTTACTACAATGGAATTGACACTAATAATCTTCCTATTCTCTGCTGTACAGGACACCACATGACAGAAAATCTCGGGCATCCTGATGAAGGATCTCATGTTTGCAGCTCATCTGAATTATAATATCATCTTTTTCCAGCATAAGATAGTAATTGGGACTAGTCTTCCTCTCATTCTGCTGTCTGGGACATCTCATGAGTTGGCAACTTTCTATCAGACGCCTTATGCCTCTTATCTTCGCAGCTCACCTCAATTGCAATGTTATCATGTCCTGCGAACTCTTTGAAATTTGCAGCCCTTCCCAATTCTTCGAACTCCTCAATAACGAGCTCCAGCCTCGCCACCATCTCCACTAGCAATGAAGCAAATGCTGCAAATGGAAGTGCCTCTGAGAATTCCAGGCTAGTGATTGCTATCTTACTCAATGTTGGCCTCAAGACCTTCTGCTCAGCCGATTCTGATACCCTTTTGCTCCTCCGCCTTTCCAGTATTGATGAGATATCAGCCTTGACCGGAGGTAAGGCAAGCTGGGGTGATGTAGACTTGTCAGGTCTCCAAGCTGCAAGCATATTGGTTGTGGCACGGGCAACATCAGAGCCCAGGAAAAGGCGTGGTTGGGATTTAATAGCAGAATTGAGGTCCTGCAAGGCCTCATGAAGGCTGTCAGAAAGCACATCAGGAGAGCAAAGTCTACGGTTCCTTGTGCTGCTGGCAAGTTCTGCAAGAACCTTAGACACTTCACCAGCTACTCGTATGCATGGGCCTCGAAAAAGATATCTAACCGATTGAGGAGTCTGCAGCACAAACAACCAACAATGCAGTTGGTAAGTCTTTGACGTGTGGTTCTTTCTAGAGCTTTTACTGGAGGAGAAAAAAATTCTCAGCATAAACTGATTTTCTTTTTCCTTTGTTCTCTCTTTTTGAAGGGACTGTTTCCTTTGTTCTCAAAAAAAAAAAAAAAAAAAAAGAAAGAAAGAAAGAAAAGTTTTTTTTTTTTCTCTGGCCAGTATTCTCTGTTTTACTTTAATAAGCAGAGATTTCTTAATACTATGTAGATGGCTTTTTTTTTTTTAATAAAAAAAAGGTTCAAATGAGAGACAATAAAGCATCAAAAACTAGGCGTACCTGAATCTCAGATTCCAAACATCCATGAAGAGCCACAGCTGTATACCCAAAATGTCTGAGAACAGCACCAAGCTTCACATATTGTTGCCATGGATACCTGTAACAGTGTCTTGAGTGCCTCCTAGGCTCCCAGCTTGCAAATGTTGCCTGACCAAAGTTCATCATCGTCACCATCATTCTTATACAAACCTAAACAACTTCATACAATTTTAAAGATTAGTCTGAAGAATCATGGAATGCATTCAGGTGAACTATGACTTACAAGAGTCTCATCACTGGATTTGGAGTCCAATACTGTTCTGTAGCCTTTGGATATTAGATCCTTGGATGGATTTTCTTCATTAATTTTACCGTCCTTGTCTTCTTCCCGGAAATACTCCTTCACGCAAGCTGCATGTCTTAATTGGTAAAAATTGGTTGAATATTTGTAATACTAAGACGCCTTAGACTCAAAGTAGATACTTGAATGTTAAGTTAATGAGAGATATACCTTCAATGGATCTTGCTAAATCTTCAAGCTTGCATGCTGTAGAACGGTGGAGATCTTCACCAGACCAGTTTGGTAGAATCAAGAGACTCATAAAGAGGCAGATGGCACAGCCGATGGTAATGGTGTAGAGGCGATCACGGGCCAGTGTCAGCACATTTTGCACACGGAAACTTGATACCGTTATCAGATTGAAGGTTAGTAGGAAAATTACTACACCATAGTCATAGTTCTTCTTTATATATGGGATAAATCTCAAGTATGTTGCAAGAAATCCTACCAAAGTAAAAAAAAAAGATACAATTATGTAAGAACACTGAAAACCTATATAACTCCAGGCAATTAAAAAAAAAAGTATTTCTCTTTTTCTTAAAGAAAAAAGAAGATAAATTATCAGCATCATGTTAAACATCTAAATTCTCTGTAGTAAAATCCAGTCATTGTACACTAACTTAATAAAACAAAATGCCACTTACCTATTAAAAAGACTGATATTCCTATAAAAACTGCATGAAAAATTTTGCCTGTTTTTTCTGCCATAAATTCAATGAAGAATGCCAGTGATCCAGCACACAGTGTCCCAAATCCTCTATTTAATCCCTTGCAGAGAGTTGTACCTAATATAAGCAAAAAAGAAAAAAGAGGGAAAAATAAACGCTTGATATTTCAACGCATGAAAAAAGTAGACATATATGTAAGCCTTTGGTGTATTAAAACTTGTTAATCAAGAGGTCACAAACAAACTCACCAGCAGTAAATTCGAGCACAACAACAACAGTTATGACAGCCCACATTGCATTGTTTCCAACTCCTTCAAATAATGGCTCCAAGAGGTATAAGAAGGAAACCAATGTCAAGGCTACTCCAACTTTTATTGCATGAATGACCCGTCTTGGGTCTTCTCTTCCCGCACTCAAAGCATTTTGCCACCAGGAAACTAGCAGTTTAGTGGACTTCTTCATAAACTCCACCATAGGGATAATCCACCAGTTGCCCTTGCTTTCCAGATATAGGACTCCAGACACTACTGCAAAGGAAAACACAAGAAATTGGACATTGTCTGCTTCTCTTATAGAAGTTTTGAGATCCTTGTGGAGGTCGCTGGGCCCTTTCGCTGTCAGGGTGTTGATTTGTCACATGAGGAGGGGTCACTTTCTGGTGAGAAATTTGAACTTGATTCACATGCATCCTGCTGTGAATACAATGAACTTAACAATAGTTAGAATAGAACTACTCTAATATGATTTCTTTTAACAATATCATAGAATATGTACTACATGAATTACTTTTGCAAACATTGTGGCAACACACTCGATATAATTACTGTTTCAAACATCATTACACTACACCAGGCATAATTAGTTCTTCAGACCTTAACTTTCTTCCTCAAACGTGAACTTAATTCCAAGTTTATATCTCTAATTAAGAACCTAGTGGTTGGGGAACTCTTACATAAGCTTACGTCAAAAGAGATTAAACTATTCTACATTTTGTGGCTATCATAAGACCAACTATATAGCATCTTTTACCATGCAGAATCCAAGTGTCACCAAACGAAAGAAAGAAAAAATAAAAAGAATAAAAATATTTGTTACAATGGACACAAATGGAACAACAGGGCAGTATGAATATAGGAACAGAGATATTGTCATCCATCAAAACATTTTATGCAAGTAATAAAATATCATAAATTTTTTTGAAAAATCAAATCATGATGAAAGGGATAGAATTAATAAATGACTGCGAGCAAAGGTTTTCTGGCACAAATAATTTCTGAAATTGAAATCTTACTATCTAACATCAAGCAGTGCTTAAATTAGAACATAGGTAAATTAAAGGAATACTATAGTTTACTCATATAGGAAAAGAAATCTTATGCCATATACTTAGACCAGCAAAAAATTCACAACCTAATAGCAGTTGTAGTTTTAGCTTCGGAACCACATTTGAATACTTCTTTATGATTTAGGCAGGTATGAATGGGTTCAAATTGAAGTGTGGTCATGCTACTTGTCATCTTCAAAAGAAAATAAAAGCTAAATTTTCTTTCTTTTTTATTTTTTGCAGAGAAAGCCAAAACATAACTTTTTAATTATTTCAGGGGAACAAAACTTAGCATAACTTCACCGAAACATGAAATGGTAGTTCTTGAATAACTGAAGGACAAAAAAAAAAAAAGGAACGAAAAGAGCATACCTGCGCAATGACTTCCTCCTCTCATTCTTCTCAAGAACTATTTACTCAAGAATTCTTTATAAAATTCCAAGAGTTCATATGATACGTACAATAATGCCTCTTGTTTTTGGAACATTCAAAAGCGTTCAAGGACAAAATATTTAGAAGTTTACTCCGTACAATGAGAAGCCTTGCAGAGAGGGAGTCTCTTCCCCCTCCACACGGAAACTGTTGGAGGGTAAAACCGTCATTGCATTGATATTCGTGCAAGAAGGCTAAGACCGACCTCCTCCTTTCATCTTCCCCGAGCTTCCAGTAGCTCGCCTCTCCCGAGCTCCCATAGCTTGGCTTCCTCGAGCTTCCAGTAGCTCGCCTTTACCGGGCTCCCATAGCTCAGCTTCCCCCGAGCTTTCGTAGCTCGTCTCTCCCGAGCTCCCATAGCTCGGCTTCCCCGAGCTTCCAGTAACTCGGCTTTACCGGGCTTCCATAGCTCGGCTTCCCTCGAGCTTCCGTAGCTCGTCTCTCCCGAGCTCCCATAGCTCGGCTTCCCCGAGCTTCCAGTAGCTCGCCTTTACCGGGCTCCCATAGCTCGGCTTCCCCCGAGCTTCCGTAGCTCGTCTCTCTCGAGCTCCCATAGCTCGGCTTCCCCCGAGCTTCCGTAGCTCGTCTCTCCCGCGCTCCCATAGCTCGGCTTCCCCGAGCTTCGTAGCTCGGCCTTCCTGGGCTTCCATAGCTCGGCCCTCCCCGGGCTCCCGTAGCTCGGCCTCTCCCGAGCTTCCATAGCTTGGCTCTCCCGAACTTCTATAGTTCGTTTCCCCCGAGCCTCCATGGCCCGGCTTCACTGAACGACCCACATCCAATACCCACCTCCGCGGAACCTGACGCGGGAGAGCCTAAGCCTACTATAACGGCACCCTAGGCAAGGAATCATGCTGAGAAGTGGTCTAGAACCTATCAAGGCCGCCTGAGACCTACCCATCTACCAGATCTCAAGCCATCAAGAAAGCTCTCCCAGCCGTCGATCCCCTAACGGACAAGATACGGATCCCAACAGCCCCACAACGGCCTGATTCGATCCACTCCTGTATCCTAACAACCTCTGAACCTTCCAGAAGACGCTCAAGATCCAGGTGACAGCCTATAAGTATCACACTCACAGATTCCCTCAGGTACGCGTGCGCTCACACCCTCACTCCCCACTCTCCTGCTGCTCGTCGGTGCTCTCGCTCCCTCTAGAGCTTCCGATTGGCCGCCCCCCGGAGAGACTCCCCAGAGGGATCCACCTCCCCGTTTTCTGATTGATCGCCGATTTCCTCTCACTGACTTGAGCGTCGGAGGGTCTTCCGCGGAGGGCCACCCCCAACGCCTCTCGCGTGAGGACTTGTGCAGGTCCGCCCCCCTGGAGATCGACTGCGCCCGAGTCGGAGGACGGATCCCGGCGGCAACAGATTGGCGCTAGAGGAAGGGCCTCAAGTCCCATTAAAACTTGAAGAAAGGAGACAAGGATCCTAATCTGGAGTAGAACCTCTCTAATGGCCAATCGAAGAAGAGCAACCTCTGAAGCTCAAGATCAGGTCGCTTCCCAGAGGCCTGATCCGACGAGCGGTGTAGCGCCGCAACCACCACCAGTCGAAACCCCGTCACCGCCTGCCATCCCGGTGACCCAGGACCAGTTTGCCTCGCTGGTCCAACAAGTTCAGACTCTGACCCACCTGGTCCAGGAGCGCCTTACGGCTCCTCCTGCTCCACACTTTCATAAGGAAGCGGCGGTTCCTTCTTCGCCGGCGACTTCCTCCTCCAGTCCACAAATCTGCGGACCCCCCACATCGACCTAGAGGGGACAAGCCAGTCCCACGAGGCGGTCACGACAGAGATCCTCCCAGATCTCGGCGAGCCCGGTCCTCTCTCCGGTGACCTCCCACCATGATTCGACGCCGTCTCTGCGATCTTCTCGCCCAGCTCCTCCTCTGGCTGGCGAAGAGGAGATCCGTCGTCAGATCCAGGAAATGCGTCAGGAACTGGACGCCGCCAAGCAGGCCCATCCGCCCCAGCCCAAAGCGGAGCAGGGCATCCCTTTCTCTAAGGGGATTATGGAGGAAGTGATTCCCTCCCATGTCAAGTTACCAGCCGTCGAGCCTTACCACGGCTCTTCTGACCCGGACGACCATCTTAGCAGCTTCCGGTCAATAATGATGTTCCACGGAGCATCCGACGCGGTCCTCTGCCGCGCTTTCCCCTCCACCCTCAGGGGATCTGCCCGGACCTGGTTCAATGCTTTAAAACCAGGTTCCATCGATTCATTTGACGAGCTGAGCCGCCTTTTTATTGGTCAGTTCGTCAGCAGCCGCCGCCACCGACGAAGATCCGACTCCCTCTCTGAAGTTAAGCAGAGAGAGGGGGAGTCCCTGAGAAATTATCTTGGCCGTTTTAATAAGGCCATGCTAGAGGTGGACCACCTTAATCATGAGGTGGCTATGTCCGCCTGGCGGGGGAGTCTCGAAGGAAAGCGACTTCTACCTGGCTATGGAAGTCAGCTACCCCCTGCCTCTCGGATATGATGGCCCTGGCGGACAAGTACGCTAGGGTCGAAGAATCGCGGAGAGTTGCCCGCGCTGAGCAGGCAAAGAAGAAGGAGCCCAAAGTCCCGACAGGCACCGTCCCGCCCGGCGACCAAGTCCGCCTCGCCGCCAAGAGTCCCTCGCTGCCGCCAAGGAATCGCTCCCGGAGCCCTCCCAGGCGATTCGACCACTACACTCCACTGACCGTGCCCCGGCGCAAATCCTCATGGAATAGAGCGCCAGCTCCCCGGCCAGTACCTCTCCGAGGGAACCCGACCCGAAGAGATCCCACCAAGTACTGCCGTTACCACCGGGAGCACGGCCACGACACTGAAGAATGCTGGCAGCTGAAAAATGAAATCGAGAGGCTGATCCAGCGGGGGGACTGAATCAGTTCAGGAGGGCGCCCGAGCCACAAGGAGGTGACCGCCAGCCCGAGCTTCAACAACCTCCTCCACCGAATCCGCCCGTGATCGGCCGCATTAACATGATTGAAGAGGCCGGCGGATCGAGCCCCAGGGGCGACAGTGAAGGATCGGCGCCAAAGAAGGCACGGACGGGCGAGCTCTCCTTCTCCGACGATGATCTCCAAGGGATACAGCTTCCCCATGAAGACGCACTAGTTGTATCCCTCAATTTAAATAACTATGATGTAAGCCGAATCCTTGTTGATAGTGGAAGTTCGGTGAATGTTTTGTACCTCGGTGTGTTTGCCAGGATGAAATTACTCATGGAAAACCTGCGAACCGTGGATTCCACCTTGATGGGATTCACTGGCGACGTCATCGTCCCAGAAGGGGTCGTCACCCTGACAGTCCGCGCGGAACCTGGCCCCTTGTAGCCATTATCCAGACGGATTTCCTAGTAACCGACCTCAGATCTCCATACAATGCGATATTCGGCAGGCCCGGCCTAATGTCCCTCAAGGCAGTTGTCTCCATCCCGCATCTGTCCATGAAATTTCCCACCGAGCGAGGAGTTGGAGTTGTTCGAGGAAGTCAGGCCATGGCTCGGCAGTGTTTCGTTACAAGCCTTCAGTCTAGAATGCCGGAGGTTGATGGGCTGGACGCTCGGGAAGACTTCGCCGAACAGCGAGGAGAACCGGCAGAGGAATTGGAGGAGGTGCCATTGGATGAGGCTCGTCCCGACCGAACTATAAAGATCGGGTCGCTGCTCAAAGGAGAGTCTCGGCGTAGATTGATCAGGTTCCTCCGAAGCAACGCTGACATCTTCGCCTGGTCCGCCTCTGATATGCCTGGGATCAGCCCCGAGGTTCTCGTCCATCGTCTCAACGTGGACGAGATGCATAGGCCCGTCAAGCAGAAAAAGAGGAGCTTCGCCCCAGAACGACAAAAGGCCATTGAAGAAGAGGTAGACAAACTCATCAAGGCTAATTTCGTCCGGAGGTAAATTATCCGAGCTGGCTATCAAACGTCGTCATGGTGAAGAAGTCGAACGGCAAATGGAGAATCTGCATCGACTTCACCGACCTCAACAAAGCCTGCCCGAAGGACAGCTTCCCCCTCCCCGGATCGACCAGCTTGTGGACGCCACCTCAGGTCACCAGATGCTGTCATTCATGGACGCCTATTCAGGCTACAATCAGATCCGAATGGCCCCTGAGGATGAAGAAAAGACCGCCTTCATAACCGACCGAGGTACTTACTGTTACCGTGTCATGCCTTTTGGTCTTAAAAATGCAGGTGCGACCTACCAGAGGCTGGTCAACAAAGTATTCAAGGAGCAAATCGGCCGGAATATGGAGGTGTACGTGGACGACATGCTGGTCAAAAGCAAGGAGGCATCACAGCATGTCGAGGACCTCACAGAGAGCTTTGCAACGCTGCGCAAGTACGGGATGAGACTCAACCCGACCAAATGCGCCTTCGGCGTTAACTCCGGGAAGTTTCTCGGCTTCATGGTCTCCCAGCGAGGTATCGAAGCTAACCCCCAGAAGATTCAAGCTCTCCAACAAATGGCGCCCCCGGCATCTGTCAAAGAGGTCCAGCGCCTAACCGGGAGGATAGCGGCCCTCAACCGCTTTGTGGCGCGGTCGGCCGAGAGATGCCTCCCCTTCTTCAAAACTCTCCGATCGGCCAAAAACTTCCAGTGGACTCCCGAATGCCAAAGGTCATTTCAAGATCTCAAGAAGTACCTCGGCTCGCCCCCACTTCTCAGCAGTCCGGCCCGGGCGAGACCCTATTCTACCTGGCTGTTTCAGAGGGTGCGGTTTGTTCGGTGCTGGTCAAGGAAGAAGGCAAAGTCCAGAAGCCGATCTACTATGTCAGCAGGCTACTCCGCGATGCGGAGACGAGGTACAGCAGAATTGAGAAGATGGTGTTGGCCTTAATCACCTCAGTTCGGAAGCTGCGGCCGTACTTCCAAGCACATTCCGTGACGGTTCTGACCGACCAACCCATCAAGGCGGTAGTCCACCGTCCCGAGACGTCGGGGAGAATGACCAAGTGGGCCGTCGAGCTAAGCGAGCATGACATACATTTTCAGCCTCGTCCAGCCATCAAAGCCCAGGTGCTAGCCGACTTCCTCCTCGAGTGTACCATCCCGGAGGACGGTTCTACCCCAGACTCCCCGAAGAACCAAAAGCTGGAGCCCGGTGGCTCCTCCATGTCGACGGGTCATCTAATGCCCATCGCTCCGGTGCGGGCCTGGTTCTCACCAGTCCGGAGGGGATAACCTTCGAATATGGCGTCCGATTCTCCTTCCCGGCCTCCAACAACGAAGCCGAGTACGAAGCCCTGTTAGCCGGCCTCCGAATCGCCCGCAATCTGAAGGTGGAGAAGCTTAGTGCCTTCACCGACTCTCAGCTGGTGGCCGGTCATGTACGAGGAGAGTTTGAAGCCCGGGAGCCGAACATGATTCGATATCTCCAGGAGGTGCGGAGCCTGCTTCCCCATTTTGCCGAATTTGAAATCATTCAGATTCCCAGATCCGAGAATGCCCGCCGACCTACTCTCCCGATTGGCGACCGCGGAGTCAATGGATGCCGAACAAAAGTTCCACCTGGAGACTCTGGAAAAGCCCAGCATCGCGGAAGCCGACCGAATAATGCAAGTTGAGGCCGAACCATCATGGTTCGACCCTATCCTCAAATATCTCAAAGAGGGTCGCTTCCATCCGACCGGAGAGAAGCTAGAAAGCTGAAGCTACAGGCCACCCACTATGTGCTGATCGACAACCAGCTTTACAAACGGTCCTTCTCCATGCCGCTGCTCAGATGCCTTCGCCCGTCCGAAGCAGATTATGCTCTGCGAGGTACATGAAGGGATTTGCGGCAACCATCTGGGAAGCCGGTCCCTATGCCACAAGGTACTGCGACAAGGCTACTACTGGCCGACCATGCAGAAGGATGCGGACGACCTAGTCCGAGCCTGCGACCCATGCCAGAGGCATTCAAGCATCCAAAGGCTCCCCTCCGCCGAACTAGTTTCCATATCCTCCGCCTGGCCTTTCGCCAAATGGGGGATGGACATCCTCGGCCCATTCCCGCTTGCCACGGGACAGCGGAAATTCTTATTTGTCGCCATTGACTACTTCACTAAATGGGTCGAGGCGGAAGCAGTTGCACAAATAACCGAGGCACGGGCCAGAGACTTTGTATGGAGGTCCATCATCTGCCGATTCGGCCTCCCACATACCATAATCACCGATAACGGTAAGCAGTTCGACAACTCCAAATTCCGCCAGTTCTGTGAGGAGCATGGAATCCGTCACCACCTCACCTCGGTCGGGCATCCACAAGCCAACGGAGCGGCCGAAGTGACCAACAGGACCCTCCTTCAGGGGATCAAAGCTCGCCTTTCCAGAGCTCAAGGCAGGTGGGCGGAGAGCTGCATCATGTCTATGGGCCTACCGCACCACCCCGAGAATCCCGACAGGTGAAACCCCATTCCGGATGGCCTTCGGCACGGAGGCCGTTATCCCTGTGGAAATAGGCTCCCATCGTTGCGGGTGGAAAGCTACTCAGAGGAAGCTAGCAACGATCAGCTCCGCACCAACCTCGACCTGGTGGAGGAGATCAGAGAGAAGGCCCGGATCAGAGTGGCTGCTATCAACAAAGGGTGGCCCGTTACCACGCCTCCAGAGTCAAAGGAAAAGCCTTCCTACCTGGCGACCTTGTTCTTCGAAAAGCCTCTGTTTCCAAACCGCTGGAACAAGGAAAGCTGGCGCCAAACTGGGAAGGCCCGTACCAAGTGGCGGAGACCATTGGACCGGGAACCTACAAGCTACAAGATTTGATGGGAAATCCATCCCCGGACGTGGAACTCGGACAATCTCCAAAATATTATCAATAGGGTACGTCCTCTCCAAGTCTATTTTCATATGCCTCATTATACCTTCCTGTCGGCACATTTTTTCAATGCAAATCATTATGCACTACATTGCCAAAGGTTGCAAAAAGAAATAGATGCTGCTTACCAATCCTCGGCACGACCGAGCTACTTGTCTGGACAGAATTCTCCGAACCTTGGCAGGGCCAAGTAAAATATTCTCCGAACCTCGGCTGGGCCGAGCAACAAATTCTCCGAACCTTGGCAGGGCCAAGTAAAATATTCTCCGAACCTCGGCTGGGCCGAGCAACAAATTCTCGAACCTTGGCAGGGCCAAGTAAAATTCTCCGAACCTCGGCTGGGCCGAGCAACAAATTCTCCGAACCTTGGCAGGGCCAAGTAAAATATTCTCCGAACCTCGGCTGGGCCGAGCAACAAATTCTCCGAACCTTGGCAGGGCCAAGTAAAATATTCTCCGAACCTCGGCTGGGCCGAGCAACAAATTCTCGAACCTTGGCAGGGCCAAGTAAAATATTCTCCGAACCTCGGCTGGGCCGAGCAACAAATTCTCGAACCTTGGCAGGGCCAAGTAAAATATTCTCCGAACCTCGGCTGGGCCGAGCAACAAATTCTCCGAACCTTGGCAGGGCCAAGTAAAATATCTCCGAACCTCGGCAAGGCCGAAAATTTCTTCAGTTAAAACACCGGGGAAAACTGAAGTACGCAGGCCCCGATTAAAGCCGAAGGACTTCCAAATAGTCCCCAAAACTCCCGGGTTTAAAAAGAGGAACGCTACGCGAAAAACAATCAGCGCGCACAAAGGATGTGCCTCCGGCAAACCCCTAAAGGGTCCAATAAAGCCCCACAAACCGGCCGCGGACCCCGGCAAAAGCCGGGAAGGTCCCCCTCTTCGCTACTAAAGCTTTTTGGCAACACCCCTATAACTTGCCGAACAAAGCGCCTATCCCAAACCGAGCCATGACTCGGCGCGTGAAAAAGTGGAGCCACCCAGACTCCCCAACTATTATGCGAATGGCATTTTTAAAGCTAAAAACTCTTGAGATAAGAAATTATCCAAACAAGCCCTTTTTCATTGATGAGGAAAGGGAGTACAAAAAGAACAGAAAAAGCAAAAACAAGAAGTAAAGGGGGCCCTATCTAAGATTCGGTGTCGCTCCCGGACGCCAGCAGGTCCTCCAGCCGCTCGGTGAGGTCGGCGACCTGCTGGCGGAGCGATGCAATCTCCTCCCTCTGCCGGTCCGCCACCCGGCGCAGGGCCTCCGTCCTCCCGAGTAGAGACATCCACGTACTCCTCGACGACCCTTACGAGCTGCTGTTGGCTCGCAAGGGTCGACGCCAGACCCAACCCATCAACAGTGATTGTGGTACGCCCCCTTTGCGGGTGTAAGCAGATCCGTCAAGTGATGCACGTAACTCTTCGGAGGATCGCCCTTGAGAAGCCATGATCTAATGCTATTTCAAGACCTAAAACGAGGGATGGCTAAGACCAACATCCCTCGGTCATATTTATACTTGCCAGGCGAGTATCTCGATCGGTCGCACCGTAGCCACCGACCTACGAGAACTCGCCACGTGTCATCGCTTTAGTGCCTGCGGAATCCGAAGGGCCGTGCCCCATCCCGAGGAGGATCGGTAAACACGTACGGACTATTCGGGAACCCCCCTGAACAGAGTATTCCCGATCTGCCGGCCCCCCGCAATAAATGCTCCCAACACTTCCCCAAGCTCTTTTAAAGCTGGCCCCCTTTTCGGGAAGAGCAAAAAAGAAAGAAATCCACGCCTGGCGTGACTCGTCCCCTCGGGAGGAATAACGTCATAAATAAAGAGCGTGACCATGTACCGCCCATCCCGTCTTGACGCCCCTCACCAAGCGCCGTAGAGACCTAACACTACGGCTCATAGTGGCAACTAAGTCATTTCTCCGAGCCCCGAATTTCCGAACCTCGGCTGCCGAGCTACAACTTCTCCGAACCTTGGCAGGGCCAAGTAAAAAGTTCTCGAACCTCGGCTGGCCGAGCTACAACTTCTCCGAACCTTGGCAGGGCCAAGTAAAAATTCTCGAACCTCGGCTGGCCGAGCTACAACTTCTCCGAACCTTGGCAGGGCCAAGTAAAAAACCAAGGAACCTTGGCAGGGCCAAGTAAAATTCTCCGAACCTCGGCTCCGAGCTACAATCTCCGAACCTTGGCAGGGCCAAGTAAAATTCTCCGAACCTCGGCGAGGAACCAAGGCCAAGCGAGCTTCGCGAAGCATTATTCGAGCGAGACATAAATCACCAAGTTCGAACGAGATAAGGAACGTGTTCCGCCGAACAATCTCCAGACCGTTGCTTGCGAACCTCGACTAGTTCGGATAGCGCGGGATCCTCGCCTAAGAACGAGCGGGACGCCTTTGTACCCCATGACCACAACAACAAACTCGGCACAAAAGAGATAAAGATTGAGAAATAGAACAGAACTCTCTTTATTTCATTGCCAAAACCAGTTACAAATGCCTGAAAGGCGTTACAAGAGCATTGAAATGCATAAAATAAAGACAAGTACAAAGCTCGGGCAACTGCTCCAAAGCAGATCTGGGCAACTGTGATGCTCCGGCGTCCGGACTGCCGAACCAGATAAGCCGCATCCAGTCAGCTCGAGCCGATAATGGCCGGGCGACATGGACCAATCGTTGCGGCCAGCTTCAGTCAATAATGATATCTCGGTGACCCAACCGAGATATCAGGGTGGCCATCCCAGACCACCCATCGAGGGACCCCCCGGCGAGCAGGTAGGAAGCCAGCGGACCCTGGCGTCGGAACGCTCTCCCAAACCGAGTGTGCGCCGCCCTACCTTGCCATGGCTCAAGGACAAGGTGTCGGCGGGCGGCACACTTTCACCTCCTCCCCATGTGGCAAAAGATTCCCCAGGCGGACGAGCCCAGGGATCCAAATCAAGGGAGGAGGAGAAGTTCAAGCGAGCCATGGGGAGCCCGCGTGCACTCCCTACCATGCGTCCCGAAGGGGAACCACAAAGGTCACACGGGAAGAGTATGTGTGCGCTCTCCGTGTGATCTCTGCGCCCTCCATGTGCGCTCTCCATATGATCTCCGGGACTCATCCCCTAAGGGCGAGCCATCCTTCGGCAGCTCCTTCATCGCCCCAACTATCCGGAGGCAAAGAGCTTATGAGAGAAAAGCTCAGTCCTCCCACTCGCAGCAGCAGAGAAACGAGCATGATGAAAGCTCTAGTGGAAAAGAAACTTTTGGGGATGACTTAACACTACCCCACTTCCCTTTTTATAGGCCAAAATGACCAGGAACAATTACCAAGGCTACAAGCCCCGAGATTCAAACACCCTGGGCCATACCTCCACGTGGCCTCCCAGGATGAAAGCGCGCCCTATTGCGCGCCGAGCCCACCGCCTGAACTATGACGCATGCGAAGATTTCCTCTTAATCCCGAATCGCGATCATTAAATGCAGAGGATCGTCCACTGGCATCACGGAAACTGGCAGGATCAGGGGATCGTCCTACGAAAATAATGTCCTCCAATGGTAAACGGCTGCGTGCGCCGTACGTCAAAACGGCCCACATGGGAAAAGGAGCACCTTCCGGAAAGCACCAGAACAGCTTTATGTTCAACCTACAGTGCCGTATCATCAATTTCGGTGAAATAAAAACCGATTTCCTACAGAAGTGGCAGGCGCTGGCAGAACCAAAAAAGCGTGAAAACCGATCGTCCGCCGATCGCTCCCTGACGAAGTTCGCTCGGAAAACTTGTGCGACAAAATCGAGCATCTCAAAGCAAGAATGAGCGCGAAGGCTACGCAAACTTTTCTTTCATTCAACGAAAATGAAGTGACCAAAGGAAGCGAAAAACACTTCGGCACCACCCTCATATGTCGGCCCTAGCCGACCTACTTTGCCGTCGGCCCTAGCCGACCTACTTTGCCCGTCGTCCCCAGCCGACCTACTTCGCTCGTCGGCCCTAGCCGATCTATTCCGTCTGTCGGCCCAAGCCGACCTACCTGTCCATCGGTCTTAACCAACTGGTTTCATTTCTCGAGTTTTAATTAGACACAAACCGAACCAGATCGTCTATCGGTTCGCCAGTCAAGGCTATCGCCCCGCCTTGGGCCAAGCCAATGCATCCCCTTAACCCCGAAATAAAGATGACCGAAAAGCGCCAAGGCCATAAGTCGCTCGCGATTGAGGCGAAATTTGGAGCAAAGGGCCATCCAAGGAAAAACATTCAAATAGAAATAGAAAATTCATTCATTGAGAGACATCAATCAGATTTTCAGAAAGCAAAACATATAGGTGGCTCTTAAAGGCCGGGAACCACATCAGTTTTGGAGGAGCCCTCGGTTACATCCACAGAGGTGTGACTAGATTCGCCTTTCTCTAATGCCTTTGCCCCTTCAGCGGCAGTTTGCGATCGTCCTCAGAAGCTGCGGCTTCGCTGGGACCCGGGGCGGCACCAGGATCGGTATCGGAGACGTCGACGTATTCATCCTCCTCTTCTCCTTCGGACTCACCGTCATCGGGAGCTTCAGTATCCAGAAAAGAGAGATCCCATTCTGGGTGCTCACTGGATATCTTGTCTTTGCACTCTTCCATTCCAAGTTGGAAGGCGTCAACGCCGATCGCGTCCCGTTCTCCCTTGAGTATGGCGAGCTGCACCTTAGCCTCAGCAACTTGCTTCTCAGCCTCTGCAACTTGAGCCCGCAGAATAACGTTTTGCTCCTCGAACTCGCCGGACCGCACCTCGAGTTCTGAGCTCTTATTGCGGCTAGACGCAAGCTCGCCTTGGAGAGCCCGATTCTCCAACCCTAACTTCGCCATCTGAAAAACCAAAGTCAGTCGGCATCACAAGAGACCAACAGAAAGCTAAAAAGGGGGAATGAGATCGTACCTCCTCCTCTCGTCTGGCCAACCTCTTGGTCAGCTCCTCAGCCTCACCCCTGGCTCTTGTTCTGTCAGCCCCGATCAGCTCAACTCTCTCCTGCAGAGTATTGATCCTTAACTGTTTGGCTTCGGCCTCCTCCTCGGGCTTGGGATAGCTCGTTGCTCACCCGAGCTATCGTCCCTTGGTGCCATTTAGCGCCCTCCCTCAAGTGAGCAATTTCGCCATCGCGCCGCTTCAACTCTCCTCCATTTCTTCGAGCATTCTGGTCAGGCGCTTTCTCTCGTCGGCAGCTTCCCTTCCCAGCCGACCCAAACTCTCACTATGTTCCCGCCGCATCGCCGCCACCTCCGCGGAATGTTTGGACTCAACTCTAGCCAGCTCCAAGCACGTCTTCGTTCTTCGCCAGGAGTCCCTGCAACTCCTCCACTCTGCCTTTTGCTTGCGCTTCGGCTAGAGCGGCCTGATACGCCGCCTTCATCCCCTCCAAACCTCTGTTGCTAATGGCCAGAAGTTCCTCGAACTTCTCAGACACCTTCACTCGCGATTGAAGTTCGCGTTGTCTCTCCTGGCCTGAATGCTGGCCCCTGTCGCCAAACTCAAACGCCAGCACATCGCCCGAGAAAGCAGGACACTCTGCAGGACAAAAGATGAGTAAAAATCCACGATCAGGTCAATTAGAAAGCATCCGCTGCCAAAGAACAGTAACTCACCCGAGAGCATAGGCCCGCGTCATTTCATGAGGGTCGGATTGTCGATATCGGGAGAAGGTGGATACTTTCGGCCACTCCCTGCTGCCCAAACGCGGCATCAACCAGTTCCAAATCTGCGAATCTATCCGCCGAAGGATCAGCGGGTACAAGGCCGACCTCATCATGGCTGAAACGCCTCCTCAACACCGGCGCTCGAGCTACTGGGTTGACCATCCCCCTGAGGGACCAACCTGGGCGACCTCCACCTGAGAGGCCTTCAACTTCCCAGCCTCTTCTATCAGCGCCCTAGCCTGGGTTTCTTCGGATAACTCGGCCAACCCAAGCGCCAGCCTCCCCAAAATCCTTCTCGAGGAGTTTCCATCGCGGACCCTTACCCCGCTGTGATCCTCTTCCGTCACACCTCCTTCCATCGCTGTCACCTGCGCCTCCCCTGCAGGCTCCGCCGAAGCCTCTGTCTGGCCCGCTTCTTGAACCGCCGCGGGCGACCCGGCGTCACTACCACTGGACTCCCCCGCAGGGAGACCAAGAGGGAGCTCTCCCTGAACCTCATCGGCTGCAGCTGTCCCCTCTCCCTCTCCTGCTGGAGCCAGTAGTGGTCCCGCGGAGACGGAAGGCCCCCAGAAATGACCGCTTCCACAGATCCGTCGCCATTTCCTCTTTCATAGGGGACGCGGTCAACGAACCAACGGAGCCTCGTCGAACTATCCGATATCTCCAACACGGGAGGGCAAGGGATCATAGCTGTTCTCCCTGGATCCTCCTTCGCCCCCGGCGCTCCTGTCGTGACCGCTCCGGCGTCCGGCGGGCTTCTTGCGGAGGTATGAGCCCTTTTCTCAGGCCTACCACTATCCGCGCCGCTGCTCTCCCCTGGGCGCTTTCCTCTCTTCCTCTTGGCGAGGCTCGACAATGCCGACCTCTTGGCTGAAAGAATGGAACATATGCGATCAGATCCAAACACATTCATCGAGAAAACACACAGCGAGAAAGGTAAAAGGGAGGACTCACCTTGCGGGTCCAGGGGGCTGAGCCCGGCTGCGAAGAGGGCTCCCTCCGATAACAGGTCGTTGGCCGAAAACACTTGGCCATTGCGAAGGACGTCCAAATCCCTCTCCTCCTGCGCTGACAAAATTGGATGTGTTTCCGCATCCCTAACAAAGTTCCCCCATTTCCGAGGGAAGTCGGAACCAATGTTCCCCTCTGCGATAACAAACCGGCTCTTCCATCCCTTTATAGAGGACGGCTTATCCACAATAACGTTGAAGGACCTCCGGGGTCCAATGTAGGGCCACTCTGATTTCCTCCAGGTATCAGATGGTAGCAGGCACGGAAAAGGGGAAGAGTGGCGACAATTTGAATTTGGTGGCACATTGAGATAATCCGATGATGCTTCGCCAACTGTTTGGGGCCACCATCGCCGGGCAGATGTTATAATGAGTCATGATTTCCTTCACCAAGGGATGGAGAGGAAAGCGAAAGCCTGCTTTCAAGCTGTCTTCATAAACGAAGACCCCAGACTCCAGATCTCGCGAGACCCTATCTCCAGACTCCGGCACCCGCAGAATGACATCTGAGGGCATGCCATACCTCTGATGAATCCTTCCCAAATCCTCAGCGACGATCTCTGAAACCACGTCGTCGGGACTCATCGTCATCTTAACTGAGAAAAACTCCAGGCAAAACGATGGGTGTCGCGAAGGGCGAAAGACGAAACTCTTCAAAAACAAAACGAAAGGATGCTGCAAACATGCATATATATAGTGCGCTATCGCTTTGCTTCCCGCTAAGGAAGCCGCCTTGAGAAGACGGGGCGTCCCGCCCGAGGCGTCCGGAACCGCCTCGACAAACGCCGGATCGATCGGGATTCGCGACGTGGCGTATTCCCAACCGTCACTCTTGGGGGAGCCTTACCCACGAAGGCACGAGGACCCTACCGCATTAATTGAAGCATCATTGCGTGGGCTGTCTAAACCAAATCGCCCCATACAAAGCGTGCCACCTGGACTATACTCCCTATGCCCGAACCTACGCTTCGAACTAGGGAGTGGAGGGCATGTGTTGGGGGGTAAAACCGTCATTGCATTAATATTCGTGCGAGAAGGCTAAGACCGACCTCCTCCTTTCATCCCCTCGAGCTTCCAGTAGCTCGCCTCTCCCGAGCTCCCATAGCTCGGCTTCTCGAGCTTCCAGTAGCTTGCCTTTACCGGGCTCCCATAGCTCGGCTTCCCCTGAGCTTCCGTAGCTCGTCTCTTCCGAGCTCCCATAGCTCGGCTTCCCCGAGCTTCCAGTAGCTCGCCTTTACTGGGCTCCCATAGCTCGGCTTCCCCCGAGCTTCCGTAGCTCGTCGCTCCCGGGCTCCCATAGCTCGGCTTCCCCCGAGCTTCTATAGCTCGTCTCTCCCGAGCTCCCATAGCTCGGCTTCCCCGAGCTTCCAGTAGCTCGCCTTTACCGGGCTCCCATAGCTCGGCTTCCCCCGAGCTTCCGTAGCTCATCTCTCTCGAGCTCCCATAGCTCGGCTTCCCCTGAGCTTCCGTAGCTCGTCTCTTCCGAGCTCCCATAGCTCGGATTCCCCCGAGCTTCCGTAGCTCGTCTCTCCCGAGCTCCCATAGCTCGGCTTCCCCGAGCTTTCGTAGCTCGGCCTTCCCGGGCTTCCATAGCTCGGCCCTCCTCGGGCTCCCGTAGCTCGGCCTCTCCCGCTTCCATAGCTCGGCTCTCCCGAACTTTCTATAGTTCGTTTCCCCCGAGCCTCCATGGCCCGGCTTCACTGAACGACCCACATTCCAATACCCACCTCCGCGGAACCCGACGCGGGAGAGCCTAAGCCTACTATAACGGCACCCTAGGCAAGGAATCATGCTGAGAAGTGGTCTAGAACCTATCAAGGCCGCCTGAGACCTACCCATCTACCAGATCTCAAGCCACCAAGAAAGCTCTCCCAGCCGTCGATCCCCTAACGGACAAGATACGAATTACAACAGCCCCACAACGGCCTGATTCGATCCACTCCTGTATCCTAACAACCTCTGAACCTTCCAGAAGACGCTCAAGATCCATATGACAGCCTATAAGTATCACACTCACAGATTCCCTCAGGTACGTGTGCGCTCACACCCTCACTCCCCACTCTCCTGTTGCTCGTCGGTGCTCTCGCCCTCTAGAGTTTCCGATTGGCCATCCCTCCGGAGAGACTCCCCAGAGGGATCCACCTCTTCGTTTTCTGATTGATCGCTGATTTTTTTCACTGACTTGAGCGTCAGAGGGTCTTCCGTGGAGGGTCATCCCCAACGCCTCTCGCGCGAGGACTTGTGTGTAGGTCCGCCCCCCTAGAGATTAACTGTGCTCGAGTCAAAGAACGGATCCCGGCGGCAACAAAAATAGAGACGTTTCACTCATGCCTTGTAAGAGATAATCGAGATGACGATAAAGAAGGTAGATTTCCTACGAGTGGGTTATGCTAGTATCGATTACTGACAGACACCATTAAATAAGCATTGGAACTTAACTAAGAGAGACCCTACGAATTCTTGACGCAATGGGATGTGGCCGGGATGTGGCCCACCATATGAGGAAGAGAAGGTCGGTAGGCCGGGAAAGAACAAGTCTCGGTCTGTGAGAAGCTCCGGATTCCACTACTCGGGAGGAAGAATGGGAGTGAATTTTGCTGAATGTCTCTTTCTATGACACGGATGCGGTTCATGGGGAGAGAGGGCTCAAAGTGTCTCGGTTCCAGGCGATAACGTGGCTTCCGTGCTATTCCATTGCTAATAACTTTAAACCAATGGAGGGTATAAGATATGCCAGTTGAACGCTAGCTACTTCTGATCACGGATTAGCATAAAAAACGTTGCCATTGTTGTTGAAAAGGCAATGTGTAGTTGCTAGAAACTTTTTATTTATTTTTTATTTAGAGATAGATCTAAATTAAGATAAATAAAAATAATTAAAAATATAATTATTTATAATTTAAATATCAACTTAGTTTTGAATAGAATAAAGTGGAGAAAACATATTCATGTAGCCGACCCTATGTAGTAGAGAAAAGGCTTAGATGAGTTGAACTGAGTTGAGGTTTTTGAAAGATATATTTGATAAGTAAGAATAAAAATTATTTTTTTATATTATTATAAATATTTTAAAAAATAGATAAAAAATTAAAAAATATTGCTGACACTTATGTTTTCAAATTCTCTTATCATTATTTACTACTTTCTTCTATTTATTTTTAATAAATACAAAGGTAGGGAAATTATTATTATTGTTTTTTTTAAGGGGGTGGGGGGTCATTAGTCCTACGGGGCTCATATGTTAGTAATAATTGGAAACAACTATTTTTACCAATAACTTCTTCTAGGAGGATGCATGAGCCAATCTAGTACTTGCCTTGAAGCTTAATTGGGATTGATTAGTAAAATATTGTAAATAAAGAAATAAGAATTTGTGATGCATGGATGATAATATGTGGAGGGAAAGAGATAATAAGGACGTATATGAGACCATGCTCAAAGAGCTTAAGAAGCTAACAACATGATACAAGTGTTCAGCTTATGTTGACATGTACAAATCAATGAGCAAATTTAATTAGTGAAAATACTTTTAGTTCTTTGCAATCTCTAATATTTTTTATTTATAATGAATGTATAATATGATTTTTCAAACTAGTAACATAAGGAGGATAAATATCTCAATATCTTTTAGAAAGTATAATCTAAAATCAAATGAAATAGAGAAAAATAATTCATAAAGCTAAGTCTAACTAGTTTCAAATTAAGATTTAGTCAAATATAACAATGGCGAATATTTGCTAGAAGGTGAAGCTATTAATTAAACTACCATCAGAGTCTCTAAAGACATTGAATCAAATTCTCTTTCATTGGAAATAAGGCTAAACATTTGCCCTAATTTGTAGCTTAAAATTTCTTATTGTATTATTACCATGACATTTGGCTACATGATTTCTCATTTCAATAAAATTCTTTAAGAATAGTATAGAGGAGATTATAAGAGTGTCCTCCTTGCATACATATTGATAATCATCCATGATTTCAATCATAATTGATGCATAGGAAAAATATAGTGCAAAAGTTGCTAAACTGAACACATTGATGGACTTACGAGACATTGGGAAATAATTTGATTTATTAAAAGTTGTGAGCTAAATGCTCTGTACTCCTTTATTATTCAACTTAAGACCATAATGCCTTTATAACAAGGAAACACTTCTGCATTTAGTTAACTAATAGTTAAAGAAAAGTATAATAATGATAGTTAACTAATAGTTATTTAGTGAGTTTAAATTTTAAAAATCATCTTCAATCCTATTAAAAAGTATAATATAGAGCATATTAATCCCCGGAAAAGAATTATTAGAATCTATAAATTAAAGATTTTGAGTAAATTTCCTTTCAAAGTGCAGCATCTAAGTTAGCTTTCCACCAAATCTTAAATCACTTAAAACAAAGGTCGAATGAGAAGGTTATAAGTAATATTTAAAGAAACATCAGTATTTGTGGACTTATAGAAAATCATGAAAATATCATTCTATAGCTTATAATTTAAAGGATATTTTTTTTTTTGTTTTTATCCAAATTTGTATAAACTTCTTCTAAAATCTCACATTAGATGAGTTAGAAGTTATTCAAGAGTTAAAACATATTTTTATATATTTATTTCATATTTATCTCCTCATTTTCTTTAGAAAATTTATACTTAAGATAACTAAAAAAGTTTATTAATTTTAGAAAATCTCTTTTGGTTGTAAACTTTTAATATGAAATATTTATCAATAAAATTCTTAAAGTTCTTATCCAATCATAGCTTAAAGTCGTTCTTTGCTTGCTATGGTACGGAACCTCAATTTTGTGAGAAGCGACTACTGCAAGATTGAAAGCTTCAAGTATTAAACTTTTCTTAAAAAGATTGAAGGTTCAAGACTGAAAATTTACAAGAAATTAATGTAAAGCTAATGGTTAATCCTACGATATAAGTTTGATCTCTTATAAGATAAGAAATCCTATGATCCCTTTTCTACATTAGATGTAGTATCAAATTCAAAGACTCTACATCAAAATTGATGTTAGAATCTAATTAACTCTGCATCAAATTCGGTAAGTTCTACTTCAGATTTGGCAGCGGAGTCCAATATCAAGCAATAGATTCCAATACCAAAGCCAAAGATTCTACATCAACTTTTGGTATTAGAGCAATTGCTTTTTATTAAAGTTAGCATCAGAGTCCAAGATTCTATGTAATATCAGAGTCTAAGATCCTGAATCAACCTATCATCAGACTTTGTCTACATTTTGAACTTAAACTACATCGCTTGAGAAAATAGATCACATCAAGCCAAGCAAAATATTTAGAACTTGGATCGCACCCAATTTGGGCTAAAATGTATGTTTTGAAAAAAAAAAAAACCGAGGCACCTTGCCGATCCTATTGGACCTTGATCTTAACATTTTCCTTGGCCAGTCTGTTATAGGGTTCCCAGCAGGTACATGGGGCCATTTCATTACTGGTTATATATGATTCTTAGCTTGTTAGGAGATTTCATCCTTTAAAGCCATACCTATGTACGCATGAGGCTTCTCTACTAATGAGGGATAAAATTATCATTGCATCAATACTCGCGCATACAACAGAAAGGTTGAGATTACTTTTGATTTTTGATCCACCAGCTGTCACATTTAAAAAATAACGGAGCCAATACACCTCGGCGAGATCGAACCATTCTCACGCCTCGACGGGATCGAGCTATCCTCATACCTCGGCTGGACTAAGGTATTCTTATGCTTCAGCAGAGCCGAGCTATCCTCATACCTTGGCCGGACCAAGGTATTCTTATGCCTCGGCAGAGCTGAGCTATCCTCATGTCATGACCAGACCGATGTATTCATATGCCTCGGTGGAGCCGAACTATCCATATATCTCGGCCAGACCGAGGTACCACTGAACCTCTGCAGAATCAAGCACGGAAGAATCCAAATTCGTGATGATTCGGCAAGATTTCAGCCACTTGGGCCTTCAACTGTCCTAAGAAAAGGAAAAAGCCAGATGTGACCTAAAGCCTCCGAGTCACCGAATCTCAAAGCACCAGCTAACTTTCCTAACCATTGATTCTCTAACTAACCAGATTCGGAGGCTACCAATCTCGTAACAAATTTGATTCGAATCATATTTGATTTATAATGATTTCGGACTCCCGGTGATGCGCCCAAGGAATCAGGTAGCTGTCTGCCATCACCTTAGTAACCTAAATATCCTATTTTGAAGTCTTCTAGGTATGCTCACTCTTTTACTGAAAAAAAAACTTTATTAAAGCTCGAGAAGAGCTACCCAAGGCTGGAAGAGAAGCCGTTCTTGAGGGACTTTTCTGCGAAAGTCTTCTTCTTATATCTGCTTGCTGTGAATCTTCACTGACTTGGGTATCGAATGGTCTTCCATAGAGGACCATCCCTGATACTTTCTGTGTAAGGACTGTCTTGCAGATTTCACCTGGACGAAAGATCGACGTTCAGATCCGAAGTCAAATCGTATTCAAGTTGAAGAGCGAATTTCTATAGCAACACTTACCTATCTTAGCCGAAGCCCATTCGAGCATCCCGATATTGGGAGGATCGAGAAGAACCAAACATTCCTTTCAGCTTTGATTTATTCGGCTGGCTAAAATTGGCCGCGACTCGTGAGGCTGAGAATTTACGGGCCTCGTTCACTCTCAGCTTTCAACTCTCAACCCCCAACTTGAATCCTTTTTCCCTTCCGACTACGCCGAGGCATCGTCAACCATTGTGAAATTATGAGCTTCACGTGCGTTGTCATTTGCTTTCTTCGTCAACCGCCAGCCTCCAACGGCTTGCTTTTTGTTGGGTCGAGAAGATCAGGGATTGGCCGCGCGCCGCCTCGCAAGGTTTCCAAACGTCGCGTCTCGCCAATGCATGCCGCGCTAGTGAAATTGCTAGCCTTTTTTAATTTATTTTTTTATTTTTTTGATAGTCATTTGTTTGTAATATTTTATTGAATAAATCGATTGTTCTGAAAAATAATCTGATGCATTAGAAGACAATCAAATAATAATGAAAAACTATAAAAAAAAATAAAAAAAAAATAAAAGCTTTTATAGCAGCAGTTTCTGTGACAACTTCATACTTTTCTGAATGTTTTTATTTACCCGTAGAGATAGAAAGGCCAAAATGAATGCATTGCAGATGGAATACTAGAGTGGTATAGCAATTAAGTTGCACTCGTAGTTTTGAAACAGCCGTAATTCTTTTTTATTGTAATCTTCGCTTTCAAGGTAGAGGAAATAAAAGGCTTTGCACTTTTAAAAATTATAAACTATACCTTTTTTTTTTTTTTTTTTTTTTTTTGAAGAATTCGTAGATCCTTTTGCTTCTTGGTTGCACGTCTGCGAGATTGAAACAAAGTACATCAAGATGCGAGCTTTCTTTTTGCCTAAGTTCAACCTGGAGGTCACCAACCGCTGGGTGAGGCCAAAGGAAACCAACGTTGATAGCTTGATCCAAATTCTGCCCTTATAATTCTGGTTAAAATCAAAACCTATAGCATTAATTTTCTACGTAGAAGCAATGGCATAAGCGATGTGTCATATTTAAGTTGATGCTTCAAGTTAATGAGGGAGCAAATATCATCAGGTTGGGAACGTACACCAGTTCATGAAATGTAACCAGCTATTATTCGTGTATCAACATTGCTCATCAACATGCCTCCTATAATTCAAGGGAGAGATTGGCGGCTACTCATAAACTATCAGGTGATTGAGCAAGAAAAGGAGGTTCCGTTATAATAAATCTCACTAAAAAAATTATGGTAAGCCTGCTGGGGTTTTGTTTGCGTTTGGACACTGTAGGATGCTTGGGCTTGGTGTTGTGCATGGGCTTATCAATATGATGCAAGATTTTTGTATCTTAGAAGTTTTATTCACCTCGATTCCTTTTGTTTTTCAATTTATTGTTGTTGTTATTGTTAGCGGTGCTGCAGCATGGAACGCAATTGAGCAGATTTTTATTTTTATTTTTCTCTGTTTCATTGGGTCATCTTTTTATTCTGGTCATTGCACACAATGAAATAATATATTAATGATTTACCATGAGAATTTAGCAGGACATTAAGCAAAACCAAGCCTATTATTTCTTAGGGCCAACTTAGCCAAGAGGTAAGTCTTGTACTTAGATGAATCAAATTATTTCTTGGCATACCATAGCACCATTAACTTTCAATTATTTCCTCAAGTTATATGCTTATCTTAGTGATTTTTTCTCAGTTAAATCAGTTTTTACTCTTAGAGATGAGTTTATGTCAAGACAATACGGTCAGTATGACGATTGGGATACAACAGTTCACTACAATTGAGCAGCTGGAAAGTATGCTGCTAAGTTTGAAGGCGATCACTTATGTGGAATTATAAGTTATGAATGATCATGGATAAGGTGGATCCAGATCCTTTTCATTGATCTGAACTGACAGTGTGAGGGAAAGGAACTGCAATCAACGGTTCGATTGAATCATCTGATCGAGGGACGTATCAACGGTCATAACCGTGTCATTGGTTTGAAGTCTGCTGGTGATAATATAAACCATGCTCTGTACTATTTAGTGCCGCCATTGAAGAAAGTTCATACGCTATCTAAGCGTCCCAGAGAATTTCTGACATGGTATCTATCCTTACCATATTTAGACCCAAAGCTCTTTGTGTTCATACCATGGGTAGTTTATCTTTTACTTCTCAAGAAAGTATTGTTTTACATCTCTGTTTCTTTTCTCTCTGTGGTTCCTGATAAAACTCTTTGTTTGCCATGCATGAAAAGATTCAAAACCAAAGCTCACAATATGCAGAGTATTTATGTAGTAATTAAGATAGTTTTATACCTGATGAACAAAAAAAAATTGAAGTGCTTATAAGTCAAATCATCTACTATCAATTATGTAGTATCCAAAAATAATTTTACAATGGATAAAAAAAGAAAGGTTTGAAGAACTTATAATTCAAGTTCCTACCAATTAACTTAAATTTAAATTTTCAACACCATATAGATTCGACTCATTAAAGATTAATGGCCAATAAGTGGGTTAGAGATGCTACAATTTAACCGATATCTTGTCTGCTACGGATGCATCTTTTGTAAGCTATAAGACCAATTAACCAAAATATTTCTTACGATGATTAATTTTGCAGATCAATTAACCAAAATATTTGTTGTGATGACTAATGTTCTAATGTTTTCTCCCCACCTCATGGTGAAATTTCTCAGCGCATCCATGTGCCAAATTGACCTTGGGACATCGTATTCACTAAATTTTCTTCTTTTTTTTTTTCTCTAGTTTCCTTGCCAGACTGAACTAGGAAAGTTTGAAGAGTGGATCGTTCTCTTTCTACCCTTGGAGCATAGCACGCATTCGACCAGCCCCAAGTCGTGTGGAGATGCGAAAGCGAGATGATATCCCTGCTGAAATTTTGTAGCAGAATTTTGGATCTTGATCTTGGTAATCTTCCCGGATTGATTAGCAATTAGGATTTTCTTTGGTTTCTTGTGCCCCAAGATTGTAAGAGAGGGTCATAGCCTCTCTTCTTCCTCACGTGAACCTTTAGATCTGATCCAGAAAATCAAGAGACGCTGCTCAAGGAGAAGGTGCTGCTAGGGTTTCTTCCTTCTCCTTTCTTGAGAGAGGTGGTTCCAAGAAGATGGCTAGGGCAGAGATGGCAGCAATAAAACCATATAAATCTAGGGCATCTATATGTGAGAAAAAGAGGAAGATGTGTATAAGGAAGGAAAGGAGAGGGATAGCTGTTCTTGGGAGAAAAGAGTTTTTTTTTATTCATCTATAATCGTCATCGTTACATGACTATATCAAACCCGTCCCTACGACGGCCACCAAAATAAAACCAGCACCACGCATGAACCGATGCCTTATTATATAGATAATACACCCTAAAAAACTCCTTGGATCATCCCACACCTTGGGCCCAAACCCAGCCTAGATAGCCCTCTCAAGACCCAACAACCTGGGCTTTAACCCTATGGAGCCTACAAACCTTCACCCTAGTATTTAAGCTTTGGAGTACCACACCAGGCTTTACAAAGTTGACATAGAATTTAAAATGAGAATCCATGACATCTCTGCACCAATCATGTGACTTTCCATCTCTTCTCCTTCTCCAATCTATTCTAATCTTTAACCTCGTCAACCCTTTGACTAAACTCCCTTAAACCTTATAAAAGTCAACTCCCAATGTTCACTATCCTTAACATTACCACACCGGTATCGAGATCTACGCCACAAAATCTCAGTTACAGGTTGAACAATCTCCATCAAACTACTAGTTTAATAACGCTGACATTGCCCCTCTAAGGTCTTACCTTAAAATAATACCATGTTAACTAGCTACTCTGATTTTAAGTATTGTTGTATTATGATTGCATCGATCACCTGGGACTGGGAGGGATCTCCAACTGATCTGCCGCGTGTCGTCTTCCGGTCGGTGTGAGCACATTGGAAGAATCAACTGGATTGGAGTGGCCCTTTGACCTGAATTTTTGCAATACATGCTTCCTATGAATACCAAACATATAAAATAATAATAATAAGCCATCATTCAACGGCTATAACTTTTAATCCTTATTAACTAATTATATAATCTTCAGTCTTTGTACATACTTATTCATTAACTGTGTGCATGTTTACCTACCTCTGTACATAACTAGCAGGATCTGACCTCTGAAAAACAAAAACAAAGAAGGCTAAATCGCAACAAGTTGACCAAGTGTGATCTAAGACTGCAAAGGGATCAGGCTAGGTTTGAGTCATCTTGATGCAGTCCGAGCTGGGTGGTAACTTGTACATAACATTGAAGCTTGAAGATGCATTCAAACCTGGTGGTTCTTTAGTTGACTAAGAGGAACTTGAATAAGCTAGTTTTGAAGCAAGCACAAACTTCTATTTATTTGACCAACTTAAGGTGTCCAAGCTTGGCCTTTTTACCAGTCAAACTTTGGTTATGAAGATCTTGATTCATTATTAAGAATAGCTTGTTTTATTTGCTAATCAAATTGTTCGAAGCAAGTGATTAAGAATGGCCCAACTCATTTGCAACCCTAACTTGGATTAAAATCTACTCAATCCACCATTGGTTTTGAGTGCTATATTTTTGCAGCAAGCTCTGTTATATGTGATAGGATTTATGATTCCATTGGATTCAATCCACCTTTTTAAATCTACATTGAATCCAACTAATCAGGTCTTGTTTTGGGATTCAAACCTCAACCGGCCCTCGGTTTCAAACATGCCTTGGATCTATAAATCAAAAAAAGTACAATCCGAATATTGTTCTACCTGATCCACATGCACCTCTCAATTATTTTTGATTGTTGCAATCTCAAGAACGGAGATAAAGAATTTGATTACGTGGTGATACAATAAGGAAATTTTATTATGCAGAGGATTGATGGCTCATGACACTAGATTGGGGCATGTGCATCGTCAAAAAAATAAATGAAGTATGATGAATGATAGGTAAAAATAGAAGCTGTTATTTTCTACAATAATATGGAGTTTAGGTGTTGACTTTGCACCCTTATTACACCAGAGAAAACGTTTGATCATAAGGAATGCTGACGAGGTCCAATAGCTTTACACCAACTCTGGCAAGCACAAATAATATAAGTATAATAGCACCGTCATTATCAAAATTGATAACATTAATAAAAGTTTAGTACTTTTTGCATCCTTTTCAACAAAGTATTGCACATAATATTGAATTGTAGGTCACTCAACTATAGCATCCCTTGTCCGTTGGGAGGAAGGTCTCATGTTGGGACCATGGAGGCGGTTGTTCAACTGTTAATTGTCCACCACTTTCTTGAAATGATATAAATTCTTGTTATGAAACTTGAAAAAAAAAAAAAAAAAGCAAAAACAACTTAATCAATTAGGGTTTGCACTGATCATGATGCAAGCTTCATTTTTTAAGATTTGAATATGGACTTCTAGCTTTAATTTGAAAGTGAAGTCGTTCATTTCGATCAAGTTTATCATAATGGCCATGACCAAGGAACATGAAATAGCGACTTTTGATTGACTCTAACTTTAAAGAACTTAATTAAATTAAGGTATTATTTTTTTAAGATAAAACTTGTAATATATTTATAAACAATTTAATTTTAGGAGCCTACATATCAAATGATGCAGGGCTAGTTATAGCTATACTATTTCATTGTTGCCCATTGTATTTTGATGATCAATTTGACTATTCCAAGGTCCTGCTTTATATAGTCTTATTTTCAAATAATTTAAAAAAAATCAGGCATTGCTAGTTAATCCATAGTTTCATACTTTAGCCATCCATTTGGCAGCAGTTTATATTCTAAATTACGTTGTCTTCCAACCAAGTGGAATGAGGGGTGGATTCATGTACAACTCAGGGTGGACGATCCCCTTCCCCTAGGTTTTGAAAGTTTCTTTAGAATTTCTATTAGTTTTTAAATTTTTTTATAAAAAATACCTTTCTTAAATAAAAAAAATTGAAGAGCAATTATAAAATTGAGAAGTTGGCGGAATCCTTCAATTCGCCCACAGCATCCGAAGGTATGGCTTGGAAATAGAGCCGAGCTATGATCGGTATTCAAAAGTAAGATATAAAACAGAGTTCTGTTGTCAAATAGATATAAAACAGAGTTCCATCGTCAAATTTGTGGCTAGCTCATAGCTGGCCTCTTTTTTTTTTTTTTCCTCTCCCCAATATTGTCCACATTATTTATGGGAGAATGGTTCATACTTTAGATAACACCTAAACTAGCACGCCAAGTGATGGTCAACGGTCCACAGCGGATTCCGGCGGCTGGAACGCAGAGTGAAGTGGCGTGGCGAGGCAAATGCTTGCAAACAAAACAGAGTGGAACAGAGGTCCTCTTCTTTTCGATATAATTTTTAATTTTGTACAACACGATCTAGTGATATTTTAAAAAAATATTTCATGTTTTATTTTTTTTTTCTTTTTTCTTTTTAAATGAAAGTAGCCGTATTGCTAATAGCATTGCTTGGCATAAGCTGAAAGTTGATCAGATGGCTATTATATGGCGGATAACTAGAAAATGACACATGGTGGATGATCCAAAGATGGCATGCATCTTTCGTTTCATAGTAAAAGAGACTAATAAGCTTATCTGATTGTCCGTCATTGAGTGGATCAAATCAGAACTTTTTCATGTCCTCGTAAAAATAGTCCTATTTTAAAACTCTGTTCATGGAAAGATTAAGCTTTTTTTTCCTTCTGTTTTTCAGCTGATTTAAGCATCAAAGAATTTTTTCTTTTCCTTTTCTTTTCTTGCAAGAGTATACTTCTAGACTGCTTAGAAAGCGCTCTTCCATGTAAGGTTCCATTTTCACATTGGTTGGCGTTGGTGCCAGTTCTGTTCAACAACATTGTTATTGGGTAAGGTGGCACTAGTTATTGAGGCTGGCCTAGTAATTGAAATTTCTACCACATCAATGTTTGATACAAATTGCGCAACAGCAAACGGTGCACTGGTTGCGTGCTATCAATATTTCTTTTCGAGATAAGCGTGTGATCAAAAGTTAGGTGCAACATGGTGCCAGTTTAACCGGCTAGTTAGCCTGCATAGCTTCAGAGTAGGCCGCTCACAACCCCCATCCTTGAATTAAAAATTGCAGGAGCCCACAGAACTAAGAACCTCGCCATTATCGCCCATCTAGTCCAAACCTATTTAACTACTGGAGCGTTTTTTATCATTTCCATGAACTCCAATGTAATAATATCTTCAGTCTCATCTACCAAAAAAAAAACTAAAGTCGCAACCAACGCCAAGATTAATCTCCAGAGAAGCATAATTCAAAATTCATAAAAAAACACGGTCCACCTCCACATAGCTTGCAACCATCTGTGGCCATCTGTGGCCATTGACCTTGGACTTTTTTTTTATCGCCATAAGTAACTCTCTCTATATATGAAGTCTAAACTCTCACACCCCTCATCCCACCACCTCTCTTCTATATATATATATATATATATGTCCACAACGAAAGAGCAAGGCAAGATCTCAACAAGCCATGGAAGAAGCCCCACCCTTGTTTAGATGCCCCATCTCAATGGAGCTAATGGAGGACCCCGTCACCATCTCAACCGGTGTCACCTACGAGCGGAAGAACATCGAGAAATGGCTCTTCGCCTGCAAGAAGTCGACGTGCCCGGCGACGATGCAACGCCTGAAAAATTTCGACCTCACCCCTAATCACACCCTCAAGCGCCTCATCACGTCATGGCTTCTAGATCACGAAGCCAAGACAGGTCCTATGGCAGCACCACCACCGCCACGCCTCACCGATGCGATCCAGCACGAGAAGTTGGTCTCACTGCTGACCACCATCGAGTCGACACCGTTCCAGGTGACTTCCCTGAAGAAGCTCAAGTCGATCCTCGAGAAGAGCGACGAGGTCCAAGAGGATTTCATTAGATCTGGAGGGATCGAGGCGCTGGGCCGCATCATGTTCCAAATCGCGGCCGAGAACACCGACTTCACCGCCTTCCGAGCTTGTGAGGAAGCCCTCGGCGTTCTCTCCCTCCTCCCATTGTCCAACGAGGCATCGGCCGAGCTCCTCCTACGGAAGCCCGAGTGGATGAAGCCCATGATGGTCATGCTCCAGAGGGGAAGCGCCGAGGCTCGCCTCCACACCATGGCCATCTTGATGAAGATATCGAAGACCAACCACGATTGGGCCCATGCAATTGGTGGCCAAGAAATGGACGTCTTCAAGTCCTTGTTGGAGCTCTTATCCGACGAGATCTCGACCAAGCTAAGCTCATGCTCGTTGGATGTGCTGCTCGAGATCGTCGCCGCATCGAAGAAGAACCGTATAAAGGCAATCGAGGCTGGCGCCGTGTGCATCTTGATCGAGCTCCTGCCGGAGGCCAACTGGCGCAACTGTGAGAAGCTACTGTTGCTGCTTAGGAGGCTGTGCGAGTGCCCGGAGGGGAGATCAGCCTTCGCCGACCACGGGCTGGGCGTCGCAGCGGTCTCGAAGAAGATACTACGCGTGTCGGAGCTGGGGACCAAGTTGGGAGTAAAGATCTTGTGGTTGATGTGCAACTTCCTGCCTACAGAGAGGGTTCTCGATGACATGATGGCATATGGATCGGTGAAGAAGCTCTTGGCGTTGCTGCACATCGGCGGGCGGTCATCGACCAAGAAGAAGGCAATGAAGATAATTCAATTGCATGGTGCTGTGTGGAGGCAGTACACTTGTTTCCCTTGTGAATTGAAGGACTATTTGAGATTAACGGATCACTCTTGATCATTAAAAGATCCATTAATTTGTAAATTATTCTTTGATGCCAAGTCTTGGTTTGACGATTTTGTTCAATGTCTTCGATGGCTTTGTTTGTTCCTCCATATCATGCATGCAATAATCTGTTTCTTCTCAGGCAGGGTATGCGATAAAAGCGTGAAATAAGCTTGAATTGTAATTCTCTTACCTTGATTTCTCCATGTGGTAATGTTGGTCAACCGCTGGTAGCAACATCCATGGCGAGCTATTCAACATTAGAACAATTAATACAACTAATTAACAACACAAAAGCATCCAAAATTAGTTCATGAGGACCAGAAGAGTTTCTTCTGCCATGCAGAAAGGTCTACATATAGGTCCCATGGGGATGTTCCTTAATTTTTATAACTCAGTTGCATCTCATCGTGGGCAATCCTGATCTTTTTGGATTGTTGTCAAGGCATCTAAGGCTTCGGTATATATCATGGCATCTGCCACGTATGTAAACCCAATTAGGGTGTGAGGTTCACACATATAGAAAACATTGTGGTAGGCCTAACAGGCCCTTGGCGTGTTGCTGCTTCTCTAGTTTCAATATTTTCCTAATGGGTGTTTGTTAGATGCTCTATCTCAAGGTTGATCCTCGAGGTCCTTGTTAGTCATTTGGGCTTATTCAGTTTGTGTTTACTTTATAAAAAAAATGGAGCTGCACCGCATGTTGCATGTGCATATGTGCATGCCAAAGATGAAAAAATATATTTATTTTTGGGACATGCGTACATGCATCACGTATAAATCATCATGTACATGGTGTAGCAAGTTTTTTCTTGTTTTATAACTAGACTGAAGAAAGAAGAAAGTATAAAAAAAAGTAGAATCCTTTGATCATGGCATTTATGCGGCATGCGCCCGCAAAAGAAATTTAAAAATTTTTTAGAAGGAAATCTTTTCAAGCATTGATTGTCCGTAAAATTACTGCTTCATTTGTGCTATGAAGGAATTTTGTAATTTTTTTTCCTCAACTCCCTGCCCTTAATCACCTTGCAATTTTCTTTTGACTCTAATAAATCTTCATGGAGGAATGCTTTTCCCTCGCCTTTCTATCAAAATATTTCTTTATGGGTGATAGCTACAGTATTTTATCTGGATATTTAAAGTATATATCAATATCAATGTAATCGGTAGTCTAAATCAAAAACATCATTAAATATATAAAATAATTAAATCAATACTATAATAATATGTTTAGTAATATCCTTAAAAGTTTATAAGTGATATATAAAATTAAATAAGATTACCAACATATCTAATATTTAGATATATATTAGATAATTATCTATCGTAATTATATTTATTTTTTAATAAATATAGATATAAACATGGATATTAATTAGATGCTAAAATAAAGTTATATTTATATTTATGTCTGAATGGATATAGATGCAAAATAAGTTTGACTTGATATCATTTGGTCCACTTTGGATGTGGATTGAGCCCGGAAGGCATCATACCATCCAACGGTCCATGTAGCACAAACCCTTGGATCTACATGAAGATGCATGCCAAACATGGATTATGTATGATGCACATGGTCATGCATGCATCTTAATGCAAATTCATGGGCCCAAACGAGCATTGGATTGAACCTTTTTTTTTTTTTTTTTTGAAGTAGAAAAAGTCTTGCAGCATCATGCATGCATATATTGTGCACCAATTATTGTATATGCATATGCATCATTTATTAATTATTATATGGTGCAGCAAAGCTTTTTTTTTTTTTTTTTTTAAGCATAGCTTCTTAGCTAAAATGCATTGAAAGAAATCGTTTTGCAAGATATGCTAGCCAACAACCCCCAAGCCAGTTTTTGACCAATTCCAGTTGAGAGATGGGTCTCCCTCCTTGCCACGCATTGGCAGTGCAAGAAAACGACGTATCCCAACTTTCACGGGGCGAGGATGATTAATTATATAAGGTCGATTGGTTCCAAGAACAGTGATGGAATTAAAGAGCATTTTTTAAGAAGCATCTGGGTTTAAAAGAAGGAAAAGTGAGATAAGGATTGCTCTTCCTCTTGCAAATTGCTATTGCATATTTGCCTTGGATATATATATATTCAAAGTAATAATTAGATGCAATGGATTATGGTCGTGGAGAGGAGAGCTGGTCAGTGGCACGTGGAACGGCGGAAAAGTGGTGAGGTGCTCAGAGACGCAAAGTAGTGAGGTGGTCAGAGCGTTATTCCAGCCCCCTTTGAAATTGTTATTTCAAGGGCAACGATGTGTATTAGAATAATAACTTTTGTTATATAATTAAAAAATAATTAAAAAATATTTTTATTTTATTTTATTTTATTTCATTAATATTTTTTAAATATAATTTTATGCTATTTATTTATAGTTAAATGATAAAAAATATTATAGGTAACACTAATAAACATAACTTTTCTTGGAATACCAATAAACATCATCTTTATAACTTGACATAACCTCCCCTTAAGACATCCATTTTATTAGCAATATTAAACACTCTCCTTGGATGTCCATTTATTTGACCATGAAAAGTACATCATTCATGTCTTTTATTGAAAGGAGATATTGCCTTATTAAAAACCTTGCCAAAAAAACTCAATGGAACAAAACCATAGCTAAGGAAAAAAGAATACAGTATTTTGCTCTCCTTTTGACTGCATCTCTTGATATACTTTCCTTAAAATTATCATTCGAGATCCTTAAGTCATCGTAGTTCAATTTTTCGGACTAACTCTTTAAATCTCTTTGTAGATAGTGCTTTCGTAAATAAATCGGTGAGATTATTGCTAGATCGAACTTGCTAAACATTAATAGCACCACTCTTTTGAAGGTCATGAGTAAAAAAGAATTTAGGGATATATGTTTTGTTTTGTTACATTTGATATACTTTCCTTTCAGTTGAGCTATGCAGGCTGTGTTATCCTCATACAAAATAGTTGGTACCTCCTTTTGAGAGAATAATCCACATCTTCTGAATGTGTTGGATTACCGATCTAAGCCATACACATTTTTGGCTTGCTTTATGAATTGCCAGAATTTTGGCATGGTTGATGATGTAGCCATAATTATTTGCTTTGTAGAATGCCATGAAATAGCAGTGCCACCATATATAAAGACATAACTCATTTATGATCGATCATTATGAGGATCAGACAAATATTCTGCATGCAAAACCTACCAACTTGGATTTGAATAAATTTGAATGATACAAACCCATATCTATTGTACCTATAAGGTATCTGAATATATGCTTAACACCTGTCCAATGCCTCCTTATAGGAGAAGAACTATATCTTCCTAACAAGTTTACTCAAAAAGATATATCAGGTCGAGTGTGAATCGCAAGATACAATAATGCACCTATTGCACTAAGATATGGTACTTCAGGGCCAAGTAGTTCTTCGTCATCTTCCTTATGTTGAAAAGGATCTTTATCAATTTAAGTGACCTTACACCATCGGAGTACTCAATGGGTGTGTTTTATCCATATAAAACCTTTTAAATATCTTTATTGTATAAGCAGATTGGTGCACAAAAATCTCATTCTTAAGATGCTCGAGCTGCAAACTAAAGCAAAATTTTATTCTTCCAAGATCTTTCATTTCAAATTCCTGTTTTAAGCAATCCGCTGCCCTTTGAAGATCTTCAGGAGTTCCAATCATGTGTAAATCATCAACATATACTGCAATGATCACAAATTATGATCTAGATCTCTTTATAAAGACACAAGAACATATGGGATCATTGTTATAGCCTTGTTTCAATAGGTATTCAGTCAAATGATTGTACCACATACGCCCTGCTTGTTTTAACCCATAAAGAGACTTCTGTAACTTTATCGAATAAAGTTCTCTCGAATTAGAGTTAGACTTTTCAGGTAATTATAATCCTTTTAAAATTTTGATACAGATATCATTGTGAAGTGAGCCATATAGATAGGCTATCACTACATCCATAAGATGCAATTCAAGTTTTTCATGTACTGCCAGACTAATCAAATACCAAAAAGTTGTTGCATCCACTACAGGAGAATACGGCTCTTCATAATCAATACCGAGTCTTTGTGAGAATCCTTGGGCAACTAGTCATGCTTTATACCTCACAATTTCATTATCCTTATTTTAGTTTTGTACGAATACCCATTATATCCTACAGGTTTTACACCAGCAGATGTTTTGACAACCGGTCCAAAAACTTTACGTTTCGCTAGCGATTTTAATTCAGAATCGATTGCATCCTTCCATTTTGGCCAATCTTGTTGATGTCTACATTCTGCCATAGACATTGGTTCATGATTCTCATTTTATTTTTAATATTTTGTGCAACATAATATGCAAACTTATCATCGATGATCATCTTATATCGGTTCCATCTTTTCCTAGTCATAACATAATTGATAGAGATCTCCTCATTTTCTTCGATTTTAGGTACCTTATTCTCAGACTCATTTGGAGTCTCAATTACTTCTGTTATTATACTGAGGATCTTTTCTCGTGTCACAATATCTTCAATCTGATCATCTAAATGCTTTGCTCCTTTCCTTTTGCGAGGGTTTTATCTTTAGAACCAACTGGTCTACCACGCTTTACTTGTCCCTTTATCTCATTAGCAGTGGTAGGTTATCCTTTAGGGATAATAATTCTGATCGGAGCATTTACAGTTGGTATATGTGACTTTGTCACTCTTTTAAGGTCAGTAAATGCGTCTGGCAATTGATTTGCTAGTTTTTGCATGTGAATTATCTTTTGAACTTCAAGTTCATATTATTTTATACAAGGATCGAGATGGAACAATGATAATTCATTCCAACTAATTTCTTTTACCAGCTACTTATTTTCTCCCCTAATGTTGGAAAATAGATTCATCAAAATGACAATCGACAAAACGTGTCGTAAATAAATCTCATGTAGATGGTTCAAAATATTTAATTATAAATGAAGATTCATACCCAATATATATCCCTAACCTCTTTTGAGGTTTCATCTTAGTGCATTGTGGTGTAGCAATCAGAACATAAACTGCACATCCAAAAATTTTTAGATAAGAAATATTTGGTTCCTGACCATAAACCAATTATAACAGAGAGAATTCATGATAATTCGTTGGCCTGATGCGAATAAGTACTATTGCATGTAAAATAGCATGTCTCCATGTAGACAAAGAAAGTTTTGCTCTCATAAGTAATGGTCTTGCAATCAGTTGGATCCGTTTGATAAGCGATTCCGTAAGATCATTTTAAGTATGAACATATACTACAAGATGTTCAACAGTGATTCCAATAGCAGTGCAATAATCATTGAATGCTTGAGAAGTAAATTCACCAGCATTGTCAAGGCGTATTGTCTTAATAGGATTATCTGAAAAATGAGCGCGTAGTTGAATTAATTGTGCTAGTATTTTGCAAACGCCAGGTTGCGAGTCGATAATAAGCATACATGTGACCATCTAGTCGAAGCATCAATTAAAACCATGAAATATCTAAATGGTCCACTTGGTGGGTGAATAGGTCCATAAATATCACCATATATACGTTCCAAAAATCCAAGAGATTCAGTCTTGATTTTAGTCGATGATGGCCTAATAATTAATTTGCCTTGAGAGCAGCAGCACATGAGAATTCATTTGGTTATAATATTTTCTAATTCTTCAATGAATGTCCACATGAATTTTTTATAATTCTTCGCATCATAATTGAACCGGGATAATCAAACTGGTTATGCCAAATTATAAAATTATTTTAATTAGTAAACTTCTGGTTTACTATAGCATATGCTTCAACTGTGCTTATATTTGTATAGTATAAACCAGAAAAATGCAGGCAATTTTTCTAATACACATTTTTTGCCTGAGATTGTACTTGTAATGCACAAATCTCAATATTGCCTTCATTAGTTGTCTCAATGTGATATCCATTTCTACGAATATCTTTAAAACTCAATAAATTTTTTGAGACCTTTCAAAATATAAAACATCATCTTATGAATTTTGTTCCTCCAGGCAAAATGACATGGGCTCTTCTAGAGCCTTCAATCAATTTTGCACTACCACAAATTGCATTGACATTTGCTGCCTGCATTCTTAAGTAGGAAAAGTATTTTATATCTTTAAGTATAGTATGTATTGTAGCACTGTCGATGAGGCACAAATTGTTGTTGTCGATAAAAGATCCTACTCGAGATAATTTCATTTTTTCATGGAAAGAATGACATATAGTGAAACACAAATTAGAATACAAGGTATATAAAGGCATAAAAACTAAAAGTCACAATTCATCATTGCATCAGTTTCTTTAAAACAAACATATGTATAATAAGATATTATTTTATTGCATGGTATTTTTGATAACATAGGCATTCTTAAAATTAACCTTATACATTCATGCTATCAATTAGAAAAGCATTATTTTCTTCTGGTTGGATAAAGAAGTCAACAACATTCAGATCATCAAATACAGCATCAGAAGGGCCAGATTTAGAAACAAAATTTGTTTCCATCTTTTTCTCATTCTTTTTCAATGATTCCTGATAAAGCTCAACGAGGTATTTTGGCGTACAATAGATACACGACCAATAACCCTTCATTCCACAATAATAGCATAAGTTATCCATCAAATTTTTACTTAAGTCCCTTTCTTTTTTTCTCATTTTTCTTCCACTTCATATGATAAGAAGGAGTTTTAACATGACCACAATGATAAACAAAACATCCTCGACCACGTCCGCATCTATGACCACATCCACGACCATGCCTTTATTTATAAAATTAATATAGTCTCATTCACTTCAAGGAATTGTACAGAGCCGGTTGAACGGGCTTCATTATTTTTTATTAAAAGTTTATTATTTTTTCAGCCACAAAAGGCAAAAAATTAGTTCAGAATATTTCTTAAAACCCTTTTACGATATTGCTGATGCAAGAGGAAATTGGAAACATGAAAAGTGGAAAAAAAAAATTTAGCATATCCTCATCAGTGACTTTTTCTCATATAATTTTAATTGGGAAGTAATTCTGAACATAGCTGAATTGTATTCACTTACTATCTTATAATCTTATAGACGTAAGTGCATCTAGTCATAACGAGCCTTGAGGAGAATGATTATTTTTTGATGGTCCTAATGCTCTTTTAGGCTATTCCAAAGGACAAGGGAATCTTTTACCATTAGCTATTCAACTTTTAATCCCTCGTCAAGGTGGTGTTGTAGGAAGATCATTGCTTTTACTCTATCTTGGTTGGATGCCTCATTACCATCTTTAATTGTATCACTAAGGCATTAGCCTCCAGATAGATTTCATCATCAAGTATCCATGATAGATAATTTTTGCTCATGATATCTAGTGCCACAAAATCAAGTTTTGCCAAATTTGACATAACAATACTATCAAAGCATATAAAGTAAATTAGTACACAACCTTTTATTAGAATAAAATTATTTCAAATTTATTAAGGACTAGAGACAATCATATATATATATATATATATATATATATATATATATATATATATATATATATATATATATATATATATATATACCAATAAAAGTTTCTTCAACAAATGTAAAATGATGAGGTAGAAAGTCATGTCGTGTTATATAATTAAAGAGTAATAATATCATGTTATATAATTAAAGAGTAATAGAATAAAAAGACTAAGAAAATAAGTATTGAAATATGTTATCTCTTATTTTATCTTTTTTATTTCATCCGTATCTTATTTTATCAATCTTTCTCAAATACAATTCCATGCCATCTATTTATAGGCAAATGGTAAAAGATGTTACAAATAATATCAATAGACATAACCTTTCTCGTAATACCAATGGACATCATTTTTATAACTTACATAATCTTTTCTTGGATATTCATTTTATTAGTAATATTATAACATATTCTTCCTTTGTTTCCATCTTTTATAAATTGTTTGGCTGGGATAAGATCGATCTGCTCCGGACTTTATTCCCAACTTAAGCCGAACAAAAGGGAGCGTAGGGCCTACCTACATGTGAAAACGGAGGAATAGAGAGGAATGACTCCATTCAACCACTTCTCTTTAGACCTATTTTATCCAGCTGATACGATGGAATGGACAAGTAGAACAGTTTTCCTCCGCTATGATATGCATACTTGTGTTATTTGGTGAGGCAAACTGGAATAAATCAGGAAGAGGTGGAGAGTTATTCCAAACAAATCTTTTTCAATATCCCACAATCAAACAGACGCAGGAGCAAAATTCTACCCTGTTTTCCTCTCCACTCTTCGTTTTTGATATTATCGACTCACCGCGGTGCCAGAAGAAGTGACAGAATTAGTTTTTTTTTTTTGGTACAAAAGTGACAGAATTAGTTGAGAACCCTGCGATATGAACGATTGCACCACCTTTTTCTGTGTCCATCAGCCCAAGTTTCCTAGGATACGACAAGCATCGCAGTGGCCCTTGAATCAATGCATCATTTCACCTTCTAATCACTCAATCAATCAATGGAGAAAAATAAACAAAAGGGAGGTGGAGCTGAAGAAGAAATACGTTGTCGTATCTGGACTCTTTGAGCATTCAACGTAAGCTAAAGCTAGCTAGGATGGCGCCCTGATGCGAGGGGGCCTCAAAGTTATACAAGAGCAGTGAAGCAAAGAGAAATGCCCAAGATGCGGCTTTATCAATGAAAACTACCCCAAGATCACAACAGCAGACACCCACTTCCTAATTAAAATGGATCAAGGACAATCCAAGGTCCACGTCACCTTAACCTTACGAGTCAAAGGACCAGAAGCAGTGGCTTCAACTTTAGCTTTGTTAAGCTTCCCGACTTTTCACGTGCACATCTATATACATTCTCAGACTGTGTTGATTCATGCACTACCAAAACTTAATCCTTCTTTTTGATAAAACTTAAAATTTTTTTGATAAAAAATTTTAAAAAGCTTTTAAGAAAAAATATTTTTTAAAATATTTAATGTTAGTGAAGGCCTTTTTTTACGAATCTCTTGATAATTATTAAGGGATCAATTGCTAAAAATTATAGTTTATTTGTAGTTATCGTGATTTGACTCGCAATCAATTAAACCTTTACCAAAGGGTTCAAAGGAATCCAATCATTAGTAATAAAAGGTATAAGCCCATCGTTTTGATAAGATTTGAACAAGTTAGAGAGAGAGAAAAATGAAAAAAAAAAATTTAGTTTAATTAACGGTATTAAAAATCAATACATAATATTAATTTTACTTATGACTTTTATTTTTATGCTAGTGAGAGAATGACATAGACTAGGTACATAATTTTAAAATTACTAAAACTGTATTTGGATGTCAAAAAGTTATTTCGGAAATAGGGATATAATTTCGTAGGAATAGCTTATTTTCTTTGTTATTCCAGATTTCTGTTTGGATGAAAATCTGGTATTCCATGTTATTCAGTACAATTAATGCAGTGTTATCCCAAATCATGTTTGGATGATATGGGAATAAGCATGTATTCCAGTAGGAATAGATGAAGAATTTTTTTGAAATTTCAAAGATACATCTTTCAATAAAAATGGTTTATCAATTTTTATTTTTAAAATGACTTGAATAAATTATTATTTATTAATAAATAAGGTAATAAATTATTTATTATTAATAAAATAATATAAGAACATACTTAATAAATTATTTTATATTAATAAAGAAAAAAATAACATACTTAATTTATTATTTTTATTAATAAATTTATTTAATTTTAAATTATATTATAAATAAATTTATTTAATTTATTTAATTTAATTTCATCGGTGCCTCTGAAATAGCTGCAATTGGAATATGAGCTATTTCATGGGATAACATAGAATAAAAAATCGGAATAAGGAGGGTTGACTGGAATAGAAATTCTAGTGAGGCCCACGCTCCTTTTTCACTTGTTTGGGGGACTAAGCTGGAATAACATGGAATACCAGATTTTCATCCAAACACGGCCTAAGGGATTTCTAAGAAAAAATTCCTTTCTGATATTATTTTTTTATTTTTAAAAATATCTTACCAGCATCAAAAGATTTATTCCTTAGTAAATCTCTAAATAACCAAAATTTCTTACTAAAAATTGTTTAAATAATTATTTACTGTTTTCTTGCAGATTATCAAGGAATTTTCAAGGAATTTATTAAAAAAAATTTATCGCTAGCAAATCTCTTATAAATTTTTTATTGAAGTTAGATTTTGAATATAGTTTAAATTTTTTAAAATTTTTTTAATTTATTAATAATTTTTTAAAAAATATTTTCTTGATAATGTTCTTGGGTAAAAAAGCTGATTTCCTGCCGTTACATTTTTAACTCGGCACATTTTCTACGGCCAGCGCTCAAAATCCCAAGCCATGTTAGAGGTCTCAAAGCTTGGGCTTTTGCAAGGAAGGAAATATATTTCCTATTTATTGATATTCTTATAACTTAACACGAATATGCATGCAAAGTACTGCTCCAAATCACCTGTCTACTCATGGCAGACTGCATGATGGTGGCAAATTTCAATCATAATTAAGTTAATCAAAGATAATATAGTTTATCAATAAAATATATATTATATATATTAATATATAATATATATATATTATATATTTATAATTTAAATTCATTTATTAATTAATTTTAACTTAAAATTTTAAATTATATAATTTAATTTATTAATCAATTAATTATATAGTAAATAAGTTTAAAACGTTATAAATGATATTAAAACTTATCTAAATGTATTCAAGTTGATGAATAAAAAAATATATTATAATCAATTAAATTTTATTTAAATTTAAATTATATAATTTTAAATAGTTATTAAATTAATTTAGTTAGCACAAACCAATTGAAATGTTATAAATAATAAAAAATGTCTCCTTACCGCTAGCTTCGAATTGGAGTTGGACAAAAGATGGTAGCGTAAACGTAGTAGTTCCTACCTAGTAACCTCCGGAAGGGATCCATGTGGACGGCACTGGAAGGCCGTAGAAACCTAAGCTGGCAAATATCTCATGGCCGGCTGTGGGCGCCATGTGAGCTGTCCTTCAAAAAAAAAATTTCGTGCGTCCAACTTTAAGTTATATGGGGCCACTTATCCGTACATAAGTTACTCATTAGGGCCGGCAAAGCAACCGTTTGGCAGTGTTCTCAGAGTCGAATGCTACAATGTTTTGACTCTATTTTTATGCTTTAAAATTTGTGCTCAATCTATTTTCTTCCTAATTTTTGGTGACTGGCTCTGATTTTTTTCGTCTGCTTTTGTATGGATCATGGCTCAAGCTATCCCCCCTTCTTCGAGTGTTGCGGATGGTGGTTCCGATGAGCGCTCATCATGGAGACAAGTGACGGATAGTAGGTTTGTTTGGTCAGCCCCGTCCCCGTCTCCGACAGAGGTGGCTGACCTTGAGCTGAGGTTCCCAGATATAGTCCAAGTTCCAGCTCAAGCCTTAAAGGATGAAGCTAGCAAATGGGAGAAGAATGCAATCATTGCGAGAAGCATCAACCGCTGGGTGCCGCCGGATGCGATCATTCAGGAGTTTAGGCACGGTGGTGTTCCAGGTGAGGTGGAAGCTATCTCTCTAGCTCACATATGCATCATCTTCCGCTTCCAGGACCTCAATGCCATGGCTATGATTCTGAGGCGTCCGTGGGTTGTCAATGGACAACCCATTGCCATCGAGGTCTGGCGCCCGGAATTTGTACCTGATGTGAACTCAGTTTCCTCTGCTTTGCTGTGGGTTCGCCTGCCCCAGCTGTCGTTGGAGTTTTGGACTGATCAAATCCTCCACTCCATCGTCCTTCCGACCGGGGAGTTCCAGTTCTCCGATGCTTCAACTGTGGCGAAGACTAGGGGTGGATTCGCCAGAGTATGTGTGCGAATTGACCTCACCAAACCTCTCCGCCTAGGTGCCAGAATCAGAGGAAGCCACTCACCATTCTGGCAGCAATTTTCGTATGAGCATTTGGAAGGATTTTGTGCTAATTGTGGATCTTTGCACTACTCCGACCCTTGCTCATCATCACCGGATGCAGGCTCCTCCTCGGTGGGCACCAAATTTGGGCCATGGTTGGCTGCTGTTAGGCAGCACAGGCCCTCCCCTGTTTCTGAAATTGACATGAGGAGGAAGATGAAGGCACCGGCTCAATCAGTGGGTGCTGCTCCTCAGTCATCGATTGGGAAGACGGGGGCCTCCTCTGCTAGGCCGGTCTCGGAGGAGGGCTGGAAAGCTCTTTCCAAGCTTGCTCGGAGACGGCCACTGAAGCCTGGTGTGATCGTCTCCTCCGCTACACCTGGGATTGAAGACATTTCAATCTTTACTACCATGCCGGGGGAAGCTGCGCGTGCCGATCCATTTGTGAACAAACCTGAGAGGCCAGTGAATGAATTGAGTCTGAATCTTAAGGAAATTCAGATGCAGACAATGAATCCATTCTCTCTTCTTGGTTCAACCAAGTGGGCCGGGCGGCCCAAGGCCGGTTCAGAGGTTAGCTCGGGTCCATCTAAGAGGGCTAGCCGGAGGAGAGTACAATTTAGAGAGCAAAATCCAAAAATGTCAGGGGAAAAAGAAAAGCCAGATTAACTGCTTCCAAGCTACCTCAGATGATGGTCACTGCATCTTCTACAGTGGACCATCCCCAGATGCCCACTGCAGAGTTTGGATCTACTTCAAATCCTAAGGGTCGCCCTGGGGAGGCCTCTTCTAAGGATATGGAAGTTCCCCCTGTCCTGTCTAAGTTGGCGGAGCGCAGTCATGACCTGGTCTTCTCTCGGCTCAAAGAAGCCATCCAAGGGCAGGGCAAGGTCACTCCTTCTCAGGATTTGCCCCCCCAAGAGATAGACACCTTGGAGACTATGGAGACTACTCTGCTGACTGACTGCTCTGGAAAGTTAGCTGATGATAGACCTACTGATGATGATATGCCGGAGGACCAGGTTGGGTCCCAAGCTCTTCCAATCACCAAATGAAGATTCTTATCTGGAATGTTAGAGGAGCTCAGAAACCATCGTTTCGCTCCTCCTTTGGGAGACTCATACAACAATATAATTTTGATATTTGTGTGTTATTGGAGACCCGTCTTTCGGGTGACAGTTTAACCCGGTTTAGGAGAAATGTTTCTAGAAGCTGGTCCACTTATGATGTGGAGTCAGTGGGGCTTTCTTGAGGTATATTGGCACTTTGGCGCAACTCCTCGATCCGAGTTGATGCCTTCAACCAGTGTAATCAACAGGTCGCATTGGTCATCTCTGAGGGGTCAGCTGATCCAAGGCTCCTCTCAGGCATCTATGCCAGTACGGACTACCGTCTGAGACATGTGCTCTAGGCTGAGACCCTTGCCCTTCTTCATCAAGGCTACCCCTCCCTCGTTGCAGGGGATTTCAATTGTATAATTGGGCCCCATGAAAAAAGAGGGGGTAGATATCGGGCGGGGTCTGTTGATAGTTCGGAGTTTAGAACCTTTATCAATGAGGCTGGCTTGTTGGATATGGGGTACTCGGGTACTCAATTCACCTGGTGTAATAACCGCCAAGGTTCAGCTAGAGTTTGGGAGAGGCTTGATAGGGTTATGGCTACAGGCTCCTGGCTTCAGCACTATCCCTCTGCCGCTGTTACTCATCTTCCGAGGATTGCTTCAGATCATTGCCCTATCATGATATCCACGATGGCGGAGACTCAGGATCGAAGAATGTTCCGATTTGAACCGTTTTGGACCTCCTATCCCTCAGCTAGGACCATTCTTTCTCAAGTTTGGCGGTTAGCAGTTAGAGGTAGTGCCACTTACAAGCTTTCCAGATGTCTCCAGCTAGCCAGATGCAGACTCTCCAGATGGAACAGACTGGAGGTTGGGGATATTACCAGAAGAGTAGAGCAAGTGGAGGCTGATACTGTTACCCTTCAGACCATCGAGGACCAGGAAGGCAGCCTACCTGAGTCTGACCTCATTTCCCTCCGTGCTAAGCTGGCCCTCTACCATTCTCTTCTTCTGCAGCAGGAGATCTTCTGGCGACAGAGGTCTCGGATTCAGTGGATTAGGGAGGGGGATCGTAATACCATATTCTTTCATCAAGCTACATTGAAGCATCGTGCTGCGAATAGGATTAGACGTCTTGCTGATGATGAGGGGATTTTTTCTGAGGATATCCAGGTCATCAGGGATTAGCTTCTTCATTTCTATCAGTCTAGATGGTCTGAGCATAATGGAGTTGGATTTCCTGTGCATCTGGTTCCCAGTTCCAGGAAGCTCACAGTTGATGAGAATGATCTCCTTACTAGAGCTATTACAGCGGATGAGATTCAGAAGGCTTTATGGGATCTTGGGCCTGATAAAGCCCCTGGACTTGATGGTTTTCCTCCTTTTTTCTTCTGCTACTATTGGAACATTGTTGGCCAGGGCGTTCTGCAGGCTATCCAGTTGGTTTTTCAATCTAAATCTATTCCTGCTGATTGGAACCGAACATTTATCACCCTGGTGCCGAAGCGTCCGGATGCTTCCACTCCACTTCATTATCGTCCTATCAGCCATTGTACCACTATGTACAAGGTCTGTGCACGGATCCTTGTTTCCCGCATGCAGACTGTCATTCCTCGTCTTATTGCCCTAGAGCAGGGGGCTTTTATCAGAGGGCGAAGTATTACTGATAATATTCTTATTGCCCAGGAATTTATGCATAACCTTCAGAGATCCTTTGTCGTCAGGGCCTTATGGTTGTCAAGCTGGATATGGAGCGGGCTTATGATAGATTGAGTTGGGTTTTTCTGTATCATACTCTGAAGGAATTTGGATTTGATGGTCTCTTTATTGACTGGATCAGTGCTTGTATCTATAAGCCGTCATTCTCTCTTCTGATTAATGGAAGCCAAACGAAGTTTTTCCACTCTGCTGTGGGACTGCGGTAGGGCTGCCCATTATCCCCTTTTTTGTTTATCCTTGCTGCTGATGATCTATCTCGCTCACTCTATCAGGCTCAGCAGGACTTATGCATCGTCCCTTACTCTGCGGGCCCCCAAGGCCCTTCGGTCTCCCATCTCCTTTTTGCTGATGACTGCATTTTGTTAGGCAGGGCTTCTAACCATAATGCTATCGCCTTCGCATCAATTATTCAGCGCTATTGTCAGGCCTCTAGTCAGAAGATTAATTTTCAGAAATCCTCTATCTGCTTCAGCCCTAAGATCACTGAAAGATCCAAAGCAACTATCACCCAATCTTGGGTATTACTAATCAGGCTGACAACCTTCGTTATCTGGGGATCCCTATCATAGATAGACGGCCTAGATGTAGTGACTATGTTGATCTTGAGCGTCGGGTTCGTGATCGACTGGATGGATGGTAGGTCACTGGTCTATCTATGATGGCGAGGATTACGCTTATTCGGACTGTCCTCACCTCTCTTCCTATTTATTTACTGGCCAACTCTGCTGTCCCTTTGACATGCTTAAGGAGGATAGAGAGAAGCTTCAGGGATTTCCTCTGGGCTTCCAGACAGGATGGGCATGGTCTCCACTTGCTAGATTGGGATACTGTTTGCTTGCCGATCTCTGAGGGTGGCCTCGGCATTCAGTCGCTAATAGTGAGGAGGGAAGCTCTGATTGCGAGGCATGCTTTGAGGTTCCTTCTTGACCCGCATTCTTTATGGAGCTCCTTTATGCGTGTCAGATACGGCAACTGGTCTCCTACTACGGATTTTTAGTCCACATGGAGACATTCTTTCTTTTGGAAGGAGGTCTGCCGCCATGCCCCAACTATTTTGAACAATATCTCATGGATGATCGATGATGGCTCCTTGATTGATGTTGTTCAAGATGCATGGATTGCTGACATCCCGCTCTCTCGCTGGCCCACTTTTATTAGTGTCAATGTCCCCAGTAGTTTGAGCATCAGGGAGTTGATCTCTCATGATCACTCTTGGCACCTCCCCATGGTTTCCCATTTTTTTGGTGATGAGCTTGCTCGAAGGATCCTCTCCATTCCTCTCATTCCAGATCATACAGGTGATATTAGACTCTGGAGAAGATCCTGTCTTCCCAGTGCTCCTGTTAGGGATCTTATGAAAATTTATAGGCCTCAGGCTCAGTAGAGGATGGACGTGGCATAGATTTGGTGGTTCCCTGTCCATCCTAGGATTCAGCTGTTCATATGGAAGATTGCTTGGGAATGCCTTCCATCCTGTTCTATGCTCTCTAGAAGGGGGTTATCTATTCAACCCACGTGCCCTATGTGCGGGCAGGAGGACGAAACTATAGATCATGCTATTTTCACTTACCCCAGAGCTAGACAAAATTGACAAATTATTGGCTATCACAGTGGGCAGGATTGTACAGCTTCTCGGTCTGTTATTTTTTTGGATGATATTCGAAGAGGCACTCATCAGCAAGTGGCTAATTGGACCTACACAGCTTATCAGATCTGGATATCACGGAACGTTCTTGTCTTTACTGATGATTATGTTTCTCCACATATGACTGCCAGTAAAGCGATCTCCTTATCTAAGGAATACACTCGCTATTGCTATGCTTCGGATTTTGACAGCTCTGGCCACTGGGGTACCTCGGCTGCTTCGGCAGCGAACCGGCACACGGTCCTTATCTCTTGGGTACCCCCACCCCAGGGTTTGTTAAAATCAACTTTGATGGCAGTGTTCGGGGCAGACTTGTTGGCTCAGCTTTCATAATTCGGGGATGTGACGGAGCTATGCTGGCTGCTGGTGGCCTTGGCCTCTTGGACTGCTCGGTCCTACTGGCTGAACTATATGCAGCCTGGGCTGGCATCTTCTATGCCATTCGGACCCTTCGTGCTCACAGTCTTCTCATTGAGGGGGACTCTCTTACCGTTATACGATGGCTCTGACAGGATGATGGTCTTTCGGCTCCTATTAACCCTCTGCTTCATGACATTTGGATCATCCTTCAGGAAGCCCGCAGAGTTCACATCAGTCATGTTTATCGGGAAGCTAACTCTGTGACTGACTGGATTGCGGGATTAGTTGCTTACTGCTCTGGTATTTGGACTTGGAAGCAGCGTGACCCCTGCCCTTTTGTACTTAATCAGATTTTATGTTCTGACTTATCTGGGTTGACTCACACAAGACTTGTGTGATCACCCACTTACCAAAAAAAAAAAAACAAAGTAACCGTTTGGCGGCCAAAAATCGCCTACGAAATTATAAAAAAAAATCTTTATACATTGCTCCTTTGCAGATTCATTCGTTCATTTGTGCTGTGAAGGAATTTTTGTAATTTTTTTTCCTCAACTCCCTGCCCTTAATCACCTTGCAATTTTCTTTTGACTCTAATAAATCTTCATGGAGGAATGCTTTTTTCCCTCACCTTTCCATCAAATATTTCTTTATGGGTGATAGCTACAGTATTTTATCTGGATATTTAAAGTATATATATCAATATCAATGTAATCGGTAGTCTAAATCAAAAACATCATTAAATATAAATAATTAAATCAATACTATAATAATATGATTAGTAATCTCCTTAAAAGTTTATAAGTGATATATAAAATTAAATAAGATTACCAACATTATCTAATATTTAGATATAGATTAGATAATTATCTATCATAATTATATTTATTTTTTAATAAATATAGATATAAACATGGATATTAATTAGATGCTAAAATAAAGTTATATTTATATTTATGTCTGAATAGATATAGATGCAAGAATAAATTTGAATTGATATCATTTGGTCCACTTTGGATGTGGATTGAGGCCCAAAGGCATCATACCATCCAACGGTCCATGCGGCACAAACCCTTGGATCTACCTGAAGATGCATGCCAAACATGGATTATGTATGATGCACATGGTCATGCATGCATCTTAATGCAAATTCATGGGCCCAAACGAGCATTGGATTGAACCTTTTTTTGGAAGTAGAAAAAATCTTGCAGCATTATGCATGCATGTGCGTCAATCATTATATATGCATATGTATCATTTATTAATTATTACACATGGTGCAGCAAAGCTTTTTTTAAAAGCATAGCTTCGTAGCCTAAAATGCATTGAAAGAAATCGTTTTGCAAGATATGCTAGCCAACAACCCCCAAGCCAGTTTTTGACCAATTCCAGTTGAGAGATGTGTCTCCCTCGTTGCCACACATTGGCAGTGCATGAAAACGACGTATCCCAACTTTCACGGGGCGAGGATGATTAATTAAGGTCGATTGGTTCCAATAACAGTGATGGAAATTAAAAAGTTTTTTTGTTACAAACGAATGATTACACCAGTCTGGCATGAATCAAACCCGAGAGATCAGAATACAGAATTTATTGCAAAATAAGAGGGCATGGGTCACCCATATGCCATTCCTAAGGGCCAGGATGACGAGCTGCAACATTAGCGACCCAATCAGCTGCAACATTGGCTTCCGTGTAAACATGGCGAATCCGATGCTCAGCTGTAGTCCGGAGGGAGTTCCAAATATCACAGAGCAAGGGATTGGTGGACTGAAGATCCCCATCCCGGCGAATTCATCGAACAACCGTGAGAGAATCCCCTCAATAATCAATCTACTAGAGGCCAGATGACGAACAACATAACTGATTCCAGCCCAAGCAGCCTGAAGCTCCACCATAGGGACTGAGATATCAAGGGAACCATGGCCACCAGCTGCAATAAGCTCACCCTCAGAGCCTCTAATAACAAAACCGGACCCCGCAACATGATCCGAGACAGAACCATCAAAGTTTACTTTGACATAACCCAGAGGTGGGGGCTACCAAAATACAGAGACCGTAGAATGGTGCGCTGCCGAAGCAGCAAGGGAGTCCCAGAGACTGGGTCGGACAAAGTGTTCATCATAAGTAGAACGGCCATACTCCTTAGCAAGAAAAACAGTCGTTTTGATAATCGCTTGGGGTGGAACAGTCTCCTCAGAGAAAACCATCTGGTTCCTAGTAAGCCAAAGATGATAAGCCAAATAAGCTGAAACAGCACCCTAGGAGCCCGGTCCGCTCTGAGCTCCTAATCGAATGGCATGCAAAAAAGAAAGTCGTATGGGGCCCGCCTTAGACAACCATAGGGTAAACTGCATCTGACGCTAGATCTACCTCGCACGAGAGCAAGTAAATATGACATGATCAACCGGCTCTTCCTCAAGCCCACAGATTGGGCAGAGAGGCGAAATGGGTAGACCACGGCCAGCCAGCAGTGCACATGTAGGAAGACGATTCCACTGAAGCTTCCACAAAAAGAGCCGAATCCTGGGGTGAACGGGCAAACGGCAGATCCACGCAACGTCGCTCAACCTCAAAATCCGAGTACGGAAGCAGTCAACCAAATCCCTAGTAGGAGCACGAGAGAGACAGGAGCGTCGCCATAGTCTGGTATCCGAGACAGCTGATGAAGCTAGGGGAATGACAAGAATCCTCTGTGCAAGCTCAATTCCAAAGAGTCGGAAAACAACAGACACATTCCAGACATTACTGTCCTGATAAATTAAAGAAGACACTGGCATAGAGAGGTCAACAGCAGTACTAAGAAAAGTTGGCAAGTGAGATAGAGAATGATCGCTATCCAACTATCCTGAATAATATCGATAAATTTTTCATTCTCAATCATCCAATAAATACCGATCAAAATAGATGGATCAAAATTAAAGAGTATTTTTTAAGAAGCATCTGGTTTAAAAGAAGGAAAAGTGAGATAAGGATTGCTCTTCCTCTTGCAAATTGCTATTGCATATTTGCCTTGGATATATATCATATTCAAAGTAATAATTAGATGCAATGGATTATGGTCGTGGAGAGGAGAGCTGGTCAGTGGCACGTGGAACGGCGGAGAAGTGGTGAGGTGCTCAGAGACGCAAAGTAGTGAGGTGGTCAGAACGTTATTCCAGCCCAACAATTTCAAAGACAACTATGTGTATTAGAATAATAATTATTTTGTTATATAATTAAAAAATATTAAAAATATTAAAAAATAAAAAATATTAAAAAAATATAATTTTATTTTATTCATATCTTATTTTATCAATTTTTTAAATATAATTTTATATCATTTATTTATAGGTAAATAAAAAATATTATCGGTAATACCAATAGATATAACTTTTTTGGAATATCAATAGACATCATCTTTATAACTTGACATAACCTCCCCTTAGAATACCCATTTTATTAGCAATATTATAACACTCTCCCTTGGATATCCATTTATTTGATGATGAAAAGTACATCATTCATGTCTTTTATTAAAAAGGGATATTGCCTTATTAAAAACTTGCCAAAAAAAACCTAATGAACAAAACCATAGCTAAGAAAAAAAGAGTACAGTATTTTGCTCTCTTTTTGACTACATCTCTTAATATACTTTCCTTAAAATTATCATTCGAGATCATTAAGTCATGGTAGTCCAATTTTTCGGATTAACTCTTTAAATCTCTTTGTAGATAGTGCTTTCGTAAATAAATCGGCGAGATTATTGCTAGATCGAACTTGTTAAATATTAATAGCACCACTCTTTTAAAGGTCATGAGTAAAAAAGAACTTTAGGGATGCAATGGATTATAATCGTGGAGAGGAGAGCTGGTCAGCGGAAAAGTGGTGAGGTGCTTAGAGTCGAAAGGTAGTGAGGTAATCAGAGCGTTATTCCAGCCCCCTTTTAAATTGTTATTTCAAGGGCAACGATGTGTATTAGAATAATAACTATTCTGTTATATAATTAAAAAGTAATAATAAAATCAAAAAATCAAAAAATATTAAAAATATATATTTATTTTATTTTATTTTATTTCATCAATGCTTTTTAAATATAATTTCATGCTATTTATTTATAGTTAAATGGTAAAAAATATTATAGATAATATTAATAGACAACTTTTCTTGGAATACCAATAGACATCATCTTTATAACTTGACATAACCTCCCCTTAGGATATTCATTTTATTAGTAATATTATAACACTCTCCTTGGATGTCCATTTATTTGACAATGAAAGTATATCATTCATGTCTTTTATTAAAAGGGGATACTATCCTTTTAAAAACCTTATCAAGAAAACCCAATGGGACAAAACCATAGCCAAAAAAAAAGGGTACATTATTTTGCTCCCCTTTTGACTCCATCTCTTGATATACTTTCCTTAAAATTATTATTCGAGATCCTTGAGATGTCCTAGTCCAATTTTTCATACTAACTCTTCAAATCTATTTATAAATAGTGCTTTCATAAATAAATCAGAGAGATTATATCGAACTTATTGAACATTAATAGCACCGCTTTTCTTAAGGTCATGAGTAAAAAGGAACTTTGGGGATATATGTTTTGTTCTGTCACCTTTGATATATCCTCCTTTCAGCTATGCAGGCTGTATGATCCTCATACAAAATAGTTAGTACCTTCTTTTGAGAGAATAATCTACATGTCTTCTGAATGTGTTGGATTACCGATCTAAGCCATACACATTATCGGCTTGCTTTATGAATTGCCAGAATTTCGGTATGGTTAGATGATGTAGCCATAATTGTTTGCTTTATAGAACGTCATGAAATAACAATGCCATCATATAAAGACATAACCCATTTGTTATCGACCATAGAACGTCATGAAATAACAATGCCATCATATAAAGACATAACCCATTTGTTATCGACCATTATAAGGATCAGACATGCAAAACCTACAAACTCAGATTTGAATAAATTTGAATAATACAAACCCATATCCATTGTACCTCTGAGGTATCAGAATATATACTTAACACCTATCCAATGCCTCCTTCTAGGCGAAGAACTATATCTTCCCAACAAGTTTACTCAAAAAGATATATCAAGTCAAGTGTGAATTGCAAGATACATTAATGCACCTATTGCACTAAGATTGGTACTTCAGGACCAAGTAGTTCTTCATCATCTTCCTTATGTCAGAAAGGATCTCTATCAATTTCAAGTGACCTTACGACCATTGAAGTACTCAATGGGTGTGCTTTATCCATATAAAACCTTTTAAATATCTTTGTTGTATAAGCAGATTAGTACACAAAAATCTCATTCTTAAATGCTCGAGCTGTAGACCAAAGTAAAATTTTGTTCTTCCAAGATCTTTCATTTTAAACTCATGTTTTAAGCAATCTGTTGCCCTTTGAAGCTCTTCAGGAGTTCCAATCATGTTTAAATCATCAACATATACTACAATGATCACAAATTATGATCTAGATCTCTTTATAAAGACACAAGGACATATGGGATCATTGTTATAGCCTTGTTTCAACAGGTATTCAGTTAAATGATTGTACCACATACGTCCTGCTTGTTTTAACCCATACAGAGACTTCTACAACTTTATCGAATAAAGTTCTCTCAAATTAGAGTTAGACTTTTCAGGTAATTGTAATCCTTCTAAAATTTTGATATAGATATCATTATCAACTGAGCCATATAGATAAGCTGTCACTACATCCATAAGATGCAATTCAAGTTTTTCATGCACTAACAGACTAATCAAATACCAAAAAGTTGTTGCATCCACTACAAGAGAATACGTTTCTTCATAATCAACACCGAGTCTTTGTGAGAATCCTTGGGCAACTAGTCATGCTTTATACCTCACAATTTCATTATCCTTATTTTACTTTCGCACGAATACCCATTTATATCCTACAGGTTTTACACCAGCAGGTGTTTTGACAACCGGTCCAAAAACTTTACGTTTCGCTAGCGATTTTAATTCAAAATTGATTGCATCCTTCCATTTTGGCCAATCTTGTCGATGTCTACAATATGCCATAGACATTGGTTCATAATTCTCATTTTTATTTTCAATATTTTGCGTAACATAATATGCAAACTTATCGTCGATGATCATCTTATATTGATTCCATCTTTTTCTAGTCATAACATAATTGATATAAATCTCTTCATTTTCTTCGATTTTTGGTACCTTATTCTCGGACTCATTTGGAGTCTCAATTACTTCTGTTATTATACTTAGGATCTTTTCTCGTGTCACAATATCTTCAATTTGATCATCTAAATGCTTTGCTCCTTTTCTTTTGCGAGGGTTTTTATCTTTGGAACCAATTGGTCTACAACGCTTTACTTATCCCTTTATCTCATTAGCAGTGGTAGGTTGTCCTTTAGGGATAATAATTCTGATTGGAGCATTTGCAGCTTGTATATGTGACTTTATCACTTTTTTAAGGTCAGTAAATGCGTCTGGCAATTGATTTGCTAGTTTTTGCATGTGAATTATCTTCTGAACTTCAAGTTCATGTTATTTTGTATGAGGATCGAGATGGAACAAGGATAATTCATTCCAACTAATTTCTTTTACCAACTGCTTATTTTCTTCCCCTAATGTTGGAAAAATAGATTCATCAAATGACAATTGGCAAAATGTGTCGTAAATAAATCTCCTGTAGATGGTTCAAAATATTTAATTATAAATGAAGATTCATACCCAATATATCCCTAACGTCCTTTGAGGTTCCATCTTAGTGCGTTATGGTGGAGCAATTGGAACATAAACCGCACATCCAAAAATTCTTAGATGAGAAATATTTGGTTCCTGACCATAAACCAATTATAATGGAGAGAATTCATGATAATTCGTTGGCCTGATATGAATAAGTGTTGTTGCATGTAAAATAGCATGTCTCCATGTAGACAAAGAAAGTTTTGCTCTCATAAGTAATGGTCTTGCAATCAGTTGGATCCGTTTGATAAGCGATTCCGCAAGACCATTTTGAGTATGAAAATATGCTACAAGATGTTCAACGGTGATTCCAATAGCAATACAATAATCATTGAATGCTTGAGAAGTAAATTCACCAGCATTGTCAAGGCGTATTGTCTTAATAGGATTATCTGAAAAATGAGCACATAGTCGAATTAATTGTGCTAGTAGTCTTGCAAACGCTAGGTTGCGAGTCGATAAAAAGCATACATGTGACCATCTAGTCGAAGCATCAATTAAAACCATGAAATATCTAAATGGTTCAATTGATGGGTGAATAGGTCCACAAATATCACCATGTATACGTTCCAAAAATTCAAGATATTCAGTCTTGATTTTAGCCAATAATGGCCTAATAATTAATTTGCCTTGAGAGCACGCAATACATGAGAATTCATTTAGTCGTAATATTTTTTGATTCTTTAATAAATGTCTACATGAATTCTTTATAATTCTTTGCATCATAATTGAACCGGGATGACCCAACCGGATATGTCAAATTATAAAATCATTTTGATTAGTAAACTTCTGGTTTACTATAGCATATGCTTCAATTGTGCTTATATTTGTATAGTATAAACTAGAGAAAAATGCAAGCAATTTTTCTAATACAGATTTCTTGCTTGAGATTGTACTTGTAATGCACAAATACTCAATATTACCTTCATTAGTTGTGTTACGCCCTAAACCCAAAATTTTGAACTAGGATGACAACCCGCCGCATGCCGAGCATGCAAGGCGTCCCAAATTTTGACACAACAAATAATTTAAGGCAATAGGTATAAATAGTCAATCCAAATCCATACTTTATTATAAACCATAATTATAAGTTTTGAGCTACAAGCCCTACACACAAGCATAACCGGGGTTACATCAACATTATGGAACTATTTTATTTAACTAGAAGCTCCATCAACCCCAAAATCCTTCTTCACTCCTGAGGCTCTGAAAAATATTGTGAGATTTACATGAGCTCATACTCAATAAGTAAGCCTAATATAATGTAAAATAGTCATATATCATCATATCTTATCAAAATATTTTCAAATCACAAAAACTTCCAAATTTCAAATACATTTATCATGCTATCAGAATATGCATATTATCAACTCAAATAATTTTGAAGCTTATACAATAAATACAAGAATATGCAATGTATACAAACCCACTGTCTATATAATCATTGTTTTCATATGTCTTATGTGTCCCACGGCCCTACTACACCCAACTTGGTGCATCATTCTTAAATATCCCCTAAGAGGAGGGTCCTGGTACCAGCGTTATACCATATCAAAATCACTCAGAACACATCCTCTAGATGTGTGTCCTCCACATATCTTTTCCTGTGGAGGTGGGTCCCATATCATAAACAATCAATCAGAACACATCCTACATATATGTGTCCTCCACATATCTTCCCCTGTGGAAGTGGGTCACGTATCATAATCATTCAGAATACACCCTACAGATGTGTATCCTCCACATATCTTTTCTGTGGAGGTGGGTCACGTATCACTTGGCATTTCACATCTTTTCACATCTTATGAGAACCGCGGCGACACATATAAGTATATTTTAATGTCATTATCATAATTGTATGTCACACATCATGCATCAACATAAGCATAAGTTTCTCACATCACATATACAGTGGTTTGTACATTATTAGCAATTGCATATAATTATCTCAATAGTACCAACATATTTTGTAAGGTCAAAGTAATTCTATTTCTTTTTGCATATACACAGATAAGCCATTTCTTGCAAAATATTACTAGCTACAATAGTCATAGCAAATACTCATTTGTAAATTCATGGTACTATTCAAAATAGTCACTATAAATAAAACTCCATTTTCCTTATTTCATAAATATATCCATGCAACTATAAATCCAACGATTTATAAATTAAATAATTTATAAAATTAAAATAATTGGCTTACTTACCTCAGTACTCAAATTCCAAATGATAAACCAGCTACTTGACATCTGAGCACCTACAACATCATTTTCATAATTAAATATCTATAATCTAAATAATAAAATGACTCCTAAAACTCTACCCAGACTAATCCATGGGCCCAACTTTGGGCTTGAATATCTCCCAATATAAACGCCCGAATGGGAAATCAAGATTACCCCAAGAAACTAGAATCAACCTAGATTCGGGCCATATTTTTATTTTGCCAATCCCGACCCAATATAGGGCCCAAAATCCTGCTCAAAAAGCCACATGAACCGGCCTAGCAGGGCCTAAAACTTGGACGGCCCAGCCGGCCCATTGAACCAAATCCCAGCTCCTCTGTTTCACCCGAAATAGAGGAGAGCCGTACCGGTGGCCAGGGCCACCACTGGCTAAATTCGAGGCGGCCCGGTCGCCGTTGGCCAAACCGGAGCCGGCCGCTTCCGCGGCCAGCCCCTCCCTCTCTCTCTTCCTCCAATTTCTCTCTCTTTTTTTTCTTTCATCACCCGCACGGCACTTACTGTGCCGACGGCACGGTCGGCCAAATTGGAGGCGACCCGACCGCCGTTGGCCGGACCAGAGCCGCCGCCGCCACGGCCGGCCTCCCCCTTCACTCTCTCTAATTTCTCTCATATATCTCCCTTTCTCTCTTATGATCCGCTACGGCCTATTACAGTGCCGGTGGCACGGCCGGCCACTATGACCGACCGGACCTCCATTGGACGCACGCCCGGCGCCGGTGGAAGCCACAGACTGAAGCTCAGGCCCGGCGAGGCGATGGGCATGCCGCCGAGCCCGAACCAAGGATCAGATCGGCTGCATGGTCCGCTCCTCCTCTCTCTCCTCTCCCCCATCCTTCCTCTCTCAGTCTCTCTCTCTCTCTCTCTCGATTCGTCTCTAATCCCCTCTCTCTGGAATTAGGAGGATGGGCAGGGAATTACCTGGAGGAGGTAAGCATCCGGATGAAGGAGGGAGTCACCCTCCATCTCATTTTAATCTCCCTGGTGACGCCTCGGATCAGGGAATTTGGGGGAATCAAAACGCCATGCCAAGAGCGAAGCGTCAGCAGGGAGAAACTCCCATCGCCACTAACATGGTTCACATGACCCGGGTAATTAAGATCCCGGGGGTTACATTCTCCCCTCCTTATAAAAATTTCGGCCTCGAAATTGATACACTTTAATTAAACTATAGAATCCAAATAGGTTCTATTCAAAGTCAATAATCTGGGATAGATAATTTACCTGCAAATAAATATGGATACTTCTTTTTCATTTCTTCTTCAAGTTCCCAAGTAGCCTCCCTCTTAGAATGATTGCTTCACTGTACTTTGACATAGGGAATGGTACGCCGTCTCAGAACATGATCTTTGCGTCCACGACACATACAGGATGCTCATCATAAGATAAATCTTTTCTCAACTGAATAGGCTCATATTCTATTACATGGCTAGGGTCGGAAATATATCTCCTCAACATAGAGACATGAAATACATTGTGCACACCTGATAGAATCGGAGGTAGTGCCAAGCTATAAGCTACCTCCAACTCTGCTCAAGATTTCAAAAGGTCCAATATAACGTGGACTCAGCTTCCTCTGATCCCAAATCTCATCACTTCCTTGGTTGGTGATACCCTTAAGAAAACATGGTCCCCAACCTGAAATTCCAGTTCTCTCCTTCTGACATCAGCATAACTCTTCTGCCTACTCTGAGCTATACGAAGACGCTCCCTGATCAATTGACCTTATCAACTGTCTACTGAACCAGCTCAGGGCCTAGCAATTTTCTCTCCCCCACATCATCCCAACATAAAGGAGATCTGCACCTCCTGCCATACAGAGCTTCGAACGGAGCCATCTGGATACTGGCATGGTAACTGTTATTATAGGTAAACTCCACTAAAGGTAGGTGGTTATCCCATGCTCCACCCAAATCCATCACACAGGCTCGCAACATATCTTCCAGAATCTGTATGGTCCTCTCTGATTATTCATCTGACTGGGGATGATAGGTTGTACTGAAATTTAATTTGGTTCCCATAGCCCTATAAAGACTCTTCCAGAATTGAGACACAAACCTAGTATCCCTATCATCAGATACAATAGATACAGGAACACCATGGAGTCTCACGATCTGTTCAATATACAAACTAGCCAATCTTTCACTAGAGACCCAACTCTGAAAGGTAAGAAATGAGCTGATTTTATTAGTCTGTCCACAATAACCCATACTGCATCATTACTCCTAGGAGTTTTGGGCAGACCAATCACAAGGTCCATTGTGATCATTTCCTATTTCCACTGAGGAATCATTAGAGACTGAAGAGGTCCTGCAGGCCTTTGATGGTCGGCCTTCACTCGCTGACACACCAAGCACTTGGCCACATACTGAGCAATCTCCCTCTTCATACCTTTCCACCAAAAATTTTTCTTTAAGTCTCTGTACATCTTAGTACCACCTGGATGCACAGTATAGGGAGAATAGTGAGCCTCCTTCATAATGTCAGCCTTTAGCTCCTTCATGTTTGGCACACAAAGTCTTCCTTCAAATTTTAAGGTTTCATCCTCCATTACATAAAATTCATTCTGAACTCCTGACTGCACAACTTCTTCAATCTTTTATAAATCTGGATCATCATTCTAGGAGGACTTGATCCTATCAACTAGGGTCGGCTGAAGCACAAGTGCTGCAACATGCCCATCAGACCGCTGTACTCTCAATCCAACCTCCCACCTCTCAAGGTCCCTCAATATGTAAGGCTGGAAGTAATCATAGCAGCTAACTTAGAAGATGATTTTCTGCTCAAAGCATCGCTACTACATTGGCCTTTCTAGGATGATAGTGCAGGGTCAGGTCATAGTCCTTCAGTAGCTCCAACCACCTCCTCTGTCTCAAGTTCAACTCCCTTTATGTGAAAATGTACTTTAGACTCTTATGATCTGTATACACATCACACGACACTCCATACAGATAATGCCGCCAAATCTTCAGGGCAAAAACCACAGCAGCCAATTCCAGATCATGAGTACGATAATTCTGCTCATAAGGCTTCAGTTGTCTGGAGGCATAGGCTATCACCTTTCCATTCTGCATCAGAACACAACCCAATCCTTTCTGAGAGGCATCAGTAGAGTAAATCCCTCAAATCCTGTCGGAAGAACAAGAATGGGAGCTGACACCAAGCGCTACTTTAACTCCTAAAACTTTTCTCACATTCCTCTGTCCAATCAAACTTCACTCGCTTTTGAGTTAAGCGAGTTAGGGATAGAGCAATGTGAGAGAAGTCCTCCACAAATTTATGGTATTACCCGGCTAGGCCCAAGAAGCTTCTGACTTCTGCCACATTGGAAGGTCAGCTCCAGCTAATGATAGCTTCAATCTTTTTCGGGTCCACAGAAATGCCATCTTTAGAGATTATATGACCCAAGAAAGATACTTGCTCCAACCAAAACTCACACTTCAGCAGCTTGTCATAAAGTCGTTTCTCGAAGAATCTAAAGTACGATTCTCAGGTGATCATGCTCCTTATGGCTCTTGGAATATATCAAAATATCATCAATGAAAACCACCACAAACTGATCCAAGTATGGTTTAAAAATTTTGTTCATCAAATCCATGAATACTGCTGGGGCATTAGTTAACCCAAACGGCATCACCAAGAACTCATAGTGGCCATATTTGGTCCTAAATGCTGTCTTAGGCACATCCCCTTCTTGACTTTGAGTTGATGGTACCCTGACCTAAGATCAATCCTTGAGAATATCCGGGCTCTTGGAGTTGATCAAACAAGTCATCAATCCTCGGCAGAGGATACTTATTCCACACTGTTACTTTATTGATTTCTTGGTAATCAATGCAGAGCCAAAGACTGCATCTTCTTCTTAACAAATAGAATTGGAGCACCCCAAGGAGAAATATTGGGTCTGATAAATCCTCGATCTAGGAGCTCTTGCAACTGATCCTTCAATTCCTTTAACTCAGCCGGGGCCATGCGGTAAGGGGCCTTGGATATAGGTCCAGTTCCAGGAACTAAATCAATGAAGAATTCGACTTCCCGATCAGGGCAAATCAGTCAAATCATTAGGGAAGACATCAGGGAATTCTCGAGCTATAGGAATATCCTCTAACTTGGTCTCTTCCTGCTGAAGGTCCTTAACTATAGAAAGAAATCCTTGACCACCATTCATCAGGCACTTTCCAGCCTGCAGCGCCGATATGAACACTGGAGCTAGGTGTTTTTGACCACCAGTAAAACTAAATTCAGGCTGACTATGAATCTTGAAGTTGACAATCTTCCTGAAGCAGTCCACTGAAGCATGATAGGTGGCCAACCAATCCATTCCAAGGATAACATCAAAGAACTTCAGTGGAAGGACAATTAGATCGCATTCAACCTCCTATCCTCCAAGACAATTGGGCAGGATTTGCATACTGTGTCAACCTTCATAATATCTCCATTTGGAAAAGCAATATGCAACTCTTGTTCCAAAGGAACGGATGTCAATGATGCATTCTTGTCAAGATAGATGTCAGATATGAAAGAATGTGTGGCACCCGAGTCAATTAAAGTTTGAGAATAAGCAGTGCCTACTTTAATCATTCTTGGACATAAGTGTAACTTATTTTAACATTAAAACATTAAAGATTATCTATCAATGTATTGCACTAAGAATGTAATACCATATATGAAATTAAATGGTATACCTATCACCACAAAATTAGAGGCGGCAACATCCTGCTGAGTGAGGGTAAAGACCCTCCCCTGGGTTCTCGGTGGTTGCTGCTGATGCTGCTGACTCATCCCTTGACTAGAAGAGGGTTGTTGATCCTTCCGAAGGGGACAGGTGGCCATCTTGTGATCAGTCTTCCCACAGAGGAAGTAGGCACCAGACATACCACGGCAAGGCCTTCCTGGGTGGAAGTTCCTACAGCAAAGGCAACGAGTCTCCTTGTTCCGTTGTCCTGCCGGGGCCTGATGTGCACCTCTTTTCTTGGCCTGAGCTAGGAGTTGGCTAGAAATAGCCCTTTCCTCTTCCTCTGCTGCTCCCAATCCCTCTGAATAGCATTCATATCCCTCTCAATTACTAAGGCCTTATTCACCACAGCACTGTAAGTGAGAAGCTCAAATGCATTGACTGTTTGCCTCAATCTGGGTCGCAGTCCCTCAGTGAATCTGGTGATCTTAATCATCTCATTGGTTACAATATTTGGAGCAAATCGGGCCAACCTAGTGAATTCAGCTTCATATTGGGCCACAGAAAGATTCCTTTGCTCCAATTTGATAAACTCTCTACACACTCCTGGGAAAGTATTTGTCGAAAAAGGCCTCCCGAAACTCTCCCCAAGAGATAACATGTCCACCCCATCGTTGCTCCTCAACTAACCACCAATCATAAGCCTCTCCCTGGAGAAGATAGGTGGCAAATCTGATCTGCTCCAACTCTTGGCTACCATGGGCCGTAAAAGCCTTCTCCATATCTCGCATCCACCGCTCAGCATCAATAGGGTTGGTGGATCCAGAGAAAGGGGCAGGGGCAAACTTTTTGAAATCTACAAAGCTGCGGCCAACCCCTACCCAGGGTTGAGGTGGAGTAGGCTGGGTCAATGGTGCAGGGTGAGTAGGTAAGGCTGACTGAGTTTGTGGAGTAGGAGGGGTAGGCTGGGGTTATGGAATGGTAGGGCAGGCTGAGTCTGCGGGGCAATGGGAGTAGGCTGAGTAGACAAGGCCTACAAAATCTGATGCTGCATGTCCCGCATCGACTGCGCCATACCCAAGAGAACCTGAAGCATCTCGGTCTGAAGTCGCTGCTGTCAGTCCCAACTTGAGTGATAGGGCCAAAACCACCGGTAGCTTCCTGACCTCCCTGCTGACCAGCATTACCAACCTGGGAGTCTTCATCATTTTGTTGACTCCTAGTGCGACGAGCCATTCCTATCTCCTGCTAAATTAGTTTGTCATTAATATCATCATAAATTTTGCATTTAAGGCTTTCAAAGCATAATACCTGAAATTCCTATAAAGTTATAATTGTCCCAATGTCATCTTAGTATTTTGCCTAAAGTGTCATCATGTAAGTGTCTCTAAGGTCATAAACCTGGCTCTGGTACCACTAAAGCTGTCACGTCCTAGACCCAAAATTTTGAACTAGGGTGACAACCCGCTGCATGCCGGGCACGCAAGGCGTCCCAAATTTTGACACAATAAATAATTTAAGGCAATAGGTATAAATAGTCAATCCAAATCCATACTTTATTACAAACCATAATTATAAGTTTTGGGCTACAAGCCCTACACACAAGCATAACCGGGGTTACATCAACATTATGGAACTATTTTATTTAACTAGAAGCTCCATCAACCCCAAAATCCTTCTTCATTCCTAAGGCTCTAAAAACATTGTGAGATTTATGAGCTCACACTCAATAAATAAGCCTAATATAATGTAAAATAGTCATATCATCATATCTTATCAAAATATTTTCAAATCACAAAAACTTCCAAATTTCAAATACATTTATCATGCTATCAGAATATGCATATTATCAACTCAAATAATTTGGAAGCTTATACAATAAATACTAGAATATGCAATGTATACAAACCCACTGTCTATATAATCATTGTTTTCATATGTCTTATGTGTCCCAGACCCTACTACACCCAACTTGTGCATCATTCTTAAATATCCCCTAAGAGGAGGGTCCTGGTACCAGCGTTATGTCATATCAAAATCACTCAGAACACATCATCTAGATGTGTGTCCTCCACATATCTTTCCCTGTGTAGGTGGGTCCCGTATCATAAACAATCAATCAGAACACATCCTACATATGTGTGTCCTTCACATATCTTCCCATGTGGAGGTGGGTCACGTATCATAATCATTCAGAACGCACCCTACATATGTGTATCCTTCACATATCTTTTCCTGTGGAGATGGGTCACGTATTACTTGGCATTTCACATCTTTTCACATCATATGAGAACTGCGGCGACATATATAAGTATATTTTAATGTTATTATCATAATTGTATATCACACATCATGCATCAACATAAGCATAAGTTTCTCACATCAAATATACAGTGGTTTGTACATTATTAGCAATTGCATATAATTATCTCAATAGTACCAACATATTTTGCAAGGTCAAAGTAATTCTATTTTTTTTTGCATATACACAGATAAGCCATTTCTTGCAAAATATTACCAGCTACAATAGTCATAGCAAATACTCATTTGTAAATTCATGGTACTATTCAAAATAGTCACTATAAATAAAACTCCATTTTCCTTATTTCATAAATATATATCCATGCAACTATAAATCCAATGATTTATAAATTAAATAATTTATGAAATTATAATAATTAGCTTACTTACCTCAGTACACAAATTTCAAATGATAAACCAGCTAACATCTGGGCACCTACAGCATCATTTTTCATAATTAAATCTCTATAATCTAAATAATAAAATGACTCTAAAACTTTACTCAGACTAATCCACGGGCCCAACTTTGGGCTCGAATATCTCCCAATATAAACGCCGAATGGGGAATCAAAATTACCCCAAGAAACTAGAATCAACTTAGATTTGGGCCATATTTTTATTTTGCCAATCCCGGCCCAATATAGGCCCAAAATCCTGCTCAAAAAGGCCACATGAACCGGCCCAGCAGGGCCCAAAACTTGGACGACCCAGCCGGCCCATGAACCAAATCCCAGCTCCTTTGTTTCACCCGAAATAGAGGAGAGCCGTGCCGGCGGCCAGGGCCGCCGCCGGCCAAATTCGAGGCGGCCCGGCCGCCGCCGCGGCCAGCCCCTCCCTCTCTCTCTCTTCCTCCAATTTCTCTCTCTCTTTTTTTCTTTCCTTCATCACACGCGCGGCACTTACTGTGTCGGCGGCATGGTCGGCCAAATTGGAGGCAGCCCAGTCGCCGTTGGCCGGACCAGAGCCAGCCGCTACCATGGCCGGCCTCCCCCTCACTCTCTCTCTCATTTCTCTCATATATCTCCCTTTCTCTCTTATGATCCGCCGTGGCCTGTTACCGGCCACCATGGCCGGCCGGACCTCCATCGGACACACGCCCGGCACCAGTGGAAGTCACAGACCGAAGCTCAGGCCCGACGAGGCGATGAGTACACCGCCGGGCCCGAACCAAGGATCGGACCGACTGCATGGTCCGCTCCTCCCTCTCTCTCCCTCTCCCCCTTCCTTCCTCTTTCAGTCTCTCTCTCTCTCTCTCTCTCTCTCTCTCGATTCATCTCTAATCCCCTCTCTCTCTCTCTCTGGAATTAGGAGGACGGACAGGGAATTACCTGGAGGAGGTATGCGTCTGGATGAAAGAGGGAGTCACCCTCCATCTCATTTAATCTCCCTAGTGCCTCGGATCAGGGAATTCGGGGGAATCAAAACGCCACGCCGAGAGCGAAGCGTCAGTAGGGAGAAACTCCCATCGCCATTAACATGGTTCACATGACCCGGGTAATTAAGATCCCGGGGGTTACAAGTTGTCTCAATGTGATATCCGTGCCAATATCTTTAAAACTCAATAAATTTCTTTGAGACCTTTAAGAATATAAGGCAACATCAATTATGAATTTTATTCGTCCAGCAATGATATGGGCTCTTCTAGAGCCTTCAATCAATTTTGCATTACCATAAATTGTATTGACATTTGTTGCATGCATTCTTAAGTAGAAGAAGTATTTCATATCTTTAAGTATAGTATGCATTGTTGCACTGTCGATGAGGCACAAATTATTGTTGTCGACAAAAGATCCTACTCAAGATAAATCCATTTTCTTCATGGAAAGAATGATATAAAGTGAAATACAAATTAGAATACAAGGTATATAAAGGCATAAAAATTAAAAGTCATAATTTATCATTGCATCAGTTTCTTTAAAACAAACATATGTATAATAAGATATTATTTTATTGCATGGTATTATTTGATAACGTAGGCATTTTTAAAATTATACTTATGCATTCATGCTATCAATTAGACAAGCATTATTTTCTTCTGGTTGGATAAAGAAGTCAGCAACATCCATATCATTAAATCCAGTATCAAAAGGGCCAGATTCAGAAACAAAATTTGTTTCCATCATTTTCTCATTCTTTTTCAATGATTCATGATAAAGTTCAATGAGGTGTTTTGGCGTAACACGATCAATGACCCTTCATTCCATAACGATAGCATGAGTTATCCACCAATTTTTTTGATTAAGTTCCCTTTGCCTTTCTCAATTTTCTTCTCATTTTTCTCCTACTTCAGGTAGTGAGAAAGAGTTTTAACATGATCACTATGATAAACAAAACGTCCTCAAACACGTCCGCATCCATAACCACGTCCACGACCATGCCTTTGTTTATAAAATTGATATGTAGTCTCATTCACTTCAGGGAATGGTACAGAGCAAGTTGGACGGGCTTCATAATTTTTCATTAAAAGTTTAATATTTTGTTCAGCCACAAGAAGGCAAAAAATTAGTTCAGAATATTTCTTAAAACCGTTTTCATGATATTGCTGCTACAGGAGTAAATTGAAAGCATGAAAAGTGAAAAAGGTTTTTTTAGCATATCCTCATCAGTAACTTTTTCACCACATAATTTTAATTGGAAAGTAATTCTGAACATAGTTGAATTATATTCACTTACTGTTTTATAATCTTATAGACGTAAGTGCATCCAGTCATAACGAGCCTTGGAGAGAATGACTATTTTTTGATGATCATAATGCTCTTTTAGGCTATTCCAAAGGATAATAGGATCTTTTACCATTAGGTATTTAACTTTCAATCCCTCATCAAGGTGGTGTCGCAGGAAGATTATTGCTTTTGCTTTATCTTGATTGGATGCCTCATTATCATCTTTAATTGTATCACTAAGGCATTAGCCTTCAGATATTTCAGCATCAAATATCCATGATAGATAATTTTTGCCCATGATATCTAGTGCTACAAAATCAAGTTTTACCAAATTTACCATAACAATACTATCAAAGCACAAAGTAAATTAGTACACAACCTTTTATTAGAATGAAAATTATTTCAATTTTATCAAGGACTAGAGACAATCGTATATATAAATGATATTTACCTCAATAAAAGTTTCTTCAACAAATGTAAAATGATGAGGTAGCGAGTCATGCTAATAACGTGTTATATAATTAAAGAGTAACGATAGAACAAAGAGACTAAGAAAAGAGTATTAAATATGTTCTCTCTTATTTATCTTTTCTTATTTCATCCGTATCTTATTTCATCAATCCTTTTAAATACAATTCATGCCATCTATTTATAGGCAAATGGTAAAAGATACATATAATATCAATAGACATAACCTTCCTCGAAATACAATGGACATCATCTTTATAACTTATATAACCTTTTCTTGGACATCTATTTTATTAGCAATATTATAACATATTCTCCCTTGTTTCCATCTTTTGTAAATTGTTTGGCTGGGATAAGATCGATCTGCTCCGGACTTTATTCCCAACTTAAGCCGAACAAAAGGGAGCGTAGGGCCTACCTACATGTGAAAACGGAGGAATAGAGAGGAATGACTCCATTCAACCACTTCTCTTTAGACCTATTTTATCCAGCTGATACGATGGAATGGACAAGTAGAACAGTTTTCCTCCGCTATGATATGCATACTTGTGTTATTTGGTGAGGCAAACTGGAATAAATCAGGAAGAGGTGGAGAGTTATTCCAAACAAATCCTTTTCAATATCCCACAATCAAACAGATGCAAGAGCAAAATTCTGTCCTGTTTTCCTCTCCACTCTTCGTTTTTGGTATTATCGACTCACCGCGGTGCCAGAAGAAGTGACAGAATTAGTGGAGAACCCTGCGATATGAACGATGGCACCACCTTTTTCTGTGTCCATCAGCCCAAAGTTTCCTACGATACGACAAGCATCGCAGTGACCCTTGAATTAATGCATGATTTCACCTTGTAATCACTCAATCAATCAATGGAGAAAAATAAACAAAAGGGTGTACAGCTGAAGAAGAAATACGTTGTCGTATCTGGACTCTTTGAGCGTTCAACGTAAGCTAAAGCTAGCTAGGATGGGGCCCTTGATGCGAGGGGGCCTCAAAGTTATACAAGAGCAGTGAAGCAAAGAGAAATGCCCAAGATGCGGCTTTATCAATGAAAACTACCCCAAGATCACAAATGCAGACACCCACTTCTTAATTAAAATGTATCAAGGACATGCAAGATCCACGTCACCTTAACCTCACGAGTCAAAGGACCGGAAGCAGTGGCTCCAACTTTAGCTTTGTTAAGCTTTCCGGATACGACTTTTCACGTGCACATCTATATACATTCCCAGACTATGTCTTGATTCATCACTATCAAAAATTAATTTTTCAGTAAAAAATAAATTTTTTAATAAAACTTAAAATTTTTTTGATAAAAAATTTAAAAGTTTTTTTTTAAAAAAATTGTTTCTTAGAATATATGATGTTGGTAAAAATTTTCCTTAAAATTCTTTGATATTATTAAGAGATCAATTGCTAAAAATTATAGTTCATTTGTGATCATCGTGATTTGACTCGTGACCAATTAAACATATGACCAAAGGGTTCAAAGGCTAGTCACCAATCTAATCATTAGTCATAAAGGGTGTAAACCCATAGTTTTGATAAGATTTGAACGAGTTAGAAAGAGGTGAATAAAGGAATTTTTTTGATTTAATTAATGATATTAAAAATTAGTACATAATATTAATTTTACTTATAACTTTTATTTTTATGCTAGTGAGAGAATGACATATGCTATGTACAATATTTTAAAATTACTAAGGAATTTATAAGAATTTTTTTTTCTAATATCATTTTTTAGTTTTTAAAAATAACTTACAAGCACCAAGAGATTTATCTCTTAGTAAATCTTTAAAGGATCAAACTTTTTTTACTAAAAAGAGTTTAATTAATCACTCACTAATTTCTTGTAGATTACCAAGAAATTTTTAAGAAATTTATCAAAAAAATATATTGTTAGTAAATCCTTTAAAAATTTCTTACCGAAGTTAGATTTTGAATATAATTTAAAATTTAAATTTTTTTTAATTTTGTAATAATTTTTTTAAAAAATTATTTTTTGATAATATTTATTTTTGATAAAAAAGCTAATTTCTAATAGCAGTGATTACCGTTACATTTTCTACGGCTAGCGCTCAAAATCCCAAGCCATATTAGAGGTCTCAAAGCGTGGGCTTCTGCAAGGAATGAAATATATTTCCTATTTATTGATATTCTTAAAACTTTACACGAATATGCATGCAAAAGTACTGCTCTAAATCACCTGTCTACTCATGGCAGACTGTAGGATGGTGGCAAATTTCAATTATAATTAAGTTAACCAAATAATATAGTTTATCAAATATATATTTATATATATATATAATAAATATATATATATATATATAATTTAAATTCATTTATTATTAATTAATTTTAACTTAAAATTTTAAATTATAAATTTTAATTTATTAATCAATTAATTATATTAGTAAATAAGTTTAAAACGTAATAAATGATATTAAAACTTATCTAAATGTATGCTAAGTTGATGAATATAAAAAAATATATTATAATCAATTAAATTTTATTTAAATTTAAATTATATAATTTTAAATAGTTATTAAATTAATTTAGTTAGCACAAACCATTTGAAATGTTATAAATAATAAAAAATGTCTCCTTACCGCTAGCTTCGAATTGGAGTTAGACAAAAGATGGTAGCGTAAACGTCGTAGTTCGTAGTAACCTCCGGAAGGGATCCATGTGGACGGCACTGGAAGGCCGTAGAAACCTAAAGCTGGCAAATATCTCATGGCCGGCTGTGGGCGCCATGTGAGCTGTCCTTCATTTTTTTTTTCTTTTTTTTCGTGTGTGTCCAACTTTAAGTTATGTGGGGCCACTTCTCCGTACATCAAGTTACTCATTTGGGCCGGCAAAGCAACCGTTTGGCGGCCAAAAATCGCCCATGAAATTATATATATAAAAAAAATCTGTATACATTTCTCTTTGCAGATTTTTTTTTTTTTTTTTTGATAAAGACAAACGATCATACAAATCTAGTATGAATCAGTCCAGATACATCAGATTACAAATTTGAAATAATACAGGAGGACATGATTCACCCATTGTTCATATCCTATATCCTACATGCTGAGCCACGGTCGTTGCTGCTCAGTCAGCAGCCGTGTTGGCTTCACGAAAAACATGATAAATCTGGATAGAATCCACGTTCTGAAGCATAGTCCATATATCTGCTAAGATCGGATTGATGGATACATCAGAAGCTTTATCTTTCCGTATCCACTGAATGACAGTCATAGAGTCTCCTTCAATAACAAGACTCTGGGCTCGAAGAGTCTGCACCGCATAAGAAATACCTGCCCATGCAGCACAAAGCTCAGCCATGGAAACAGAGAAGTCCAGAGATCCAAATCCACCCGCCGCTATCATTTTACCCTGTGGACCACGAATGATGAAGGCCGAACCAGTAAGTCTACCGCGAACACTCCCATTAAAGTTGATTTTAACAAAACCTGGAGATTCATTCGTTAATGCATCAATGCAAAACCTACGAATAAACTAATATATAAGCAAATTATCACATCGTTCATATTAGAAACAATGAATAAAGATAAAAAAAATTACTCATAAAATTATATAAAAAAAAGTCTTTATACATAGCTCCGTTGTAATTCATCTGTGTATAAATTTATGCATTAGTGATATAGAATTATGAATAAGCTGTATCAAAAATAATGTACAAAACTTTTTCAATTGCCAAATTATGCAGCCTTGCAAGACTTTTGTAGCTATTTTGACGACGTTATCTCGCTTGTATAGCTCATATTCATGTCACGCTTCATCAATAAAGATAACTACGATGTCTTAATCTCTAATGAGATGAATCCTAAGCAAAAGGAAAAGTCTATTATGAATGCGCCGGTTGAAAGAAAAAGCGATTCGTGTGCATCTTCTACGTACGTTTTGGTACAGCCGCCTGCGCTGCGCTGTTCTCGTCAACGATATGCAACTGGATTCCCATGGTCGTAGCAATGGCATTAATTTATTCACCACAGCCGGGTCTAACCGGAACCTATGGGCATTTTATTTTTTCCCACTTTCATTCTTATTCTATGTAACGCTGAACTTTCTGGCCCATACGCAAATTTGCCGCTTCGTACCAATAAAATATTTATTTTAAAAGTTTTCTCTTTTAATTTCTTTTTTCCACTTAAGTTACAATGAACGCAGATATTTTGTATGGTATAATTATAAACATGAGAAAATTAAGATATCTATTGCATTCAAACTTTTTTTTTAAAAAAAAAAAATTAATAGTAGTATAAGAACAATAGGTGATGTAGAATCTTAAGCTAATATAGGATCTTACATTTTTGGCATTGAATTCTGATACAATTAACGCTTTGTTTGGATCTTAAGAGGGAAAGGAAAGGAAAAGTAAAAAGAAGAAAAGGGATAGAAGGGAAAGGAAGGGGAAGGAAGAGTTGTATTTATTTATTTTTTGTTTGGAAATGATGGAAGGGAAAAGAAAGGTAATATCAATTATCTTATTCGGATAGAGAGAAAAAAAAGGAGAAGAGTTATATAACAATTATATCCCTTCAAAATACGGAATGAACTGTGGGAGTGAAAAAAATGAAGAATAGAAAATGAAGAAATATTTTGATCTTTCAAAAAAATATGATTTAAAATTTTTGTCCTCCTTAACTTACCCTTCGATTTAGGGGTTAATAAATTTACCCTCGCTGATAAAGAAGGAGGAAACTGGTTACTCTCATTCCCTTTCTCCTCTTTCTTTTATCCTTCTCCCAAATAAGGTAACTATGACCTTTCTCTTTCTTTTTCTTTCTCTTTCTTTCATTTTCTTCTATCCAAACAGACCCTAATCTATATAAGAAAAGATAACCATTGTTAACTTTTTAAAATACTTCAATTGTCTCTTCTGAAGTCATGTCTTACACCACAACAATTAAAAAATTTCTTCAAGCAAAATGTTGAAGAAAAAAATCAAACTTTATTATTAATTATTTGATGACAATGAAGTACAACCATAACCTGTTCATATAATGCAAGTTGATTTCAAACCTAAGTCCTAATCAAAGAAAAAAAAAGTCTAAGCCTCTGTTTGGATGGAGAGAAAACTAGGGAGGAAAGAAAACTAGAAAGGAAAATAGAAGAGAAAATGAAATTTATCTTGTTTGGATGAAGAGAAAATTAGGGAGGAAAGAAAACTAGAGGAAAAAACAAAGGAAAAATAGAGGGAAAAAGTGATGGGCTCCATATAAAAGTTTTCTCTCCAAAGCCGGAAAGATTTCAGAGAAAAAACTCAAAGTGCTCTTTCATTTTTTTTTCATTCCAATATTAATCCTTCCAAAAAAATAACTGATGCATTTTTTAACCATCTATAATAAGGATATTATTGTCATTATAAATTATCAACTTTTCTTTTCTCTCTATTTTTCTCCCACTCATCCAAACAGAAGGAAAGAAAATATTTTCTCTTCAATTTTCTTTCCTCCCACTTTTCTTTCCTTCAGTTTTCTTTCCTCCTACTTTCTCTCCATCCAAACATAGCATAAAACTATTGATCCTAAAACTATTAACAGTATGGTATCAATCCTAAACCTAATTTAAACAAATCCTAAAATAATTAAAAAACGAAGTCCTATAAAAGTTTGTTTCAAGGATTTTTGATTTGATTAGTATTTTTTTTCTCTTGTCTAGCCTTCATTAGCTTCTCCTAACTTGAAAAATTCAGTTTCTGACAAATCCTTTGCCATACACCCTTCATAAAGGTCAGGGTTAGGCTTTTTCATGTCTTTTTTTAGTAATCCATAAGTGATCTTCAAAGAATTTATTCTTTTAGTGGACTAAGAACTTCTAATATCTATATTTGTAAGGAAAAATAATAGTCTTGTAAATGAATCTTTCAACTTCTAATAATGAAGACTTGGATAAGGATGGAAGTTGAAAATTAGTCTATTTATCAATGTCCTTACGATGGTCAATATAAGCAATTAACTCAGACATTGTGACAATTAAGCTCATCTACATATATCAAATTTAGTTCAAGAAAATGGGCATTATTATTTAGTTTCTTCAAAATTTTGAATTCTCTAAACCAATCTTTCAGCTACATCTATGTTACTTCCAACATTAATGATAAAAGAAACTTTCTAGCTATAGTATTCTATGTTGGAATGGAAGGCATTCTCTTGATAATAATCTATTTCTATTTCTTCTGTTTGGGATAGTAAGCAGAAAAGAAATAGGTACCTTTATATCTTATTAATCGTTTATTGATTAATAGAACTTGTAAGTTCAACAGATCCTTCGATAAGCTCCTCATCAGGAAAGTCTTAGGGTACTTCATAGATAGGCTCCTTGAGACTGCACTAATTTTAGATTGTAATTGGGTATTTATTTACAAAGTAGCCATATTTTTGTTACCCAAGACATCATACTTGTTTCATATCATTTTGACTAATTTGGATCCTTGTATATCCTTATTAGGTGTTTAAATTGATACTAAAGAGAGAGAATGAGTGATGGGATAGATAGAAATGTTGAACAACTAATTTAACCCCAAGCTTGGAGAGCCAGTGATCTATCCTACAAGGTGATAAACTTCCTTAGTTGCATAATTTGATGGAAGGTCTTATTAAGAGTTTATAGTCAATATAACACTAGCTCAATTTTGATGTCAGATCATAGGTCATGTTATAATCTTATCATGTAGTTTTCATCATGATTACTAATCCCATTCACTATAGCAAATTTATTGATCAGATCTACATATTCACGGACAATACTTGTACATGCTTAAGTTGTGAAAGCTTTTTTAAAAATTGATTATGATAATTATTGGGTGTATACTTTTTAGGATTCCTGCACATCAAAACTTAGATTTTGATAGGCTCATCATAAGTGCAAGTATGGCTGTCAATTATTTTTTAGAGGTAGCAATTTAAATGCAACTATGAATATGAGTTGTGCTCGGCACAAAGTTAGCGGGTTTGAAATAAGCATAAATGGGCTCAAGTTAAAAATAGGTTGATCAAAACACAACTACTAAATAAGGCGATAATGTCTCTGGTTAATCCATTAATTAAAAAAATTGACTCACAATTAGTCTGATTATTAAACGGATCAATTTCAACAACATAACCTACAACCCAATCACAACACTTAACCTATTTAATTTATCCAAGTTAATTTCATTCTTTAATTTTTCACTATTAATATCATTATTTTGTCATCATATAGTATCCAACGGATAGAAATAAATCGATGTATAATTTAAATTATGCAAAGTAGATATATAATTATTTTATGATTCAATTAATGTCAGATAAGTTATACAGGTTATATGGGTTAGATAGAGTAAAATTCTGATTTTATGTTATATTGGTTAAAAATAGGTCATGCATTTACATCCAAATATGACTTGATTATTAAATGAGTTATGTAAGCCATATTTATAACTTATATAACAATAGGTTGGGATCAGGTCTATATTTGTGATATGATTAATAAATATAGTAGGTTCAAGTTGACTCATTTACTATTGTATTCTTAACTTAATTCAGTCTATTTACGATCCATTGACACAAATTACTATCAATATTAATTTTCACTAGGTGTTACCTTATCCTTTGGGCTTGTTTTAATAAATTCAGCACCTTTTGATCTAGTCAGATTATACTAGTAAGATAGCCTTTAATAAATATTAATCATTTAATAAAAGTATCTAAATTTAGTCTGTTCCAAAAGTTAAGTACTAAGTCAAATCCTTCTATAGATATCTTCATTAGGGTCATGAACTCTTGGTTAGGCTATTAAAAGTTGTAAACTTTTAGTACTTTCATTATGTTATTGAACTGGAGTTAGAGTAGCATGCCAAAGTGTATATATTTGTGTTGAGAGGTTGCATAAACTGGTCATCACATTAGCAAACTATTACTCTATTTAGGTAATATGGTCTTAAGGACAAGTAGGGTTAGTTGTGCTACTGCCAGGATTTTATGTTGATATAGCTAGTAGAGCATGTTCATTATGTACTTGCATACACAACTTTAAGGCAATGATGAAGGATGGGTATGATGGGTATGCCATCAAAAAAGCCAATCAGTGGCGATGAAAGAGATGAAGAAAGAGAAAAAATGGAGAGCGGAAAAAGGATTGTCCCTAATCACGAGAATAAGGGTGGAAAATTGTCATTCCTACTCTATTCAAGCTTTATTTTTGCTTTATTCCTAATCTTATCCTTCTTAAGAAGGAGGTGGAAGTAGGAATGTCCTTACAAACTTGAAGAGGAAGCATAGCAGAGGGCCATGGATGGGTGGAGAGGTGATCATGGATGCTAGGAAACCACTAAATTGATTGAGATCCAAATGCCAACTATCAAGATTGCTTGAGATCCAAATGCTGAGTAGAGAAAGAAGTAGTCTTGTATTGTAGAAGAAATTAATGGTGACTAATTAGATCAAAGGACCGAGTCTAGAGTTATACTCTATGTCCTTAAGACAATTTCATTCCATACAGGTACTTACGATTTTGTGATGATTGTCTCCTAAGATACAACGTTCTTCTTTTGATGAAAGTAGCACTACTATTCACAAGAATAGCGAACCAAGAATGCTATACTCTCTTGAATTTAGAGTATACAAAATGCCTAAAAGAATTCGAATGGATTAGAATGCAGATGGAATGCCCTATTTATAGTCTAAAGTGTCTATTGAAAGCATCCTTATGGGCCTGATCTGCACCGTATGATCAAACTTGATTTGATCGGGTGTGATGAAGAGACCTGAACGAAGGGATTTTCTGCCTTTGATACGTTGATTCATTATCGTGATCTGATAATCACGCAATTAAGTTTGTGAATATGTTGTTTTAGCAATACGTTAATACATTGATCCATGGTTCGATGGCTTTTGATATGCTATTTCAGCGATCAACGATCGGGTGCTTGTTTCATAACCAACTGATTACAGTTGATCAATCAATCATAACCGATGGTCCATGATCAGCTTATCGATCAACATCGCTCTGGTCACTGCGATCAACCAATCCATCGCTTGATCTTAACTCTCTCATTGTACGATTTAGATTCAATCATTCTTGATCATTTGATCTTCATGATTAGAAAAAATTTTAAGGCTTCTCATTCATAAGTATGGGAAGAAGTTTACATATAAAGTGAATGAATCTTTTAAAAATTTTCGATGTAGGACTAAGGGTCATCAATTTCTTATTCAAAATAATGGATATTATAGACCCATTTCCCAATAATCTTTCATATGAATAAAAATTGAACTTAGATCAAAGATCATCAAAGGTTTATCCCCCCATAAAAATGATTTTAATGCAAATGAATATGCAGACACTTTATAGAGTATAATGGGATGAAGTTGTATCAAGATAGGTAGCTTGTGGCTTTGAACCTTCCTTAGTGAGTTGTTATCGAGTTTACTTGCTAAAAGTGAACATGATGTCTTGAACCTTTCAGCGTTTTGTGTAAACTAAGACAATAACAATCACACAACTTCTTTCCAAGCATTCTTTTGGTTCTCATGGTTGTGTTCATTTTGGCCCCGAACAACTCCTGGTCTCATGAGTGCTTCAGAGAATTAAACCTTAAAATTCTCATAGAATTGGCCCAGTTCACACTCACATAGGTGATTCTTATTAAGAGTATCCTGCTATACCCACAATGTTCATGTCATAAGAATCATTAAAAGCAATGCTTATCCTAGTACCTTTAGCAGGTAGCACCAATTATCATAGGAATGAGTAGGATTGACATCCTTAGTGCTATCAAGTCTCTTCATAATTTAGTTGTCCCTTTTGAACCTAGATCTTGGGATCTCCAGTCTAGGTTGGGTATCCACTATGAAGATTTTTTAGTTATAGGTTTTAAACCCATTCCCCTCGATAAACAGTTTACTTGATCTCTTGGTAACCCTTTGTTAATGGATCCGCTAGGTTTTTCTTTGACTGAACATAGTCAATAAAATTACACCAATTTCAAGTAACTGCTTAATGGTATTATGTCTGCGACGTATATGTCTAGACTTACCATTATACATCTTATTCTGTGCTCTGCAAATTGCCGATTGACTATCACAATGTATGCATATTGCAGACACAGGCTTTGGCCAACATGGAATATCTTCTAAAGGTTTCGAAGCCATTCTGCTTCTTCAGCTGCCTTTTCTAAGGCAATAAACTCAGATTCCATAGTGGATCGAGCTATACATGTTTGTTAGAAGATTTCCATGACACAGCACCTCCTCCTAAGGTGAATACATATCCACTTGTGGATTTTGTATCTTCTGTGTTAGATATCCAATTTGCATCACTGTATCCTTCTAGTACAGCTGGATATCTTGAATAATGTAATCCATAACTTAGGGTATATCGCAGATATCTTAATACCCTTATTAGAGCTGTCCAATGATTTGGACCTGGATTACTTGTAAATCTACTCAACTTATTGACAGCATATGCTATGTCAGGACGAGTGCAATTCATGACATACATTAAACTGCCAATTATACGTGAGTATTCCAATTGAGATATGGGTTCTCCAGTATACTTAGCCAAAAGTAGATTAACATCTACAGGTGTTTTCACCGGGCTAGTATCATACTTTTTATACTTATTTAATATTTTTTAATATAATGAGATTGAGATAATATTATTTCTTCAGATGTTCTAGTGATTCGAATCCCTAGTATAACATCTGCAACACCCATATTTTTCATATCAAAATGTTTGATCAACATTTTCTTTGTTTTAATCATTTCAGTATTACTACCAATGATTAACAGGTCATCTACATATAAGCAGATTATCACATACCCTTCAGACAGGGTTTTGGCATATACATATTTGTCACATTCATTTATTTTGAATCCATTTGATAACATAACATTATCAAATTTTATATGCCATTGCTTAGGTGCTTGCTTTAATCCATATAAGGATTTAACAAGTCTACACACCTTCTTTTCTTGTCCTGGAACAATAAATCCCTCAGGTTGTTCCATGTATATTTCTTCATCTAATTCACCATTCAGAAAAGCAGTTTTAACATCCATTTGATGAATTTCAAGATTGTTAATGGCTGCAAAAGCGATTAACATTCTTATAGATGTTATTCTACTTACTGGTGAATAGGTATCAAAGAAGTCTATACCTTCTTTTTGTTTGAAGCCCTTAGCCACTAATCTGGCTTTATACTTGTCAATTGATCCATCAGCCTTTAGCTTTTTCTTAAAAATCCACTTGCACCCTAAAGGTTTCATACCAGATGGTAAGTCTACCAACTCCCAGGTATGATTATGCATGATGGACTCAATTTCTATTATACAGCTTCTTTCCAAAAGGTGCTTCTGGATTAGACATTGCCTCTTTGAATGTCTGAGGTTCATCTTGTAACATATAAGTTACATAATCAGGACCAAAAGACTTTGCAACCTTGGTCTCTTACTGCGTCTGGGTTCATCTTCAGGATATTCTTCCTGATGACTACTACTAGCAGTATTATCATAAGTTCTTTTATTTGAACTTATTTCTAAATATATTTTCAAAAATGTTGCATTCCTTGATTCCATGATTGTATTTTTCTGTATATCAGTATATCTGATTTATACACAAGAAAGCGATATGCACTACTATTATGTGCATAACCGATAAATATACAATCAACAGTTTTAGGTCCTATTTTGACCTTTTTGGGGTCCGGAATAGCTACTTTAGCTAGACACCCCCACACTCTTAAGTAATTGTAAGAAGGCTTTTTTCCTTTCCATAACTCATATGGAGTAACATCCTTCTTCTTAAGAGGTATCTTATTAAGAATATGATTTGCTGAGAGAATTGCTTCTCCCCATAAATTCTGTGGTGTACCAGAATTTATTAACATAGCATTCATCATTTCTTTTAATGTGCGGTTTTTACGTTCCGCAATTCCATTAGATTGAGGTGAATAAGGAGCAGTAGTTTGATGAATAATGCCATGCTCTTGACAAAATTCATCAAAAGGTGCATCGTATTCACCACCTCTATCACTCCTTATGGCCTTAATCTTTTTCCAAGTTGATTTTCAACTTCATTCTTATAACATTTAAACATTCTAAAGCCTCATCTTTAGACTTTAGTAGATACACATAGCAGTATCTTGTTGAATCATCAATAAATGTTATAAAATACTTTTTACCTCCTCTAGTTTGAATTGACTTTAAGTCACATAGATCACTGTGAATTAAGTCAAGAGGTTCAGTATTTCTTTCAACTGATGGAAATGGTGTTTTTGCTAACTTAGCTTCAACACACACTTCACACTTGTAATGTGGATCGATTTCATGATTAGGTAATAATTCTAATTTCATTAATTTTCGTAATGAATTAAAATTCACATGTCCTAATCTATCATGCCATAAACAAGAAGAGTCAACCATATAAGCAGAAGAAGAAGCTTTATTCTTTCAAGGTTTCTGTGTACAGTCATTACATTCACCTTGAATAATCCATTATTCAAGTAACCCCTTCCTAAAATCCCCCTTTAGTGAGTACAAATTTATCAGACTCAAAAACCATCCTAAAGCCATGTTTGCTTAGGAGGGAGCCTGATATGAGATTCTTCCGGATGTCAGGGACATGTAGCACATCATTCAGTAGAAGCTCCTTTTCAGATGTCATCTTCAGAATTATGTAGAGTTACCCATGACCAATTTCTACCATTGATAGGAGTATATGATGAGAACATACTCTTATCAGAGCAGACATGTCTGGTAGCTCCAGTGTCGATGTACCACTCATTTGCTTTGTCAACCATGTTTGCTTCAAATACAACAGCTGACAGCATCATCTCGGATACCTCTTTGGATAGGGTTTCAGTAATGTTGACTCTTTCTTTTCTTTATCCTTGAAACGGCAGTCCTTGGATTTGTGTCCTTGCTTTACAAACAAAGCACTTTCCTTTGAATTTCTTTGGATTGCCCTTCTTCTGTTTAAAGCCTTCGCCTGGAAACTTGCGTTTCTTCTTCCTTCTATGAGGTTGGCCTTTGGCTCAGCAGGTTCCTCCTGCTTCTTATCTTGGCTCTTATTGTCCTCCTCGATCCTCAGGCGGACAATTAGGTCTTCAAGTCCCATCTCCTTCCGCTTATGCTTCAGGTAGTTCTTGAAGTCCTTCCATATGGTGGTAGCTTCTCTATGATGCAGCTACCTGAAATGACTCACTGAGAGACATTCTCTCTGCATGTATCTCATGCAGGATGATCTGGAGCTCTTGGACTTGCTCCATAACTGTTTTGTGGTCGACCATTTTGTAGTCTAGAAACCTTCCAACCACAAACTTCTTGTGTCCAGCATCCTCTGTCTTGTACTTTTGTCCAGGGATGCCCATAACTCCTTGGCAGTAGCAATACTACTGTACACATTGTACAGGGTATTGTCCAGACCATTGAGGATGTAATTCTTGCAAAGGAAGTCTGAGTGCTTCCATGCCTCCACCGCAGCAATGACTTGCTTGTCGGTCTCCCCTTCCTTCAGGACAGGCGGATCTTCATTCAGCACTCTGACCAGATTCAGAGTTGTGAGGTAGAACAGCATCTTCTGTTGCCACCTCTTGAAATCAGTGCCAAAAAATTTTGGCTTCTCGGCTTGAATGGTGTAGCAATCTGTAGCATTAGTGTAGAGCAAATTGTCTTAAGATTGTTGTGGTTCAGATGGTGGCTACCTAATCAAAGATGAGGCTAGAGTTATACTCTATGTCCTTAAGACAATTTCGTCCCGCAATGGTGCTTACGGTCAGTATGACGATTGTCTCCCAGGATACAACAGTCTCCTTTCTGAAGAAAGTAGCACTATTATTCACCATAACAACGAACCAAGAATGCTATACTTTCTTAAATTCAGAGTATGCAAAATGCCTAAAGAAATTCGGATAGATTAAAATGCAGATGGAATGTCCTATTTATAGTCTAAAGTGTCTATTGGAAGTACCCTTACGGGCTTGATCTACACCGTATGATCAAATTTGATTTGATCGGGTGTGATGAAAAGATCTGAATGAAGGGATTTATCTGCCTTTGATATGCTGATTCATTATCATGATCTGATGATCACACGATTAAGTTCATGAATATATTATTTCAGCGATACATTGATACGTTGATCCATGGTCTGATGGCTTTTGATATATCGTTTCAATGATCAGCGATCAGGTGCTTGTTTCGTAACCAACTTATTACTATTGATCAATCAATCATAACTAATGATCCACGATCAGCCGATCGATCAATATCTTTCTGATCACTGCGATCGACTAATCCATTGTTTGATCTTAATCCGCTCATCATACGATCCAAATTCAATCATTCTTAACCGTCTGATCTTCATGATTAACAAAAATTTGAAGGCTCCTGATGCTCCTTACGACGATGCATACGTGTAAAATGTGCCTACAAAGCGTTCATTGTGCCTTTTACACACGTGTGTGCACGTTGGTGATGTATGCACCACCTTTTGGTTCTCCACTTATGTTAAGCCCAAATTCATAAGTATGAAAAGATGTTTACATATAAGTGAATCAAGCTTTTTAAAATTTTTAATATGAGACTAAATGTTATCAATTTCTTATTCAAAATAATGAATATTATAGATCCATTTTCCAACACCTTGAACATTGCAGAATTTCACTTGAAATGAGGACAAAAACAAGTGATGGTGTCTTGAACCCATGGAGCAACAAGGAGCTTTTAGATATTATTATTACTTACAGCTTTTAGATATTATTTAAGTGTTAAACAAAATGTTAGCATATGAGATGGTTTTTTCAAAAGTTATTTTAATTAAAAAGAGTTTTTTCTTTCACGAGAGAAGATTCTTATCAGCGATGTTCTTTTTGGTACATTTTCTGCTCTTCTTTTCAACATTCTTTTTTTTCACAAGTCTTTCTTACCGTTACATCTAGAGTTTTCAATGCTTTATATAGTGATGTATTATTTGCATGCTTAAATAAAGTTTTAAAATTATTAATAATATTTAAAAAATGTTAACTTTATTTATATAGGTAATGTAAAAAATATTTTTTGATTTAAATCCTTTTAACTTTAATATATATATATATATATATATATATATTATTAGAATATCAATTTTATATTTAAACTACGGGTGTCATTGAGCCGAATCGAGTCGACACAGTGCCAAGCTCGAGCTTGACTCGATACTAAAATTTGAAACATAAAACTTGACTTGAGCTTGATTGAGTTTTTTATTTAGAGCTCAAACTCGAGCTCGATGAAATACTCAATATACTCAGCTCATTCGACTCGACTCAAATTTTTATATAAAATTTTTAAAATAATTTTTAAATTAAAATAAAATATGTTCTCAACTAAAAGGTAGGGTTTTTAGCTTTATATAGTTAGGATAATATTATAAATATGTATAATTATAAGGGTAAAATAGTAAAGTTATGTAAGTTCGATTAAGCTTACAAGTTTTTTGAGCCAAGTATTTTAATACTCAAATTTGACTTAATAATATACTCGAATAGCTCAAGCTCACTCTATAAGCAGTGAGTTGGTTTTGAGTTGAATTTGAGTTACTTGCAAGCTGTCTCGATTTAGTTACACTTCTATCTAAACCTAAATCAACTTGTTTAAAGAATTTAGGCTAAACTACATAATTAACCCTGTACTTAGGAGGTTGTGTCACTTTGATCTTTAAACTTTAAAAAATAAAAATAATCTTGAACTTTTTATTTTGTATCACTTTGATCCCTACCGTTAAATAGGGAAGATGTTGTTTATTTTTATCCTATATAGCAGCATACGTAGCAGCACATGTATCATCAAAGTGGCAAAAATAAATTTAAAAGTCATAACTAAACCGTTATTTATTAATTTAAAAAATATAAAATAATAAAAATAATCTCTTTCCATTTTAATTTATCCTAACTCATGAGTGCTCATGTACCGCTGCGCTACCCTTCTGAGTTAGGGCAAATTAGGGCGAAAAAAGATTATTTTATATTTTTTTTAAATTATTAAATAATAGGTTAGTTATGGATTTTAAATTTATTTTTATTACTTGGATGTGTGCTACTACGTATGCTATCACATAGGATAAAAATAAATGATATTTCTCTTATTTAACGATAGTGATCAAAGTGATACAAAATAAAAAGTTTAAGATTATTTTATAATTTTATAAAGTTTAAGAATCTTAAGTATAGGAGTTAATTATGTACTTTAGCCAAGAACTTAAAATAGTTTAGGAAAGAAGATGTACAAAAGTTTTTTTTAAGACTCTTTAGCATGAGGAGAATTTTTTTTTCTTCTCGTGATTACATTAAATGCAAATGGATAACCATTCCAGCTATGGTTCTAAAAATAATTTAAATTGTGTTTGACCCAGCTGTCAAGGATCAGCCGATGGGTCTTGAATCTTGATCCCTCTTGCATTGGCCGTTGACTCCCAGGAGTTATCTCTTCAATGCCTGCACGAAACAAGCTCTTGTGCAATTGGGAGGCAAAGGACTGCTTGGAGGAAAAGGTACGGGTTGGAAATGAAAGGACAGTGATGGATTCTTTTAGGCAGCGTTTGGACGCTGGAATAAGGTTGAAACAGGACCTATTTCAGCTTATTTTTTAAACATCATAAAAAAAAGAGAGTAGACTCATGAAGGCTATTTCAATAAATTCTCTTATTCTATTTTATTCTATGGTACCTCATGGAATAGCTCCTATTTCACTGTAGCTATTCTAGGGACACCGATAAAATTAAATTAAATAAATTTATTATTATGTCATTTAAATAAATTAAATAAATTAAATAAATTTACTTATAATATAATTTAAAATTAAATAAATTTATTAATTAAAAATAATAAATTAAGTATGTTATTTTTTTCTTTATTAATATAAAAAAATTTATTAAGTATGTTCTTATATTATTTTGAATAGTAATTAATTTATTACTTTTTATTAATAAATAATTTATTCAAGTTATTTAAAAAAAAATTGATAAACCATTTTCATTGGAAGGGTATCTTTGGAATTTTAAAAAAATTCTTCATCTATTTTACTAGAATACATATTTATTTCTATACCATTTAAATATCATTTAAAATAATACTGCATTAATTCACTGAAATAACATGAAATATTAAATTTTAATTTAAATAAAAATTTAAAATAATATAAAAAATTAATTATTTTTATCCCATTCCTGTTAGGCGTTAGCAATAGAAGTGCGCCGTATTTTTATTTTTTAATTTTTAAGGCACGAAGGTTTAGGGCTCAGGCATCTCCATTACGCACTACTCAGCAACGGATAGACGAGTTGCATTCGCAAAACCATGGGTCCCATCCCATGGGTTGGAGGCTCTCTAACCCCCTCCTAATCATCGCCTCTATTTCTACCCCTTTGGTCGCCCGTATGGAAAAAAACAACTCATTTATTTACTTGTTAACATCTGTCTCTCTCTTTCGAAGAAGAAGAAGAAGAAGGAGCCATGGGAATTCCACCCAACGCGATGCCCCCGGCCGTTGTGGAGGCCGTGGAGGAGATCATGAGGGTGTACAGGTCCCTGCCCCCAAGGCCGTCTATAGAGGAGGTGGAGGCAGCCATGGCCGTGATCAAGAGCTCGACTGCCGAAGAGAGCTCAGGATCGAGGAGGTGGGCAGGATGGAGAAGTCCCCCGACGTGCCCGAAGAGCTCTTCTTTGTGCTGCAGGAGGTGAAGAGGAACATGATCCAGCTCCAGAGCCTTGAGCAGAGGAGGGAGGCCCTGTACGTGGTGGAGCTCGACAAGAGGCTTCAGGTGTTCGACGCACTTATCCAGAGGGCCTCCAAGCTGGTCTCCTCTGAGGATGGTGATGGCGTCGATGAAAAGGAAGGGACAAAAGCTAGTTTTGGTGTGGTGGTTCCCGGGATTGATAAGGGTTTGCTCAAGAAGGGCAAGGATGAGAAGAAGGGGGACTTGGATGCTCCTAAAGGACTAGTGAATGTTCCAGGTGTTTCCCCTTTGAAATCTGAGATCCCATCTTCAGGTCAGATCGTAATTCCTTTTAATTCTCTCTCTCTCTCTCTCTCTCTCTCTCTCTTATACATGGAAAGTTGTTTCTTTTACTCTTGGATCATGTTTTTGATCTTTATGGAGGTTTATTGGTTGTTAAAAGTTTTTTTCTTTTAAAAAAATGGGATTTTGGAGGATCATCAGTGAAATTAGAACATAGAGATAAAAACCCAGATGCAAATTTTGAAGGGTTCCTTTTAGGGTTTTGTCTGCGATTTCTCCTTTACTTATTAAATCATCTCGGCCGATTCTGTTCAGATTGTTTCATTGACTTTGTTTCTTTGTTTCTCCAGTGTCTTGCAACATGTTGTGGGTATAACTGGGTAGGATGGTAGATTGGGCGTTGGACCAAATAACATGTCCAGTGACCAGTTTCCGTGGCACAGTTCTTAAACTTCGGGATTCCATGAGTGCTGCACGTGTTTGTTTTAATTAAATATTTGATGCCCCAATAGGTTGAACATCTTAAAGATTGGACAGAATATGGCCTTCCCCGCACATTAGTACATTTCATGTAGTATACTACCTAATCGAACATTTTCTTTCCTCATTAGAAGATGTCTTGTAGAATTAATTGCACAATCCATTGGTTGGAGAACTTGAACGCCAATGTAATGTGGACATGTGACTTCTTTTATTTGTTTTATATGTGTATATTAATGCTTCTGGTCTATTTATTGCTGGGTGTAGGCATCAGCAATTAGTAATTGTTGATGTTATTCTTTGGCTGTTTCGTTGGATAAGTAGAAGGCTTAATCAATCAGTATTGTTGATGATAGCGGTAATAGAAATAATTAATGGATCTGTCCTTGACTGAAGAGCATGTTCTGTTCAAAGATTCGATTCTTGTTCTTTAATATTCCATTGCGGTATCAATTAACTACTTAATCACCCAATGGTTCAACACTTCAAAGATTGTAGAGGGGAGTTACCTAGTTGATTTATCACAATCTTTCCCTCTTTCCTGAAACTTAACTTTCTTGCACCAGTACCCCAGCAAATGCTTAGGCTCGGAAATTTGATGTTTTATAGTAGCTATAACCCTTTCAAAATTCATTGTCAGATGAATTTGAATGACAACAGATATATTTAATTCTGAATGTCTCTTTAATATAGTTTGCGGGCAGTTTTTTTCTGGGTCGGTATCTAATGTTAGATATATCTGACGTTATCTAGTAGCTTTGTCTTTTGTTAGGCCAAGACTTCATTAGTATGGTTTGCTGGTATTGATAATATAAATACTTGATGGAGTGGTCTATCTCTCATTAGTCACATGTGGGTTCAAAGAGAGGTTGAGACTGGGGCAGTTGTTAACTGAAAACAACTTTTATTTTATAAAGTCATTCATGTAATGCTAGAATATTATATTGGAATTTGGAAATCTTTGTAGTGTTCTTACAGCAGCCTTCTTTATAAATGCTGACAGGTGGTGATGTTGATAAATTGAGTCTCATCCAAGTGGCAAGCTTGATTGAGAATAAAGCGAAAAATGGAGCCGGGGTTCTTGACCTTCGGGGTAAGTTGATGGACCAAATTGAGTGGCTTCCGCTGTCTCTTGGGAAGTTACAGGACATCACTGAGCTGGATTTATCTGAGAACCAAATCATGGCACTCCCAACAACAATTGGTAACCTAAGGTTCTTAACAAAGCTTGACATCCACTCGAACCAGCTGATAAATCTACCTGATTCGTTTGGAGAACTATCCAATTTAGTTCATCTTGACCTGCATGCGAACCGATTGAAATCTCTACCTGCTTCATTTGGGAACCTTACAAACCTAGTTGACTTAGACTTGAGTTCCAATCAGTTGTCTGTACTTCCAGAGATGTTAGGGAATCTAACACAATTGAGAAGATTGAATGTTGAAACAAATGAGCTTGAAGAGCTTCCTTACACTATCGGATCATGTACATCTCTACTTGAGCTCAGGTTGGATTTCAATCAACTAAAAGCCCTGCCTGAAGCGATTGGGAAGCTGGAATGCTTGGAAGTTCTGACATTGCACTACAACAGAATCAAAGGATTGCCCACCACAATGGCTTCACTTTGCAAGTTGAAAGAACTTGATGTTAGCTTCAATGAGCTTGAATCAATACCTGAGAACCTGTGCTTGGTCACTTCCTTGTGAAGTTAGACGCAGGAAGAAATTTCGCAGACTTGAGAGCATTGCCAAGATCCATTGGAAATCTTGAGATGCTGGAAGAACTGGATATAAGCAGCAACCAGATAAGAATATTACCAGAGTCTTTTCGACTTCTGTCAAGGCTAAGAGCGTTCCATGCAGATGAGACTCCATTGGAAGTACCACCAAGAGAAGTGGTCAAGTTGGGAGCTCAGGTTTGTGAAAATTGATCTCTGTACGTAATTTTGTTTCGGATCAGTGCTTTAATAGCTTGCCGAATCCTTTTCCTTAACGTATCCGTTTGTTCAACAGGCAGTTGTTCAGTATATGGCTGATTTAGTTGCTGCAGAGGGTGTCCGTTCTCGACCAGCTGAGAAGAAGGGTTTCTGGTTTTGGCTTTGCTCACTGTTCGGTCATCGCAGCAAGAAACACAACGGGGCATAGACTTTCACAAGGGCTTGAATCCTTCACTCCATGCAAATTTTGTGTAAAATATGCGTCCACAAGGTTCCTTTAATCTTTGTTTGTTTTGATGATCATCTATAATCATTCGATGTGACTTAACAATTCCATGTTGTAAACTTTGTGCAATCTTGCTTGCCTTTATGCAATCTTGCTTTTGCAAGCTTATTTATATACTTCTGATTGGATGTAATTTTAGAGTTGATTTACTCTACTTGCAGTCATGCTCATCTGTTACTTTGTCACTATGCTGTATTTTGTGCTCCTCCTAGTTTCTGTTGATAGCTTGTGAGTACTTTCTAGATGAGGCTTGCTCTTTTGAACTTCAGATTCTCCACGTAATGAAGCTTCTGGCTAGATTTGGTTTGGTGGCCTGCCATCACCGGGTACGAGTTTGGATGGCGGTTTGGGTGGGGATCACTGGAGGAATCCATTTGGCCAGCTCAACCAGAACTGGTTCCTTTCATGAGTCAAGATATGGTCTGATCTTTGGCAACAGTTGGTAGGAGGTCGTACTTTGGAAAGAGGCAAGGACTGGTTGGCAAATGTAGGAGGCCAGCTGGATGAACCTTTTTAAGTGGCAAGGCCACTGAGTCTGGACAGCTGGTGGTGCCTCTGCCCTCTTACATCAGCTGTTAAGTACGGAAAATACTCAAGTAACTTAGAAAAAATTTACTCAAAAAAAAAGGGAGAAAAAGTTGCACGGGAAAAGCCTGAAAAGTAGCTCTCCAGTTGTGTCATTGCCCGGCAGCCTATACTTGCCAACCAGTGAATGTGAGATTTAAATTACCTTAGCACGGCTCCTGAGATGCATAGTTCAATGAGCAAAGGATCAAGCCAAGAGAGGGTCAGATGTGGGGAACGTTTTATTACTATTGGACTGTGGAGCATGGCTCAAGTGTTAATTTTCAAAGCTGGAATAAATATATGGTGAAGGCTTACAATATGTTCATTTCAAATGTAAAACATTGTCTTGCCTGTCTATTGATGCATCTGAACATGGATCGACTGTATATTAAATGAAAAAAAAAGGATCAAAAGAGTATTTGCCATTTGTACTGCAACTTTTTATCCAGCCTACTAGGGTGGTCCAGCTCCAAACACTCTCCGGCCAAAGAAACAATATAAGACCATTTGTCTATTAAAAGGTGGAGCCTAGACCACATAATGAAAAAACCATCGACCGGACTTAGCCAGTCCATTGATGTTAGCCAAAACGGTACACCTTTCCATCATCACAATGCTGAACAACTACATATGAAAGAACTGAAGCTCACGCAAACTTTGGCAAATGGTAGTAGGATGATGAGGGGATAACAGTGTGGTGATATCATAAATGCAAACAAAAGCGTGATGGCTGCAAAAGCTGCGGTCCCTTGAGTGTTCCCTCTTTCCAAAACTACTACTTTTGTTCTGGTTTTGATCTCTTTTGATATCTTTTGTTCCTGTCCGTGTCGTTCTTCCTCTCTCTCTCTCTCTCTCTTCCTCATTTATTCTTTCTTGAGAAAAAGGAGAGGAAAACCTTCCCTAAAATTTCCTGAGGTGATAAAAAAATATGGTAACTAAGTTTAGAGTCTAGTTTTGAGATTCAAATTAAATTGTTGCCGGAATACTTTCCAGAAATCCATCTAGTCTTGCAATACTGTTATTTCTTTTTTAAATAAGATTTCCTCTCATTTCTATATATATAAAAATTGATCTTCTCATCAATTAACCAATTTAATTCCTATAGGTTTTATTGGAAGTGTAAGAAAGTTAAAATATACAGAAGAACCTTAATCCTAACATCAAAGGCTGAAATGCGATAAACGGTATGATTTATTTACCATATCAGTGAAATGGTTGTGTTTAAATTTTGGAATATATTTTCATGGGTTAACACCAACCATCTTAATCGATGGTGCTCTTGTACTTATGCTTAAAAATATTTAAATTAATCTTAAATCATACTTTAACCCTTCTTCAAAACAGACATAGTTAAATCTAAAATTGATCATCTTTTAATCCTTAAATCCGTACAGTTTGCAAATCTGAAAATGAAAGAGAGGAGAAGGCTATGAAATTCGCATAGATCCAAATACAAAAAGATTATTAGATTCTGAATTTAGTTATATTCAAATATATTTAAGTCTTGCTCTCTTTTTTTCCCTCCCTTCTTGCAACCTCCCTCCTCTCTCTCTCTCTCTCTCTCTCTCTCTCTATATATATATATATATATATATATATATATATATATATATATATATATATATACATACCTGATTACTATTAAAACTTCAAAAAGGATGCGAAGGTCATGCCTCCCTAGGCCAATATAACGCTTGAGATTTTTTTTAAGAAAAAAATAGTGAAGAAGAGTATTAGCTCAATTATAGTGAAGGCAATGAAATAAGATAAAACTAAAGAGCCAATTTTTTTTCTCATCCTTGTCAAAGAAAATAATTTCTGCCTCTATTCTATCTCTCTAGACATTGAATTTTTGTTTCATCCTCGCCTTATAAGGAATAATAAATCTTTATTTCACTCCATCCTCTTCTCATCTTATCTCGTACTGTCACGCCCAGACCCAAAAATTTTGAGCTAGGGTGACAACCCGCCGCATGCCGGGCATGCAAGGCGTCCCGAAACATGACACTGAGTTCAAGAAAAGCAACAACCTATATATCATTCAAGTCCATGACTTTAATACAATCCATAACTAAAGATTTGGGCTACAAGCCCTACACATAAGCATTACTAGGGTTACATCAACATATGAATCCACTTATTTTGAATAGAAGCTCCAACGAACCTATGGTTCCTTACACACCATAATAACATAGTCAAGCCCTACACATAAATACACTGGTATAGCAATAAGACAAAAATCTATATTTTATTTGAGTTGAGGTCCATCACTCCAACATGTTATTCTCAAATCTCATGGTCCTGTAGCAAAAACATTATAATATTTTTATGAGATTACACTCAGTAAGTAAACCATGTTATACAGTCAAATCATAGCAATCAATAAGCATATAAATGATCTGCATGCATAAACATTTCACCAATACTCAAACATGCAATGTAAGTAAACCCATTATATCATATGTGTCCCACGGCCCTGCAATGCCCCATAACAAAGGAGAGCCGCGGCGGCACATATAAATATAATTCAAATCCTTTGCACTCATCATTGTTGTATTATATATAGCAAATTATCAGTGCATATAAAGCATTCCAATTGTTATATTATATCATGTGTCCCACGGCCCTGCAATGCCCCATAACAAAGGAGAGCCGCGGCGGCACATATAAATATAATTCAAATCATTTGCATTCACAATCACTCCATTATGCAATGTAAGTATTATATCATGCGTGTCCCACGGCCCTGCAATGCCTCATCTGAGCACATCCTCTAGATGTGTATGGCCATAGCAAAGGAGAACCGCGGCGGCACTTATGAATATAATACTAATCATTTGCATCCATAACCGTTCAATTATACTATATAAGTAAACCCACTGTTTATACTCTCAATGGTAACTGTAAATGTGACCCACGGCCCTGCATATCTCAATAATGTACCAACAGGCATCCCCCCTACTGAAGTAGGATCGAAATGCCATAGTATACTAACAAGTATCCCCCCTACTGAAGTAGGGTCGAAATACCATAATGTACCAACAAGTATCCCCCCTACTGAAGTAGGGTCGAAATACCATAATGTACCAACAAGTATCCCCCTACTGAAGTAGGGTCGAAATACCAGGGTATGACATGATAAAGGAGAACCGTGGCGACACATAACAGTACCTCACATCACATGCACTCATCATATCAATAACAATACAATATTGCATAAACAGTGGATTATACCTACTGAACAATTGCCTGTAATACATCACATCAATGTCATAATAACTGCATCTCTCATGCATAGCAACTGCATCTCTCATGCATAGCAACTGCATCTTTCATGCATAATAACTGCATCTCTCATGCATAGCATCCACACATGAAATCATAATACATAAACAGCCATGTATTCATAATATTCATCTACTTACAAATTTAGCCAATAACAATTCTTCATATCACAATTCACAATTTAACTACGCATATCCTGAAATAAATTATTTAATAAACTGATAACTGGCTTACTTACCTCAGTACGCAATCCAACAGGTATAAATAAGCTAGTCAGATGTCTGAGCACCTACAGGATTATTTACACAATTAATTGATTAGCAAGGAATATTAAAATGACCCTTAGAATTTTACCCAGACTAGTTCACGGGCCCTACTTTGGGCTCGAATATCTCCCACTACACACACCCGATTGGGAAAGTAAAAATACCCCAAGAAACTAGAATTCACCAAGATTCTAGCTATATAATTATTTTTCTAATCCTGGCCCGTTACAGGGCCCAAAATCCAGCCCAAATTCTCAATGTTACACGGCCCAAAAGGCCTGAACCGGCCGGCCCAGCCGGCCCGGTTCAAATCCAAGCCACCCGATCCAACCCCGCTCCCCTGTTTCGCCCGAAACAGGGGACAGCCTCTGGCCGGCGGCCAGGGCCGCCGCCGGCCTAATCCCATCCGGCCCGGCCATCGGAGGCCGGGCCGGAGCCGGCCGCGGCGGCGGTCGGCCTCCTTTCTCCCTCCCTCACTCTCAATTTTCTCCTCTCTCTCTTTCTCTCCGCTGCTCCCGCGTGAAATTCTCCGCGCCGGCGTCGCATCCGGCTAAATTGGGGCCGGTCCGGCCGTCGTTGGCCGAACCAGAGCCGGCCGCAGCGACGGTCGGCCTCCCCACACTCTCTCTTTCCTTAATTCTCTCTCTCTCTCCTCTCTCTGTGGTTCTCTTTCTCTCTCTCACGCTCCCTCTGTTTCATGCTCTCTCTCTCTCCCGCTTGCTCTCTCTCTCTCTCTCCGCTCTCTCTCTCTCTCTCTCTCTCTCTCTCTCTCTCTCTCTTCCGGCTATCTCTCTCTCTCTTGGGCTCTCTCTCTCTAGATCAAGGGATTACCTGATGGAAGCGGATGCCAGGATGATGGAGGGAGTCCCCCCCTCCATCATATAAATAATTCCCTACGCAACGCTTCAGCCCAAGGACTCGGAAACCCATCAGACGTGACTCGAGAATCCAAGCGACATACAGGGAACTTAAATGTCATAATAACACTAGGTGGCATCCCAATTAATACCGAGAGTTATCCTCCCTACAATTAAATTACCGGGGGTTTACATTCTCCCCTCCTTATAAAAATTTTGTCCTCGAAATTTGCTATACATCCAATAGAATACCAATCCAAACTTTCTATCTCATAATCAGCTAAAATTCATTCAAAGTCACCATATGTAATAAGATACAAATAATTGTGGATGTTTCTTTTTCATTTTCTTCTTAGACTCCCAGATAATCTTCCCCTCAGAATAATTACTCCGCTGAACTTTGACATAAGGAATACTACACCTTCTCAGAACTTAGATCCTTGCGGTCCACGATGTACACAAGATGATCTTCATAAGTCAATTCTTTCTTAAGCTAAATTGGTTCAAGTTCTAACACATAACGGGGTTTTGAAATACACCTCCTCAGTCATAAAGATATGAAACTCATTGAACACCCCAAAGAGTAATGAAGACAGTGCTAAGCTATAAGCCACCTCCTATTCCTTGATTAACATCTCAAGTAGCCCAATAATTGAGGACTCAATTCACCTCTAAACACAAATCTCATCATGTCATTAGTTAGTAAATTTTCCAAATGATCTTCAACCTGAAATTTCAAATCTTTCTGTTTAACATCAACATATAACTTTTCTCTTAACTCTGAGCTACATGAAGCTGCCTTGATACTTTCTCATATTTGTTAAACCAGCTCAGTAATCAAAATTTTCTCTCTCACACTTCATCTCAATAAAATTACACCTTATATCATAGACAATAAAATGAATCCATTTGAATGTTGGCTTGGTAATCATTAAATAAGCAATTTCACTAAGGGTAAGAAACTATACCAAGCACTTTCTAAATCCATCACAAGGCTCACAGTATAACATCTAAAATCTTATTGGTTTCTGCAGTGGTCTGTTACATGTATAATGTCTTCCATACTTAGGGTTAGCAACATATCAGGTACTCTCGATTCCTTGATAAGACAGTTCGAAATTCTTGTGAATTAGATATAAGATAATTTTCTTTCAATGCTCTCTCAACTCTTGAATAGTTGAACGTACCATTAATCATTACGACACTTATATCAATCATCATAATATACTTGGTTTCACTCTTGAATACTTCAAGCTAACATCAATGAACATTATGATAATCATTTAAGATATCCTTCATAATTATCGTAATTAAAATTCATTTTCTTTGAATAATAGTGTCATCACTAATCATCACTAATCATCAGTATAATTAATTTATCTCCTTCATATTTATCAATAATACCACCATAACCAATCAATTTCTCTTTAAATAGGTCAGTTTATTCTCAATGAATATTATAATTTAAGTGATTCAAATCCATGAGTTGATTATTTTGTTACCAATGACTATCAAAATTATCTATAGATTATGTAATGTCTCATTCCATAACATGACCAACTAATTCAAACCCTTCGAATAACTCAAAGTGACCTCACTGATCTAGCTCAGATGGATACATGACTTATAAGATCAATTAAGAATGAAAATGCACTTACCATCCAAAAGACATAATTAGAAAATTATAGTGATCTCATCATGACTTGAAAGGGATATAACATGTATCCTTAACCATAATCCATAATTGTTAAAATCATCTCCCTCCTTTCTCCTTGAAAATAGATATGCCACTCATGGCTGATTGATAATTTATCCATCCAGACTCGAATTTAGAAAGTACTCAATTATGATTAATCAAAAACATGTAATTAACTATTCCATTCCCAAAATATCATCAATATTAATCATCCCTATAACCAGCAGATGAGTTCATAATCTTACAATATCAATAATGTAAGTTCTACAATTAAGATTCATTATATTCATCTACATTCAAATTCAGATTTAATACCTCAAGATCCATATATCAACTCAATTGCAATATGGACATAATGGTGTTTAGTTATATTAGTCATCAATTGCAATTTTTTCACTACTATGTTTATTCCATATATTCATCTATCTTTTATGAATATCCAATTAACATTTCATCTCCATATTATTTAAAAGTCTGAAATTGCTACGAATCATTTCCAACAAGTTTGATGGAGCTAAAACCTCTAGAAGCCCATTGACCTCCCCACTGATCAAGGCTACCAGCTAGGGAGTCCACATAATATTATTGACTTGCGATGGTTCATTCTCAATTCCTATCAAACTTGTAATTCAATTAATATCTTGATAAACTTTAAATTTTAAGCTCCCAAAATATAATTCCTGAAATTCCTTTAAAGTCATAATTGTCTCAATGTCATCCAAGTATTTTGCCTAGAGTCTCATTATGCATATATCCCTAAGATCATAACCTGGGTCTTGTGGGTTATGGGCCCACCATGCTTCCGCTGTGCACTCTGATGCTGCATGTCCTGCATAGACTGCGCCATACTCGAGAGAGCTTGAAGCATCTCAGACTGGAATCGCTGGTGCTCAGTTCCTACTGGGTTGGCAGGGGCCATACCCCCAGTAGTTCCTTGACCCACCGGCTGATCAGCATTACCGGCCAGAGAGTCCCCCTCACACAGTTGGCTCCTAGTATGGCGAGCCATAATTATTTTCTAATAAATTAGATGTGGTTAATATCATCATAAACTAATGTGTCAGGTGTCTCTAAGTATAATGTCGTCAGAATATGTTCTCTCCGTGTTATCATGTCAATATGTCTGTGTCCCTAGGGTCATAAGTTCTCTACCGGTTATCATGTCAGTATGTCCATGTCCCTAGAGTCATAACTGTTATCATGTCAATATATCTGTGTCCCTAAGGTCATAACCTAGTGCTCTGATACCATAAAAGCTGTCACGCCCCAGACCCAAAAATTTTGAGCTAGGGTGACAACCCGCCCCGTGCCGGGCACGCAAGGCGTCCCGAAACATGACACTGAGTTCAAGAAAAGCAACAACCTATATATCATTCAAGTCCATGACTTTAATACAATCCATAACTAAAGATTTGGGCTACAAGCCCTACACATAAGCATTACTGGGGTTACATCAACATATGAATCCACTTTATTTTGAATAGAAGCTCCAACGAACCTATGGTTCCTTACACACCATAATAACATAGTCAAGCCCTACACATAAATACACTGGTATAGCAATAAGACAAAAATCTATATTTATTTGAGTTGAGGTCCATCACTCCAACATGTTATTCTCAAATCTCATGGTCCTGTAGCAAAAATATTATAATATTTTTATGAGATTACACTCAGTAAGTAAACCATGTTATACAGTCAAATCATAGCAATCAATAAGCATATAAATGATTTGCATGCATAAACATTTACCAATACTCAAACATGCAATGTAAGTAAACCCATTATATCATATGTGTCCCACGGCCCTGCAATGCCCCATAACAAAGGAGAGCCGCGGCGGCACATATAAATATAATTCAAATCCTTTGCACTCATCATTGTTGTATTATATTATAGCAAATTATCAGTGCATATAAAGCATTCCAATTGTTATATTATATCATATGTGTCCCACGGCCCTGCAATGCCCCATAACAAAGGAGAGCCGCGGCGGCACATATAAATATAATTCAATCATTTGCATTCACAATCACTCCATTATGCAATGTAAGTATTATATCATGCGTGTCCCACGGCCCTGCAATGCCTCATCTGAGCACATCCACTAGATGTGTATGGCCATAGCAAAGGAGAACCGCGGCGGCACTTATGAATATAATACTAATCATTTGCATCCATAACCGTTCAATTATACTATATAAGTAAACCCACTGTTTATACTCTCAATGGTAACTGTAAATGTGACCCACGGCCCTGCAATATCTCAATAATGTACCAACAGGCATCCCCCTACTGAAGTAGGGTCGAAATGCCATAGTATACTAACAAGTATCCCCCCTACTGAAGTAGGGTCGAAATACCATAGTATACCAACAAGTATCCCCCCTACTGAAGTAGGGTCGAAATACCATAATGTACCAACAAGTATCCCCCCTACTGAAGTAGGGTCGAAATACAATAATGTACCAACAAGTATCCCCCCTACTGAAGTAGGGTCGAAATACCAGGGTATGACATGATTAAGGAGAACCGTGGCGACACATAACAGTACCTCACATCACATGCACTCATCATATCAATAACAATACAATATTGCATAAACAGTGAATTATACCTACTGAACAATTGCCTGTAATACATCACATCAATGTCATAATAACTGCATCTCTCATGCATAGCAACTGCATCTCTCATGCATAGCAACTGCATCTCTCATGCATAATAACTGCATCTCTCATGCATAGCATCCACACATGAAATCATAGTACATAAACAGCCATGTATTCATATATTCATCTACTTACAAATTTAGCCAATAACAATTCTTCATATCACAATTCACAATTTAACTACGCATATCCTGAAATAAATTATTTAATAAACTGATAACTGGCTTACTTACCTCAGTACGCAATCCAACAGGTATAAATAAGCTAGTCAGATGTCTGAGCACCTACAGGATTATTTACACAATTAATTGATTAGCAAGGAATATTAAAATGACCCTTAGAATTTCTACCCAGACTAGTTCACGGGCCCTACTTTGGGCTCGAATATCTCCCACTACACACACCCGATTGGGGAAGTAAAAATACCCTAAGAAACTAAAATTCACCAAGATTCTAGCTATATAATTATTTTCTAATCCGCCCAAAATCCAGCTCAAATTCTCAATGTTGCACGGCCCAAAAGGCCTGAACCGGCCGGCCCAGCCGTCCCGGTTCAAATCCAAGCCACCCGATCCAACCCCCGCTCCCCTGTTTCGCCCGAAACAGGGGACAGCCTCTGGCCGGTGGCCAGGGCCGCCGCCGGCCTAATCCCATCCGGCCCGGCCATCGGAGGCCGGGCCGGAGCCGGCCGCCGCCGCGGCCGGCCTCCTTTCTCCCTCCCTCACTCTCAATTTTTCTCCCTCCCTCACTCTCAATTTTCTCCCTCTCTCTCTTTCTCTCCGCTGCTCCCGCGTGAAATTCTCCGCGCCGACATCGCATTCGGCTAAATTGGGGCCGGTCCGGCCACCGTTGGCCGAACCAGAGCCGGCCGTCGCTGCGGCTGGCCTCCCCACACTCTCTCTTTCCTTAATTCTCTCTCTCTCCCTCTCTCTATGGTTCTCTTTCTCTCTCTCACGCTCCCTCTGTTTCACGCTCTCTCTCACGCTCGCTCTCTCTCTCTCTCCCGCTTGCTCTCTCTCTCTCTCTCTCTCTCGGGCACTATCTCTCTCTCTCTTCCGGCTATCTCTCTCTCTCTCTTGGGCTCTCTCTCTCTAGATCAGGGGATTACGCCAGGATGATTGAGGGAGTCCCCCCCTCCATCATATAAATAATTCCCTACGCAACGCTTCAGCCCAAGGACTCGGAAACCCATCAGACGTGACTCGAGAATCCAAGCGACATACAGGGAACTTAAATGTCATAATAACACTAGGTGGCACCCCAATTAATACGAGAGTTATCCTCCCTACAATTAAATTATCGGGGGTTTACACGTACTATCCCGAGTGACATATGAATTTTTAAGTAAATATTATGAAACTAATTTTATAGATATGAAATATATAATAGCCTTATATTACTTAGTTGTGAGACCAACGGGATAGGAATGGAGCGTAGAAGGATAAAAATATACTTATTCCCATCATCATTTCATTTTGATTAGCAGAAACAAAAATAATTTTCATTTTCTTCTCTGTTTCTATAAAAATTAAAGAATTCTCGTCTCTAATGAGATAGGATGAGATGGTCTCTGCTTTGCTCATTGAGATTCCATATCTACCCAATTACTACATGTTCCCACATTGATACAAGAAAGTTACCAGATTACAAAAGAAGAAAATTAGTCGCACTATATAATAATAAAGTAGGCTATGATAGTTTATTCCAAAAACATTTCATTATGCGTATATACCTTAAACATGGTTAGATAAATATATGATGCAAATATTTATTTTTTATATTTTAATTTTTAAAATCCTAAATATATGAGATTTTTCTTCTAATTTGTTTGTGTATACAAATTATAACGATACATACAGTAACATCAAATTTTTTATCCAACTAAAAATTGTTAATGAGAGCACACGACACGCCAAATTTATTAAAAGAAGGCATTCTAATATTTTAAAAAATAATAAATAAATAAATAAAAGTAGAGAAAATTACAAAAGAAGTGCAAGCAAAGAACTCTAAAACCTACCATGGGCCTTGTTGAGGGGTAAAATCGTTATCGCGTTAATAATTGTGCAAGAGATTAGGATCAACCCAGAATCCTGGCTCTCACTGGCTGTGCGATGCCCGCTAAAAATGAGCTATCCACCATACCTCGGTCCTAGCCGAGCTATTCACCGTGCCTCGCCAGCCGAGCCATTCGTTGTGTCTTGCCAGCCGAGCTATCCACCATACCTCGGTCCTAGCCGAGCTATTCACCATGCCTCGCCAGTCGAGCCATTCGCCGTGTCTTGCCAACCGAGCTATCTACCATACCTTGGTCCTAGCCGAGCTATCCACTATACCTCGGTCCTAGCCGAGCTATTCACCGTGCCTCGCCAGCCGAGCTATTCGCCGTGTCTTGCCAGCCGAGCTATCCACCATACTTCGGTCCTAGCCGAGCTATTCACCATGCCTTGCCAGCCGAGCTATTCACCATGCCTCGCCAGCCGAGCTATTCACCATGCCTCGCCAACCGAGTTATCCTTATACCTCGGTCCTAGTCCGAGCTATTCTTGTCCCGGCTAGACCCGGGCACTCAAGCACCTCTGCGGAATCCAGCGCGAGAGAGTTTAAATCCGTAAGATTCCAAACAAAAATCACACCCGAGAGTAGCCTAGAGCCTTGGAGCCTACACAATCGCCGAATCTCAAGACATCGACCAGCTCTTTCAGCCGTCGATTCTCTAACCAACAAGATACGAATCTTACTGACATCATAACAAACTGGATTCGAATCCTAACAACTTTCGGACCCACGACGCCTCCAAGGAATCAGGTGATCCTCTATAAATACGATCATCTTCCAACTTCTCAGGTATGCGCACTTGTTTTACTGGCTCACTCTTCATCTACCTCTGCTCACCCCTTCTCGCCATTAACGCTCCGCTCGGAGCTCTCGAAAGGCCACCCTGGAGAGACTCTTCAGCGAGTGCCTTCTCATCATATTTGTTGATCGCTGATCTCCGCTGACTTGAGCGTTGGAGGTCTTCCACAGAGGGCCACCCCTAACGCCTCTCGTGTGAGGACTGTTTTGCAGGTCCGCTCAGGAGGGAGCCCACTCTAAAGCTCGATCGCGTCCGAGTCGGAGGACAGATTTCAGCAGCAACAAATTGGCGCTAGAGGAAGGGTCCTCAAGTCCCATAAACTTGTGATCCAAGAGATAAAGGTCTCGATCTTGAAGAGAATCTCTCCCATGGCCAATCGAAGAAAGGCTACTTCTGAAGCCCCGGACCATGTCGCCTTCCAAAGACCTGATCCGGTGAGCAGTGTAGCACCGCCACTACCACCGGCTGAGACTCCATCGCCACCAGCAGCCCCAGTGATCCAGGACCAGTTTGCCTCACTGGTCCAGTAGGTCCAAGCTCTGGCCCATCTGGTCTAGGGGTGCTTTGAAGCTCCCCGTCCAGCTACACCTGCTCTGCACCTTCTTGAAGAGAACGCGGCCCCTGTTCATCCAGCGATCTCTTCTTCCAGCCCGCATGAGGTTGCTGTTGGCCCAGATGACAACCCAAGAGGGGGGGGGGTGAATTGGGTTCTTTAAAAATTTAGCCTTTGAAAAATTGTTTTGCTTAAGATGAATGAAAATAAATGCAGTGTAAATATAAAGTACAACAAATAAAACAGAGATAGAGATAGAGACAATGGAGCACGGCAAACACAAAGATTTTATAGTGGTTCGGTGTATCCAACACCTACGTCCACTCCCAAGATCCACTTGGGTCCACACTATAATCTCCTCGATTACAGCCGAGTTGTTTTACAAGTTCACAACTCAAACTTGTTGTTTTACCCGGGATCACAACGAACCCAGCTGGTTTTACGGGCTTACCAGCACACAACCCAAAACTCAAGCTAAACTAGCTTGACCCGAGGTTAACAACCTCCACTAGTTCAATCCCCTTTGATTGAACTAGGCACAAACAAGTATAAGAATGTTTTACAAATTCACAGCTCCTTAATGAGCAAATATTCAAAGAAAAGTAAATAGGTTTAGAAAAGCCTGGTTTGAAGTTGTTTGGCTTTGAGCTTTTCTTCTTTTCTTCTTTTCTCTTCTCCTTGCTGGGTTGAATCAAGCCTCAGCTCCGATTCCTCACAGTAGATGCAGTTGAGAAGATTGAAAAGTTTGAGAATCCTCCGATTTTTCGCTATTTGAACGGCTTGGATTCTTCTTTGAGCTTTGTGGAGTGGAAGGTTTTGAATTTGAAAACTCCTCTCTTGGATATAAGGCTCTAGACTTTTCGGATTTTGATTTTTGATCTTTTTCTATCCGTTTCTCTCTTCTTTTATATCTTTTCTTTTTTTTCAAACGGTTGTTTTTTCCCTTTTTATAGATTTTCTTTGATTCATTTTTGGGTGGAAATCTAGCCGTTGGAGTGTACCTGGAAGGATTTTCATTCATAAAAAATAGCCGTTAGATGTCAGAAATCAAAAATATTACCGTTAGAGCTGATCTGGCATTTTTGATTTGTCCAGGTGGGTTGGAGTCGGCTCCAGCTTTTCAGGTGTCGGCTCCAGATCATTTTTCCATAAATAGTAAAATCTGAGTTCGTCGTGGAGTCGGCTCCGCAAAAGTAAGTGTCGGCTCGCCGTCGTCAGGTGTCGGCTCCCGAAACTGTAGGTGTCGGCTCCAGGATGCTCAGAAAATCAACGTTCTGTCCCTGCATCGGAGTCGGCTCCAGACACTAAGTGTCGACTCCGAAACCTTAGGTGTCGGCTCCGAAACTCTAGGTGTCGGCTCCAGGTTGTATCAAAAATCAGATTAAAATTGAATTGGCCATGGGGTCGGCTCCAGACCTAGGTGTCGACTCCGAAACTTTGAAATCTCTGATTTGTATTTGATTCAAAATTCATTTCTTAATTCCTTTAAATTGATCAAATAAATTTAAGTCCTGAAACACTTATAAAATCCATTAGTAATCAATAAATATACTCAATTCCTTTATTAATCATCAAAATCAATGAATGGATCAACAATCTCCCCCTTTTTGATGATTATAAAAACATTGAGTATATGCATAGAATTCTTAAATTAAAGAGAATATCAAGGAAGTGATCTTTACAGTAAGCTCCCCCTGAATAAGGTAGCTTCTCTTATGAAGTTCAAATTCAAATTATTCTTCCTCTTACTTTACACATTTGGTACTTAAGATTTCTTTGTGCATAGACAATTCAATTTGATTATTAATCCATATCAATAACTCAATATCATATTAATCAATTAACATTCTCAACTTATATAATTCTTTCCATATAATTTTCTCCCTCTTAATGCATATACAATCCTAATTCTCTCCCCTTTTTTGTAATCAACAAAAAGGTAAAGAATATTTTACTGCATCAAAGATAATCAAAATAATTTCATAACAAAAGTCAAATATTACATAAAAACTTTTCATTCATTAACATAAGCTTCACTACATCAACATATTGTCAAGTATTACATAATTCTCTCCCTCTTTAAACTTCATTACATTAACTTCATTACATCAAAATGTAAACAACATTTCAACAAGATTAAACATACTACATCAAAAGTTCTTTCTAACTATTCTTGTTAAATGGTCTACTATATTTTTCATTCCATCACATTGAAGTCTAACATAATCTTTTAGTCTCTCATCCACAAATGTGCAAGCTGTTGTGATTTTGTCTTGAAGTTCGGCGTTGCACTTTGAATAAGTTTCACCATCTCCACAAATCTCTTTAAGCTCTTCAAAGATGTTCTTCAAATCACCACTTAAAGATTCTGCGGAGGAGTTGAGAGTTGATTCAATCTTTGCAATCCGATCATCAAGGGAGTAAAGTGATTCTTTTAAATTCATAAATTTACTGTCAAACTCATCCTTCTGAGCTGCAAACAAACTTTTTAATTGCTCCATTTGAAGGTCTGAGAATCCAGTCGAAGAAGTGGATGGTTGATCATAAACTGTGCAGGTGCAGGAGCAGGAACAGGAGCAGAAATGGGACTCCTAGGCTGTGGAGAAGGAACCCTAAATGATGGTCCAGCCTCGCAAGGCTCAGAAACTCTCGGCATAGGGGCTCTTTCATCTAGGTGTCCTTTCCTATCCCATTGTCCATTCACCTTGACAAAACCCATCCGATGCAATGTAGCTAAGCTATAGTAATCTGTGTGCCTTAGGTTCTTGGAAAGTTCATTCTCTTGAATTATAACCCCTTGGCTCTTGAATACCATAGTTAGTACCATTCCATACGGTAGGGATGATCTCCTTTTCCCTCCAGCTTCTGCCATATAAAAAATCATCATTGCTGCCAGATTGATCGGCTGCCCAGTTAGAACACTGTCCATAACACAATGTCTCGCTCCGAGACATACTCAAACCGACCAGTTTTTGGAAACAAGATCCTACTGCATATTTGTGTAATAATCTCAATTCTAGGGGTAGTTGATTGGCTCTAATTCTTCAAACTCAGTTACATCCCTTCCTAACATCCTTGAAAGGGCTGCTGACCTATCACTATGCATGTCAGCTGCTAAACCAGTGATCGGGATGCTGAGGAGGTTTCCGAGCTTTTGAAAGGTGAGATGAATCCTTTTCCCTTTAACATTGCTTACTAAACCTCCATCCCCTCTAGCCAAATTGAAATAGAATTCTTTTACTAGGGCTGGATAGGTAGGAACATCAAGAGAACACAGCTTATCCCAGCCCATTTCCTTCAATTGTCTCCCGATTGAAAAACCTTCGGATTCAAATAGGTCAAAATCGATTTTTCTACCCATTGTGATGACTCTATCAGCTAGGGTATCTACCTTTGTGGAAGATGTGTTGGGGTTGTCAGAATCTGTGGACGAATCGCTGCTTGGAGTCGGCTCACGAACGGGACGACGTGCGGACCGCTTTCCCGTAGTTACCGGCGCTCCAACCACTGATTCTCTCCTTTTGGGTGCCATTTGATCTTTGGAAAGGTTCGATTTGGATGGAATTAGAGATGGGGAAGTTTTGGAAAAATTTTGGAAGAGTTTGGTTAGGATTTGAGAAAGTGATGAAGTGACGAGGTGTCGACTCTGCCCTAATAAATCAACTTTGATTCCCAGGTGTCGACTCCCGCAAAGTCGGGTGTCGACTCCAAATCGCTAACACAGTCAGCGCTCGAACTGGAGTCGGCTCCGAATTCACAGGTGTCGGCTCCAAGGTCAGGGACCGAGAGCGACACAGTCAGAGGTGTCGACTCCTCATTCTGAGGTGTCGACTCCAAAGACAGTTTCAGCAAAAATATATGAAATTCAAATGACTGAAACTCATCAAAATAAATTTTATAAAATTTTGATAAAATTTTGGAGTATTAAGGATCAAATAGCTCAAATGACTAGATAATTTGTCCTTAAAATAGTGAAGGGAATATCAAGAAATTGATAGAAATTTAGATTCTCATTCCTTAATGTATCAAAATCAATCCATAGGGTCACATATCCCTAATTCACCTCTAAGATAACAAAATCTTCTTCACTCAAAGGTTTTGTAAATATGTCAGCTAATTGTTCTTCTGTATTAACATATTCAAGACAAATTTCATTATTAGCTACATGTTCTCTTATAAATGATATCTAATTTCTATGTGTTTTGTTCTTGAATGTTGAATTGGATTTTTAGTTAGATTATTGCACTAGTGTTATCACATCTTATGGTGTTTTATCAAGTGTGATACCATAGTCTTCAAGTTGTCGCTTAATCCATAGGATTTGCGCACAGCAACTTCCAGCTGCTACATATTCAGCTTCAGTAGTTGATAATGCAACTGAATTTTGCTTTTTGCTAAACCATGAGATTAAGTTACTCCTAAGAATTGGCATGCACCACTTGTGCTTTTTCTATCTAATTTACATCCAGCATAATCAGAATCAGAATATGCAATTAGATTTAATGTTGAGTCTCTAGAATACCATAAACCTACATTTTTAGTTCCACTTAAATATCTTAAAATTCTTTTAACAGCAATTAAATGTGATTCTTTAGGTTCAGATTGAAATCTAGCACATAAACATACTGAAACATAATATCTGGTCTACTTGCTGTTAAATAAAGAAGGGATCCGATCATACCTCGATAATACTTTTGATCAACTTTTTACCTTCTTCATCTTTGTCCAGCTTGCATGAAGGACTCATTGGTGTTCCGAGGGGTTTCATTGATTCCATACCAAATTTCTTGAGCAGTTCTCTTGTGTATTTGGTTTGGTTGATGAAGATTCCCTCTTTGCTTTGTTTGATTTGGAGTCCAAGGAAGAAGTTGAGTTCTCCCATCATGCTCATCTCGAATTCTCCCTGCATTAACTTTGCAAATTCTTGACATAAGAGAATCGTTAGTAGCACCAAAAATAATGTCATCTACGTATATTTGTACTACAATAAATCTTTACTTTTCTTTTCAAAAATAGTGTTTTATCAACATTTCCTCTTGTAAAATCATTTTCAATTAGAAATTTACTTAACCTATCATACCAAGCTCTAGGTGCTTGTTTCAAACCATATAAAGCTTTGTGCAATTTAAAAACGTGATTTGAAAATTCATGATCTTCAAAACCTGGTGGTTGTTCTACATAAACTTCTTCATTTATAAATCCATTTAAAAATGCGCTTTTAACATCCATTTGAAATAAGTTAAATTCATATGACATGCAAATGCAAGTAATAATCTAATGGCTTCTAATCTAGCTACAGGTGCAAAGGTTTCATCAAAATCAATACCTTCTTCTTGATTATATCCTTTTGCAACTAATCTAGCTTTGTTTCTAATTACTATGCCATTTTCATCTAGTTTATTTCTAAAACCCATTTTGATCCTATTACTGAATGATTTTTAGGTCTTTCAACTAATGTCCAAACATTATTTCTAGTAAATTGATTTAATTCTTCTTGCATTGCTAACATCCAATTATTATCTTTTTCAGCTTCTTCAATAGTTTTTGGTTCAATTTGAGATACAAATGCAAGATGATTACTAATATTTCTCATTATGATCTAGTTCTTATTCCTTGAGATGGATCACCTATAATCAATTCCTTGGATGACTATAGGCATATCTCCAATCTCTTGGAAGATCTATATCATTATGATCATAACATCATCAACCTTATGTGAATCATTATCTTTAGCTTCTTGTTCATGATCTGAAGATACTTCAATATTAAGTTTTTCAAGATCTTTTTCAATTATGTTTGTATCTTCCTCATCATCAATCTTTTCAGAACTAGATGCTAAAGATTCATCAAAACTACATGAATGGATTCTTCAACTATTAAGGTTTTCTTGTTAAATACTCTATAAGCTTTACTAGTTGTTGAATATCCTAAAATATTCCTTCATCAGATTTAGCATCAAATTTTCCTAAGTTATTTTTACCATTATTATGAATGAAACACTTTACATCCAAATGCATGAAAGTATTTTATATTTGGTTTTCTTTCATTCCATAATTCATAAGGTGTTTTCTTTAATGATTGGTCTTATTAAAGCTCTATTTAAGATGTAGCATGCTGTGTTAATAGCTTCCGCCCAAAAGTACTTTGGTAAGTTGCTTTCACATAGCATGGTACGGGCCATGTCTTCTAGAGTCTATTTTTCCTTTCAACTACACCATTTTGTTGTGGAGTCCTAGGGGCTGAAAAATTATGATTAATTCCATTTTCATGCAAAAATTTTCAAATAAGTGATTTTCAAATTCTGTTCCATGATCACTTCTTAGAGATACTATGGTGTTTTTTTCATTTGTGACTTTCTTGAAGAATTTCAAAAATATGAGAAAGTCTCATCTTTGTGAGCTAAAAACATTACCCAAGTATATCTAGAATAATCATCTACAATCACTAGACCATATTTCTTTCCTCCTAGACTTGTGGTTCTAGTTGGTCCAAAAAGATCCATGTGAAGTAGCTCAAGTGGCCTAGAAGTTGAAACAATATTTTTAGATTTGAAAGAACTTCTAGTTTGTTTTCCAAATTGACATGCATCACATATTTTATTATTTTCAAAATCTAATTTAGGTAATCCTTTAACTAAATCCATTTTAATTAGTTTTGAAATAAGGTGTGTGCTTGCATGACCTAATCTACGATGCCACAACCAACCAATTCATTTATGTTAGCATTATCAGCAATTAAGCAATGATTACTTAGATAATTTTCTAAATCAACAAGTATACATTGCCATTTCTATAACCAGTAAAAACAATGCTATCATCAATGGAATTAGTTACAGTGCATATAGAAGATTTAAATGAAACATTAAAACCTTTATCACATAATTGACTTATACTAATTAAATTATGCTTCAAACCATCAACATAAAGTACATTATCAATAATGTAGATGGAGTTATTTGAATTTACCAAGGCCCATAATTTGACCTTTACCATTATCGCCAAACGTAACAACTCCACCTCTTTTCTTCAAGGGTGATGAATTCATCTTTGTCACCCGTCATATGTCTTGAGCAGCCACTATCAAGATACCACTTTTCTTTGATCTTTTGGCTACAAGACATTCCTGCAAAAATAATTAAACTTATATTTAGGTACCCAAGCTTTCTTGGGTCCTTCATGGTTAGTAGCATAAAAATTGTTCCTTTCGGAACCCATATTTTCTTTCCTTTACTATTTAACTTCTTATTATTTTTAAAATTGCATTCAAAAATTTATGTCCCTTTTGTTACATAATGACATGTAACATTATATTGTTTTGTTCTTTTAAAAAATTTTTTAAATTTTTGTTTCAAATTAGGTTATATCCTAAACCAGCTTATCAATAGCTTTTGATTACTTAACAATAAATTAAGTTTTTTGAACTTAAGTGAATTTCTCAACAATACTTTTATTTTTAACTTCTTTCTTTAGTTTATCATTTTCATTAGAAATTGATTCTTTTTCTTTAGTCAAATTTTTTTCAGATTTCAGCACTTTAGTTTCTTATTAAGATTTTCTTTTTCTTCAATCAAAGTTAAATTTTCATTTTTCAAAAACTTATATTTCTTTTTCAAAATTTTGAAATCAATCATAAGTTCATTAAAAGCATCAAACATTCATCAAAAGTAAATTCATCAAGGGTTTTCAGAACTTACCTCATCCTCTTCGTTTGCCATAAAGCAAATATTAGCAACTTCCTTTTGTTCTTCCTTCCGAAGAGGATTCATCGCTGTCAGCTCCAAGTTGCAACATAGGCTTTCTTTTTTTCTTGAAGGCTTTTTCAGTTGAGGACAATCATATCTGTAATGCCCCGGTTTTTACATTCATAGCAAATCAAGGGGTCTTTCTCTTTATCCTTGTCCTTGTCTTTTTCTTTCTCTCCTTCCATCTTAGTTCCAAATTTCTTTTGTGGAAGGGCTCTTTCTTTCATAATTTTTTGAATTTCTTGCTAGAAGAGCTGTCTCATCATCATCTTCTTCACTATCATTGCTGCTCTCCTTTTCAGCAGCCTTAAGGGCTATGGTCTTTTTCTTTTTCACATCTTCTTCATGTGCTGCTTCATTGTCAATTCATGGGTCATTAGGGATCCTAGAAGCTCCTCTAAGGGTAAGGTGTTGAGGTCCTTTGCTTCTTGGATTGCTGTCACCTTCGCTTCCCACGTTCTTGGAAGTGACCTAAGAATTTTGCGACAAGTTCAGAGTTAGAATATTTTCCAAGACTTTTCAAACCATTCACAATATCAGTAAATCTAGTGAACATGCATGTATGGTTTCAGTTTGTTCCATGTAAATAATTCATATTTATGAACCAAAATATTTATTTTGATTCTTTTACTTGGTTTGTTCCTTCATGGGTAATTTCCAACCTATCCCAAATTTCTTTGCGGAATTACAAGTTGAGATTCGGTTGAATTCATTAGATCTAAGGAACAATATAACATTTAATGGCCTTAGCATTTAGCTTGTGCCATTCTCCTATCATTATCATTCCAATCCCTTTCGGGCTTAGGAACAATAGTGCCATCAATAACGTGTGTGGGTGTACTAGGTCCATTATTATAACACCCCACAATTCATAATCAGAAGCTTGAATGAATATCCTCATTCTAGCTTTCCAATAAGAATAGTTGGAACCATTAAATAAAGGAGGTCTATTCGTAGAATGACCTTCAGCAAATGATCCAACTTTGTGTTGCCATTTGGATCTTTAGCTCTTGATCGTGAGATCAAATTCTAAATGAGCACTTGCTCTGATACCAATTGTTGGCCCAGATGGCAACCCAAGAGGGGGGGGTGAATTGGGTTCTTAAAAATTTAAGACTTTTGAAAATTGTTTGCTTAAGATGTGAATGAGTGTAAATATAAAGTACAAGCAAAAAAAAGAGAGATAGAGATAGAGAAATAGCACGGCAAACACAAGATTTTATAGTGGTTCGGTGCAACCAACACCTACGTCCACTCCCAAGATTCACTTGGGTCCACACTATAATCTCCTCGATTACAGCCGAGTTGTTTTCAAGCTCACAACTCAAACTTGTTGTTTTACCCGGGATCACAACGAACCCAGCCGGTTTTTCGGGCTTACCAGCACAAAACCCAAAACTCAAGCTAAACTAGCTTGACCCGAGGTTAACAACCTCCACTAGTTCAATCCCCTGATTGAACTAGGCACAAACAATAAGAATGTTTTACAAATTCACAGCTCCTTAATGAGCAAATATTCAAAGAAAAGTAAATAGGTTTAGAAAAGCCTGGTTTGAAGTTGTTTGGCTTTGAGCTTTTCTTCTTTTCTTCTTTTCCTCTTCTCCTTGCTGGGTTGAATCAAGCCTCAGCTCCGATTCTTCACAGTAGATGCAGTTGAGAAGATTGAAAAGTTGGTCTCTTTCTTCTAGTTGAGAATCCTCCATTTTTCGCTATTTGAACGGCTTGGATTCTTCTTTGAGCTTTGTGGAGTGGAAGGTTTTGAATTTGAAAACTCCTCTCTTGGATATAAGGCTCTAGACTTTTCGGATTTTGATTTTTGATTTTTTCTATCCGTTTCTCTCTTTCTTTCTTTTTTTTTTTCAAACGGTTGTTTTTCCCCTTTTTATAGATTTTCTTTTGATTCATTTTTGGGTGGAAATCTAGCCGTTGGAGTGTACCTGGAAGGATTTTCATTCATAAAAAATAGCCGTTAGATGTCAGAAATCAAAAATATTACCGTTAGAGCTGATCTGGCATTTTTGATTTTTCGTCCAGGTGGGTTGGAGTCGGCTCCAGCTTTTCAGGTGTCGGCTCGAATCGTTTTTCCATAAATAGTAAAATCTGAGTTCGTCGTGGAGTCGGCTCCGCAAAAGTAAGTGTCGGCTCACCGTCGTCAGGTGTCGGCTCCCGAATACTGTAGGTGTCGGCTCCAGGATGCTCAGAAAATCAACGTTCTGTCCCTGCATCGGAGTCGGCTCCAGACACTGTAAGTGTCGACTCCGAAACCTTAGGTGTCGGCTCCGAAACTCTAGGTGTCGGCTCCAGGTTGTATCAAAAATCAGATTAAAATTGAATTGGCCATGGGGTCGGCTCCAGACTTTCTAGGTGTCGACTCCAAGCTCTGAAACTTTGAAATCTCTGATTTTATTTGATTCAAAATTTATTTCTTAATTCCTTTAAATTGATCAAATAAATTTAAGTCCTGAAACACTTATAAAATCCATTAGTAATCAATTAAATATACTCAATTCCTTTATTAATCATCAAAATCAATGAATAGATCAACAGTTGCAGACCTCGCTCGTCGTCCTAAGGGAGCTGAGCTAGTCCCCCAAAGGGTCTGCGGCAAGGATCTTCTTAGATCTCGATGGGCCCGATCCCTCTCTCTGGTGTTCTCTCGTCACAACTCGATACCGTCTCAGGATTCTCCTCGCCCAGCTCCTCCTGCTATGCCTGAGGAGGAGATCTGCCGACAACTCTAGGAGATGCGTCAGGAGTTGGATGCCGCCAAGCAAGCCCATCCACTTCAGCATAAGGCAGAGCAGGGCATCCCCTTTTCAAAGGAGATCATGGAGGAAGTGATTCCCTCCCATATCAAGTTACCCGCCATCGAGCCCTATCATGGATCCTCTGATCTCGACGACCACCTTAGTAGCTTCCGATCGATCATGATGTTCTACGGGGCATCAGATGCGATCCTCCGCCGCGCCTTCCCTTCCACCCTCCGAAGGTTCGCTCGGACCTGGTTTAATGCCTTAAAACCAGGTTCCATCAGTTCATTTGACGAGCTGAGCTGCCTCTTCATCAGCCAGTTCGTCAGCAGCCATCGCCACCGGCAGAGCTCTGACTCCCTCCCTCTCTGAGGTTAAGCAGAGAGAGGGGGAGTCCTTGAAGAAATATCTCGGTCGTTTCAATATGGCCATGCTGGAGGTGGACCACCTTAATCATGAGGTGGCCATGTCCGCCCTAGCGGGTGGAGTGTTGAAGGAGAGTGAATTTTACCTGGCGTTGGAGGTTAGCTACCCTCCGAACCTCTCTGATATGATGGCCTTGGCGGACAAGTACGCCAGAGTCAAAGAATCATGGAGAGCTGCCCGCACCGAGCTGACAAGGAAGAAGGAGTCCAAGGGCTTGGACAAGCACCGATCTGCCCGCCAGCCGAGCCCAACTCGCCGCCAAAGGGTTCCTCCGCCGCCACCAAGGAACCACATCCAAATCCCGCCTAGGAGATTCAACCGGTTCACCCCACTCACTGCCCCAAGGGTGGAGATCATCATTTAGATAGAGCATCAACTCCCTCGATTACCTCCTCTTCGAGGGAATGCGGCCCAGAGAGACCCCACCAAATATTGCTGCTACCATCGGGACCACAGCCACACACCAAGGAGTGCTGGCAGCTAAGATCGAAATCGAGAGGCTCATCCAGCGGGGTAGGCTGGATCAATTCATGAGAGCGCCCGAGCCAAGGAACGGGGGTGACCGCCAGCCCGAGCCCCAACAGCCTCCTCCTCCGAATCCTTCGGTTGCCGGCCACATCAATGTGATTGAGACGGTCAGTAGTCCGTCAAGCTGGCAGGACAATGAAGAAGGTTCAGCGCCAAAGAGAGCGCGAACTAATGAGCTCTCCTTTTCCGACAACAACCTCCAGAAGATACAGTTCCTGCATGACGATGCGTTGGTTGTATCTCTCAATCTGAACAATTATGATGTAGACCGAATCCTTATTGATAGTGGCAGCTCTGTCAATGTTTTGTATCTCGATGTGTTTGTGAAGATGAAATTGCTCATGGAGAATCTTCGAGCCGTGGACTCCACCCTAATGGGGTTCACTGGCGATGTTATTACCCTAGAGGAGGTCGTGACCTTGGCGGTCCACGCGAAAACTTGGCCTTGCGTTGCCACTATTCACACAGATTTTTGGTGACCAAACTCCGGTCGCCCTACAATGCGATCTTTAGGAGACCCGGCCTGATGTCCCTTGGAGCTACTGTCTCCATCCTGCATCTAGCAATGAAGTTCCCTACTGGATGGGGAGTGGGAGTAGTTCGAGGAAACCAAGTTGTAGCTCGGCAATGCTTCGTCACTAGCCTTCAATCCAAACTGCTCGAGGTTGATGGACTGGACGCTTGGGAGGACTTTACCAAGCAACGAGGAGAACCAGCCGAAGAGCTGGAGGAGGTACCACTCAACGAAGCTCGGCCTGACCAAACCATAAAGATCGGGTTTCTAAAGGAGAAACCCCGGTTGGAGCTGATCGACTTTCTCCGAAGGAATGCTGATGTTTCCTTGGTCCGCTTCTGATATGCCGGAATCAGCCCAGACGTTCTTGTCCATCGTCTTAATGGACGAGATGTCCCGGCCCGTGAAGCAGAAGAAAAGGAGCTTCGCCCTGAGCGACAGAAGGCAATTGAGGAAGAAGTCGACAAGCTCATCAAGGCAATTTCATTCGGGAGGTAAACTATCCCAACTGGCTGTCAAATGTTGTCATGGTGAAGAAGTCAAATGGTTAATGGTGGATCTGCATCGACTTCACCGACCTCAATAAAGCATGCCCAAAGGACAGCTTCCTCTCCCTCAATCAATCAGCTCGTGATGCACTTCAGTCATCAGATGCTGACCTTCATGGACGCATATTCGGGCTACAACCAAATCCGAATGGCGTCCGAGGATGAAGAAAAGACTGCCTTCATAACCGACCGAGGTACTTATTGTTATTGTGTCATGCCTTTTGGTCTGAAAAATGCAGGTGCTACTTACCAAAGGCTGGTTAACAAAGTCTTCAAGGAGTAAATCGGTCGAAACATGGAGGTATATGTTGACGACATGCTGGTCAAAAGCAAAGAAGCATCCCAACATATTGAGGATCTCTCTGAGAGCTTCGTGATGCTCCAAAATATCGGATGAAGCTCAACCCAACTAAGTGCGCCTTCGGCATCAATTCTGGGAAGTTTCTGGGTTTCATGGTTTCTCAGCGGGGCATTGAGGCCAATCCGCAGAAGATTCAAGCCCTTCGGCAAATGGCACCCCCAGCGTCTGTCAAATAGGTCCAGCGCCTGACTGGAAGGATCGCGGCCCTCAACCGCTTCATGGCTCGGTCGACCGAGAGATGCCTTCCTTTCTTTAAAGCTCTCCGATCAGCCAAGAATTTCCAATGGTCTCCCGAGTGTCAGAAATCGTTTGAGGACCTTAAGAGATATCTCGGCTCTCCACCCTCCTCAGCAGTCGAATCCGGAAGAAATGTTGTTCCTGTACTTAGCAGTTTAGAAGGTGCAGTTGGCTCGGTGTTGGTCAAGAAGAGAACAAGACCCAAAAGCCGATCTATTATGTCAGCAAACTGCTCCGAGACACCGAGACAAGATACTCCGGATCGAGAAGTTGGTGTTGGCCCTGGTAACGTTGGTTTGGAGGTTGCGGACGTATTTCCAGGCACATTCTGTGACGGTCCTGACCGACCAACCCATCAAGACGGTGGTCCATCGCCCGGAGACATCAGGGAGAATGGCTAAATGGGCCGTCGAGCTAAGCGAGCATGACATCCGATACCAACCTCGTCCGGCCATCAAAGCCCAGGTTCTAGCTGATTTCCTCCTCAAATGTACCATCCCGGAGGATGGCTCCACTCCAGACTCCTCTGAGCATCCGAGATCAGACGCCCTGTGGCTGCTCCACTTGACGGATCATCTAATGCCAATGGCTCCGGCGCTGGCTTAATCCTCACCAGCCCAGAGGGGGCGACCTTCGAGTATGGCGTTCGCTTCTCCTTCCCAGCCTCCAATAATAAAGCCGAATATGAAGCTCTGCTCGTGGACTCTAAATCGCCCGTGACCTTAAAGTGAAAAATGAATGCCTTTACCGACTCTCAATTGGTAGCCGGTCACGTGCGGGGCAGTTCGAGGCCCGGGAGCCGAACATGATTGGTATCTCCAACAGTGCGGGACTTACTTTCCCACTTCTCTGAATTTGAAATCATACAGGTCCCAAGATTCGAGAATGCACGCGCCGATCTATTGTCTTGGCTAGCAACTATGGAATCGATGGATTCTGAGCGGAAGTTTCCCCTGGAGATTCTGGAAAAGCCTAGCATCGTGGAGGCCGACCGAGTGATGGAGGTCGAGGCCGAACCATCCTGGTTCGACCCCATATTAAAGTATCTTAAAGAAGGGTCGCTCCCAGCCGACCGAAAGGAAGCAAGGAAGCTGAAATTGCAAGCCACCCACTATGTGCTGATCGATGACCAGCTGTATAAGCGATCCTTCTCCATGCCGCTACTCAAGTGCCTTCGCCCATCCAAAGCTGATTATGCTCTCCGGGAGGTACATGAGGGAATTTGCGGCAACCATCTGGGGAGCCGATCCTTATGCCACAAGGTGCTGCGCCAGGGGTATTATTGGCCCACCATGCAAAAGGATGCCGATGATCTCGTCCGAGCTTGCGACCCTTGTCAGAGCATTCTAATATCCAAAGGCTCCCCTCCGCCAGTTTGGTCCATATTTCCTTCGCATGGCCCTTTGCAAAGTGGGGTATGTACATCCTTGGCCTTTTCCCTCGCAATTGGACAGAGAAAGTTTTTGTTTGTCGCCATCGACTACTTCACCAAGTGGGTAGAGGCCGAGGCAATTGCCCAGATAACTGAAGCTCGGCCAGGGACTTCGTATGGAGATCCATTATTTGTTGCTTTGGCCTCCCGCATACCATCATCACCGACAATGGCAAGCAATTTGATAACCCAAAGTTCCGAGGTTTCTGCGAGGAGCATGGGATCTGCCACGCCTTACATCGGTAGGGCATCCGCAAGCCAATGGAGAAGCCGAGGTAACTAATCGGACCTTGCTTCAAGGGATCAAGGCTCGGCTTGCCATAGCCCAGGCAGATGGGCGGATGAACTTCACCATGTCTTATGGGCCTACCGCACCACCCAGAGAATCCCCACTGGCGAGACCCCATTCCGGATGGCCTTCGGCATGGAAGCCATCGTCCCCGTGGAGATAGGACTCCCTTCCCCGGGTGGAGAACTTCTCAGAGGAGGCTAACGATGAGCAGCCCCGCACCAATCTCGACCTGGTGGAAGAAATCAGAGAGAAAGCTTGAATCAGGGTAGCCGCATATCAGCAAAGAGTGGCTTGCTACCATGCCTCTAGAGTCAAAGAAAAATCCTTCGCACCCGGCGATCTGTCCTCCAAAAAGCATCCGTCTCCAAACCATTAGAACAAGGAAAGCTGTCTCCAACTGGGAAGGCCCCTATCAAGTGGCGGAAGTCATCGGACCTGGCACCTACAAGCTCCAGGATCTGAGCGGAAAATTATTCCCCGGACGTGAATTCAGACAACCTCCGCATATATCATCAGTAGAGTACGCTTTCTATAGACTCATCCCATTAATTTGTGTCGGCATATTGCTTCTATGATTCATGGCATGGTCACCACGATTGCTCCTCCAAAAGTCATAATGAAAAATAGACGCCACTTACCAATTCTCGACACAACCGAGCTATCCCTTTAAACAGGAAATCTCCGAACCTCGGCTGGGCTGAGTTCTATTCAACAAAGACTTGGTATGTCCAAGCACCCCAGTACAATGGGGACCAAGTGATCTCCAAGCCTTCGATCAGATTGGGCAGCTTACAAGCTCTGACCGGACCAAAGGGCGAAGAAAACTTCGACCGAATTCGGGCTTACAAGCCCGGCCAGACCAAATAGTGAAGAAAACTTCGACTAAATTCGGGCAGCTTACAAGCCCCGGCTAGACCAAAGGGCAAGAAAACTTTGACCGGATTTGGGCAGCTTACAAGCCCCGGCCGGACCAAAGGGCGAAGAAAATTTGATCGGATTCGGGCAGCTTACAAGCCCTAGCCAGACCAAATGGTGAAAAAAACTTCGGCCAGATTCAGGCAGCTTACAAGCTCTGGTCGGCACTGAAGTTTAAAAGCCTCGGCCAAAGCCGAAGTGCATCTCTTGAAAACCTCGGCCAAGACCGAGCGATGAAAATAAACGTTTTGAAGATAGCAGCAGACACAAAAGTTGTGAAAATTCATCTTTTCATTCATCATTAGAAAAAGGACAACAAGAAAGGAAAGAAAAAGGTACAAGAGCCCTCACTGGGGCTTATCGTCTTCTTCGGGCGTTGTTGAGCTCCCCCCACGCCGTTGAGCTGACTTGGCAATCTATCGTTGGAGGGATGCTACTTGCCCCTCCAGTCGGCTATTGGCCCGACGAAGGAGCTCGATTTCTCTCGTAGAAACAGCCAAATATCGCTCAGCCGCCCTCTGAAGTCGTTTGCGGTCCGCGAACAGTGACGCCAAGACCTCCCCATCGAAGGTCACCATAGTGCGGCCCCTATGGCGCCCCCCATGGCCACTACCGCCGCTACCTGGCTCTCCAGCAGATCTCCCTCCATCCTCAGAAGCCATCCCGCTATCTGAGTTTAGGGAGGCCAACAGGAGATATGATTAACGATGGCATCCCCCATCCATATTTAAGCTATTGGCGAGTATTTCGATCGCTCGGGCCATTAATTTCAACTCGCAAAAACTCGCCGCACGTCACCACCTCAATGGGCACTTGCGGGAAACGAAGAGTTCCGCCCCTCGTCGAAGAGGATCATTAATAACATTGAGGCGCTCAAGAAGCTCCCTTCTTGGGACTAGACTCCCTTCGATCTGCCAGACCCTTTCGAAGTAAATGTTCTCGAAAGTCTGCCAGACCCCCTTTTTATTGAATGTCCTCGAAAGTCTGCCAGACTTCCTCAAATTAGGCATCCTCGAAAAAATGCGGAGAAGAGGAAAAAGTGCATCAGCGACCAACACTGAGCAACATGGATCGCCCTCTTTGAGAGTGGCCGATTTACAGGCTTCGAGAGCCCCCTCCATCGCTCGCATAGCCCCCATCCTCTTTGGCCGTCGCGCCTGAATCTACAGTTGCAGTAAGGGCCAAGTAAAATATCAAAAACCCTCGGCAATGCCGAGCGATCTCTGCACCTTGGCAGGGCCAAGTAAAATATGTTCCTTATGAAGTCTCGGCAAACCGAGTAGTATATTATCGGATACTCGGCTAAGCCGAGATTTTTTTTCCCTAATGCCTCGTGCCATACTATTCGAAGTCTCAGCCGAATCAAGGAACATGACCCTGAAACTTTGGCCTGATTGGGCAATCTCCCAAATACCTCGACGTCGCTCGAGCGCCCTATGATACTTCGGCAGAAGTAAGCAACTTCCTTCTACTCAACAGTAAAGACATACCTGCTTCGTTCTGCAAACGAGATCATGCTTACCGCATGAGTCCACAGGACCGCCCAGGTCTACCTCTGACCCAAACAGGGATAACATTTTCCTCCATTGAGGACCGAACATTGGTCTTAGCAAAAATAAGGTAGCAAGAACGCTGCCGAAATATGCTATGACACAAAAGCATGATATGGGAGCAGTAACTCTCAAACACAATCACATCAAAAAGAAGCAGGTGCTAAAAGAAGAAAGAATAAAACTTTCTTTATTTCTTCATCAATGAAAAAGAGTTACAACCTCCTAAGAGGCGTTACAAGTGCATCATGGCACAGAAATGAAACAAGTAAATAGCTCGGCCGACTGCTTCAGTCAGCTTCGGTTAATAATGATGTTTCGGCATCTGACCCGAGTAGTCAGACAATCCAGTCAGCTCGCCCTGAACCACTGGTTAAGCCAAATAGCGAAGCTGGCCTCCCACGGGTCCTCTGGATGAGCCAAGAAGCCAAGAACAGAAGGAAGACCTATGGACGCCGATGCTGGGGAGACATTCCCCCTGGTGGAATGCTGGGCTGCTGGTCGCTGCCCAATCGTAAAAGGCATAGAACCAGCAGACCCACACTGCTCTCAACTCCCTCTTCACATGGCAAAAGATTCCCCACAGGGATGAGCGAGAATCCAGCCAGAGGGAGAAGGAAAAGTCCGTCCTTACCATGGGGATATGCATACTTTGCATTTCCGACGGTCCCCATGGAAAGTGGCAAAGGACACACAGGGAGCGCATATGTGCGCTCCCCATATGATCTCCGGACCTCCCGTGCGCTCTCCATATGATCTCCAAAACTCCTCTCTTGAGGACGGGCTGCTCCTCAGCGGCTTCTTCGTCACCCCAGCTATCCGGGGGAAGTCGACTCGCAAAAGGAGAACTCAGTCTCTCCACTCTCAACCTCAGATACATAGACATCATGAGAACTTCCACAGGAGAACAAAGTCCTGAGAGATAGCCTAACACTACCCGTTCTCCCCAATTTATAGGCAAATAAGCCCTCGAAATTTGAAACAGCGCACCCCATTGCTATGTGGAAGGGCGGAAGAAAAGAATTATTTCCCGAGCGCACCAAACACGTTTCCCAAGCCGTGACGAAAGGCAAGGGATCTCCCCTGATCTCGAATCGAAAACCTTAAATGCATGAGATCAGCTGCAGATCGTTGAGATACGGGCAGGCCTGAGAAATCCCCTCCGAAAACAACACCATCCAATGGCGATCGATTGCTTGTCACGTACGCTAAAAGGACCTGCATTGGAAAAGGCCAACGAAGTAAATGCCCCTGACAAGGGCAAAATACTCTTCAACAAAACCACTTCGTGTACCTCGGCTGAAAGCATGCCCATTTCTCCACTTCAGGCAAGCCGAACTATCTAACCTCGGCTCTAACCAGGATACCCCTGCGATTCTCGGCCATTTCAAGTCGAACTATCCAATACTTCGGCAGGACGAACTCCCTTACCCGCCCCGAGCGAGACCAGAACTATATTCCTTGACAGCGTCGGGCCATTCTATACCTCGGCCTCGACCGAGATGTTTATTTAAGTCCGAACCAGACCGACTAAAGAGCACGAATGAGTTATAATTTGTTCACAGTCGAAAAAATTGAGATAAAAGATTAGCCAAAAACAAACAAATGAAGACGAAAGGTCCGTCCATCAGAAATTTTGACCAGACTACAAATCCAAGAAGCAAAAAATACATGGGTGACCCTCAAGGATCAGGGGCGGATCGGTCCCAGCAGCATCTTTGGTAACATTGGAGGGGGCTTGGCTTGTTTCGCCCACTTCAAAAGTCGTTGTTCCCTTCGCGGCAGGTTGAGAATGTCCTTCAGGAGCCGCGGCCTCACTAAAACCCAAAATAGCGTCGAGATCGATGTCTGAAATATCTTCATACTCGGCTTCTTCAGCCCCGGGTACAGGCCTCAAAGGGTTCAACGTCCAAAAAGGAGAGGTCCCATTCTGGGTGCTCCCGAGATATTTTAGTTCGAGCCTCCTCCGTGCCAAGCTGGAAAGCCTCGGCATAGGTCGCGTCTTGTTCACCCCGAAGTAGGGCAAGCTGCCCTTCAACCTCAGCGACCCGCCCTTCGAGCTCCGAGCTCCTCCGATGACTCGACGCCAGTTCTCCTTGCAGGCCTTCTAATTGACCTTGGCCCTCAAGTCTCATCTTCTCCATCTGTCAGCACAGAGTTAGCTGGTGCAGTAATAAGATAATAGGGGAAGTTAAAGAGACGACATCGTACCTCTTCCTCCTGCCGAGCTAATCTCCTGGTCAATTCCTCGACCTCGCCAAGGCCCTCAGCTTGTCGGCCTTAACCAGCTTGATCCTTTCCTTGAGGTCATTGATCCTCGACTGCCTGCTGTTAGCTTCTTCCCTGGACTGGGAGAGCTCATCATCGAGCTTGGCTATTTTCTCTTGATGCCATTTGATCCTATCATCCCTGGCGATAACAAATATTGCAGCTGCGGATCTTCTCCTCAGTCTCGCCGAGCATTCTATTCAAGCGATTTCTCTCCTCGACAGCTTCTTTCTTCAGTCTGTCTCGACTCTCGTCAAACTATTTTTTAACAGTCTCCATTTCTCCCGCATGCCTAGATTTGATCTGCGATAGCTCCAAGCATGCTTCGTCATACTTCGTACGGAGCCCGCACAGCTCCTCAACTCAAGCCTCAACTTGGACGCGTCATCAAGGGCGGCCTGATGCAGTCCCCTCGCCCTCGCCAAGTTCTCGTTGGCGACGTCCAGAACCTGCTCAAGTTTGTCAGATGCCTCTTCTCGCAATCTGAGCTCAGTGCTGACTTTCTTAGCCTGGGCACTGGCCCCTGCCAGATTCAAGCGCCAACATAGCACCCTAGTAATCAAAGCACTCTGTGAAACGAAACACAGATAAGAAAGCGCAATCAAGTCAACCTAGAAGGCACCCATTGCTCTGGAATAGCGACTTACCCGAGAAGCGTAAGACCTAGCGAGCCCCATAAGGGCGGAGTTGTCAATTTAGGGAGAAGATGGACATCCTTCGCCACATTTGCTGACCAAACGCGGCGTCGATGAGGTCCAGGTCCGCAAATTCATTCGCCGAGGGACCCGCACCCGATACAACACCGACCTCATCAGGGCAGCGAATGCCGCCTCGATGGCCAGGTCCAAACCATTGGTTGCCCGTCTGAAGGACCAGGCCGGGCGACCTCAGGCTGAGAAGCTTTCAACCTTCTGGCCTCCTTCAGCAAAACTCTGGCCTGAGATTCCTCGGATACCTCAGCCAGCCCAGGCGCCAATTTTCCCAAACCTCAGTGGGAGAAGCTTCAACTGGAAGATTCTTATCTCGTCCTCTCCCCTCGTCCGAGATTTCCTCCTCGATCGCCTCGGGAATAGCAATCGCTCCCTCCTATTCTCCCCCGAGGCTAGAGACATCTTCTCACTCGGGGAAGGAACCCCCAGGATACCGACCTCTGTCGAGCCTGGCAATAACTCATCCCAGGAGAGGCACTACCAGATGAGCACACGAGGCCTCGTCCAGGCTGTCCACTATCTCCACCACCAAAGGACAAGGGATCTCAGCAACCTTCCCAGAGTCCTCCTCTGCTCTCTGCTCCTCCGACATGGCTATCGCTTCTTCCCCTGATTGAGGGAACCCCTCTCTCACTGCCGCTCTCCCATATCCTCTTTCTTTGATGGTAAGATCACGGGCTAACCTTGACTCGCCCAGCCTCGGCGAGTGCTCTTCAGAAAGACGAACCTTCTTCTCAGGCTTACGCCTTTCCACACTACCAGTTCCTCTTGGGCGCTTGCCCAACTCCTTCCTTATACGGCCCGCAGTGTAGATCTCTTGGCTGCAAGTGCAGTGGGCAAACAATCAGACCGAGATATACTCGCTTGAGTGAAATCAATGGAAGGGAAAAAGAAAAAGACTTACCGTGTACATCGACGGGGCTAAGCCCGGCAGCAAAAAGAGCCTCCTTTGATAGTAAGTGTTAGCCGAAAACATTCGACCGTCACAAAGGACCTCTAAGTCCTCCTTCTCATGTTCGGACAGGGCTGGATGCGTTTCCACATCCCTGACAAAGCTCCCCCATCCCCGCGGGAAGTCGGAGCCGATGTTCCCCTCGACGATAAAGAATCGGACCTTCCACTCCTTTATGGACGACGGCTTATCCATAATCGTCTTGAATGATTTTCGAGGTCCGACATAGGATCACTCCGAGTTCCTCCCTGACATCAGATGATAGCAAGCACGGAACAGGTGAAGAGTTGCTATTACCTGAACCCGATTGCACATCGAGATAAACCCGATGATGCTGCGCCAGCTATTAGGAGCCACCATTGTTGGACAATATTGTAAAACCTCATGATCTCCTCGCTAGGGGATGCAGGGGGAACTGAGGCCTGCCTTCAGGCTATCTTCATAAAGAAAGATCCCACACTCCAGTTCTTGCGAGACCCTATGCTCGGGCTCTAGCAGCCGCAGAGGATATCCGAGGAATGCCATATTTCTGGCATATTCTCTCCAAATCCTCAGCAACAATATCCGAAGCCATGTCGCTAGGACTCACCATGCTGTTGGTCGAAAGAAACGCCCAGCGAGGCTACAAAGAAAACAGAGGAACAAGGTTTTCCAAGAAGAAACGAAGGAGCACTGCGAACAAGAATGACGCTGTTACGACTTTGATTTTTCCCAAAGGAAACCGCCCCAAAGAGAATATAAGGCGCTTTGATCGAAACACCCAGAACCGCCATCGCCGGCGTCGTGAAAATTGGGATTTGATACGTGGCACTTCCCCAACCGTTGCCCCAAAGAAACGGCTCCCATAAAGGCATGGCGGTCGTGCAACATTAATTAGGGCATCATTATGCAGGTTGTCAAATCCATACCCTTCCACTCAGATCTTGCCATCTGGAACTATACTCCATACGCCCGAACCTACACTTCAAACTAGGGAGTGGGGGCATGTGTTGAGGGGTGAAATCGCCATCGCATTAATAATTGTGCAAGAGGTTAGGATCAACCCTGAATCCTGGCTCTCACTCGCTGTGCGATGCCCGCTAGAAATGAGCTATCCACCATACCTCGGTCCTAGCCGAGCTATTCACCATGCCTCGCCAGCCGAGCCATTCGCCGTGTCTTGCCAGCCGAGCTATCCACCATACCTCGGTCCTACCCGAGCTATTCACCATGCCTCACCAGCCAAGCCATTCGCCATGTCTTGCCAGCCGAGCTATCCACCATACCTCGGTCCTAGCCAAGCTATCCACCATACCTCGGTCCTACCTGAGTTATTCACCGTGCCTTGCCAACTGAGCTATTCGCCGTGTCTTGCCAGCCGAGCTATCCACCATACCTCGGTCCTAGCCGAGCTATTCACCATGCCTTGCCAGCCGAGCTATTCACTGTGCCTCGCCAGCCGAGCTATTCACCATGCCTCGCCAGCCGAGTTATCCTTATACCTCGGTCCTAGTCTGAGTTATTCTTATGCCCCGGCCAGACCCGAGCACTCAAGCGCCTCTGCGGAATCCAGCGCGGGAGAGTTTAAATCCGTAAGATTTCAAACAAAAATCATACCCGAGAGTAGCCTAGAGCCCAGGAGCCTACACAATCGCCGAATCTCAAGACATCAACCAGCTCTCCCAGCCGTCGATCCTCTAACCAACAAGATATGAATCTTACTGACATCATAACAAACTGGATTCAAATCCTAACGACTTTTGGACCTACGATGCCTCCAAGGAATTATATGATCCTCTATAAATACGACCATCTTTCGACTTCCTAGGTATGCGCACTTATTTTACTGGCTCACTCTTCATCTACCTCTGCTCACCCCTTCTCGTCATTAACGCTCCGCTCGAAGCTCTCGAAAGGCCACCCTGGAGAGACTCTTCAGCGAGTGCCTTCTCCTCCTATTTGTTGATCGCTGATCTCCACTGACTTGAGCGTCGAAGGGTCTTCCGCGGAGGGTCACCCCCAACGCCTCTCGCATGAGTACTGTTTTGCAGGTCCGCTCAGGAGGAGCCCACTCTGAAACTCGATCGCGCCCGAGTCAGAGGACAGATTTCAACAGCAACATGCCTTTTAAGGCAGCGTGTTTCCTCGGCATTTCCTATCCTTAAGAAGTATTGAGACCGAAAGAAGTGCCTCTTCGTAGCCTCTTTTTTTAAGAAAAAGTCTTTATACACCGCCTCTAGTGCAGAATGACCTACATCGGGTACTATGATTTATCGATACGTGAATCTTAATTGAAGGGTTTGCTCATGGGTCCCGTATTGTTGATGCATGAGTTTGCGCATGGATGCATTACCATGCTCGATGCAGGTTATTTTGCACCAAAACAAGACTTTTCCTTCCGCCTAGTAGATCCTGCTGTCTCCCTCTCTTTCATGACCCAGCAAAGGGCCAAAGCTAATTGATCCCACGCCATTCTATTCCTATGTTATACTCTCTTTTCTTCCACCATAGGGTCCATAAAGATAACAGCTTTTGAACTTTAGTGCCAAGGAAAGAGCTAACCCATCAAAGATGACATCTTAAATGATAACTCCCATCAAGGAAAAGTCTTTGTACACTGCTTTGATGCAGGATGATCTATACCGGGCACAATGATTCACTCACGAGCTCATGCATCGGCAATGTAGGACCCATGGGTAGGTCCTCCGATGTAGGCCTGTGGGACCTGTGCGTGGGTGAACCATTACATTCGGTGTAGGCTATCCTGCACTGGGAGCGGTGTACAAAGACTTTTTCCAATGCAGATGATATACAAAGACTTTTTCCTCTCATCAATTACCATCGTTGCCGTATTCTCCTCAGCCCATGGTAATTTGGGCTAGCGCTTGAAGTTGCAACCCTCATTATCTCCGAGTTTTTCTATTAAATTAGACTCTGGCTGCTATGAGAACAATTCTTTGATGATCGTTCACTAACTATGTTCCTTGGCATTCCAAGAGCCGAATGAGCACCTTAAAAATAATCATACATCGGATGAAAAAAAAAGATTTGAAGTATTTATAACTTCAGTTCATCTACTATCAATTAATTTCGATTCGAATTTTCAAAACTACATAGTTTCGGATTGCTAATAAATTAATTGAAGCATCAAATAGATTTAAGGCATTACATATAGTATCAAAGTTTATTCGAGTATGCAAAAATTAATGGATATAAGGAAAGAGCTTCTTATCGAATGGTGATAGAGTCTAATTATGGCATGGAGCTGACTAACTTATGGCATGCAATGAAAACATTGTATTATAAGAAAAAAATTATAATATCTTAAAAATAATCTCATATTAGAAAAAAAAAAAAAAAAAGTTTGAAGTGCTTATTACTTCTATTCAAATTTTTTAAGATTATATAATTTCGCTTCGCTAAGAGATTAATTGAAACACTAAATAGGTTTGCAATGTTACAGCCATCAAAAAAAAAAAAAAAAAAAAAATCTAGCGGCAGAGCATCACAATTGTCCGTTCTAGGATTCAGAGATACGGCATCTTGATTACAGCGACATAACAATTCACAGCCACCTACTACGTTTTCTCTAACAGTCCCCAACTACATCGTATCCACTAGCCTTTTGTTGTGCGGATCAAAATCGTGCGAGAGGTTTTAGTATAACATGACAAGGCTCCTTGTGAACGAAAACATTATCTCAATGTTTGGAGTTGTCTGGTCTACCAAAATCCACCAGGCCTTCCAAAAAAATTTTCAGTAGTTTGGATTGAACTGATGGTACCCAGGATTAGAGCCAAATTCATATTTGAAACCGCGTGGGTTAAATCTGGTACATACCTTACTTAACTTTATGCAGCTGTTTAATTAAATATGGTCCCTTCGTCACCAAGATGGGCTACGACTCTGGTTTTACCAACACTGTTTGTCAGTAGTAACAACAGAAATTCAGAAAGTTCTGGAATTAAAATTTTGCTCCACTTTTGAAGTCAGTATTATTTACTTATTAATATAGCTTGTAATAGCAACATATCAATGTTATGATCACAAAAGAATTTAGCTACTACCATTAGTCAATGAACAATAGGAACTAAAAAAGTAGAAAATATGGGCATTGACATAGCTTGTACTTAAAAATATTTCTTCTGCTCTGTGTAATTGGAAGGAAGCCGATACTTAACAATTTTTTTTAATATATAATAGCAGGGGGAAATTCCCCATGATATTTATTAAAGTCACAAAATTTACGTAGTGTGTAAGGAAGAAGGAATAAAAGACAAGATTATAAAAGGGCCGACTTGAATATAAGCGCTTATTAGAGCAAAAATTGTTTCACAAAAAAAAAAAGGCTAAAATTCTGTAGAGGACCTAAGTCTTGCATAATTTCTTCTTAAGAAAAATACTTGAGTTTCTCTCAAGCCACATATTCCACATATATGCCATAATTAGTTGGTCCAGCATTTTCTCCAAGTAGTCTACAATGTCAATTGAAGCCTCTAAGATCCTTCTTAAAAAGAAGTATACGATGAATAAGTAGTGATCGGACTCATAAATAGCTTCACACAATACTCAACTCAACTCATTTAAGCCTTTTTTTTCAACTATATGGGGTTGGCTATATGAATCTGCTTCTTCCACTCTGCTCTATTCATGATGAAGTCGATATTTAAATTACAAATAGTTATATTTTTTTAATTATTTCTGCTCATATTAGTTTAGGTCTATTCTTATCTCTATCCACACAATATACTTTAAATTTATGCTTCAACTTTTCTTGAGTAAGACATCTTCTGCATGTAGCCTATTGCAAAGGGCCTACAATAAAAGGTTTTTTTCAGAACAATGCTTTTCGTACTACAAAGTGAAAGAAATAAATAACTTCTTCATAATTGATGAATATGTAATAGGAATGTACACTAAATTTGGCATCATGATAGAACTTCTAAAGTAAGACGTTATGTGATTGTAATGGACAAATAGTAGATGGAAGACTTTATAACTATACAAATTGTAGGGAGTCTAAGGCTTTGAATGGGCTACATAAATGCACCATCTACTTCTATACTCTACTGCTCTAAATGAGGCCATGAAGAAATGTTTCTTAATAATTCGATAATATAGATCCTTGTAAAGATAAGCAAAAGGAATCAAACCAACAAGCGATCATCTCAAAATTTAATATTCTTATCGTTTACAAGTTTATAAGACAAGGAGCTTTAAAACGTATTTCAATTTTTATAAATATTTTTTTATATTGATGGTGCTCTGCAGACCCTTCATGGCACCTTCTATCTCTTCAATATTTTTAATCTTATTTAGAAATAAAATAATATTCTTACTCTATTCAATGAGATCCTCTTTATTATTTTTTTTCTATTATTATGAGGACAATTGTGTTATGATTTTTTTCTTTATCTTAATAAATTTTGGTGGGTTTTTTGTCCCTTCCTTTTATTGGAGGAAGGAGGAGGAGGAGGAGGAAGGATTATCTCATATATATATATATATATATATATATATACAATGCCTAGATTAATTTGTCTGTAATTACTAGAATTCATGAATTATTATTACATGGTTTGTTTACTGCTAGGTTGGAAAATCCTTTGAAATCCAAACTAATCTGTCTTCCAGATGAATACACAAGAATTCTCATGCATGAAGTAACTATTAAATCATGCATTGCATCATCCTATGTGTGTCCTGCACCTAAGGGAAATTGACACCAGAATTAACATTCTGGAAAGGTGGATGAGAAATTCCTAAGTATAAAGATTGCAAAGAAAAGTCGGATGTGTGGTCTCCATCGAAAATAAAGCAATACCAAATCCTTGAAATCCGAATTGACCTGTTTTCCAAATGCATGTGCGACAATTGACACGAATGAAGTAATTATAATAACTATGCACTGCACCATATTATATATGACATGCGCCTAAGTGCAACTAGGGGTCTAGGCCTAGACAACGACTGTCAGCAGCAGTCAACAGAGAGGCAAACCAAGGGCTAGCCCACAGAGATTAGAGAGCAGGGAAGCCTCAAGCCACAAGTTGAGAGGAGGTGGAACCCCGCGTTTGTACGCTTCTTATGACTTCGTTCCAGGAGTCGTGGCCGATCCTCTGCCTCCGCTTTTTCCGGGCGGGTAGCTCGCGTGCATGCAATGCGTTGCCCGCGCTGCCGCGCTTGCCGCTTGCCACGTGCACAAACCTCCACGGGAGATGAGGCCGGCTGCAGTGCAAGGCAATAAGAAGACAGGAAGGATGACTATGAAATTCCAACCAAAGTTGCCAATTTCGTTTCATTTTGATCTGTTTCGATGGCTTATCCAAAATATAGGCCTTACATTTCGTTTCGAAAGATTTTTTTAACCATTTCGATGCATTTGGTGTATTTTAACCATTTCGGTATGTTTCGATCGTTTCGAAAAATATGTTTCGAAAACCGACTTATTAAATCTTTTATAATTATTTTAAAATATATATATAATATCAAAAAAAACCCTAGTTATCTTATTCTTACTGTCGCATTTTTTAAAAACTCAAACTCTTTATTTTTATGTTGTTATTATTATTTATGAAGAATATAAATTATGAATAATTTTTTTATTATATATATATATATATATATATATATCGAAATGAAATCAGAATAGTCTGATACTAAATATTTCGTTTGATAAGCTAAACCGAAACATAATCGAAACGAAATTGACAACTTTGATCCCAACACTAACGGCACCAGATTCACTCTACCTATATATATATATATATATATATATATATATATATATATATATATATATATGAGAGCAAGCGAGTTGAGAACCTACCGCCCCGAAGCGCAGAGCTTGTGAAGTGAACTAATTAGAAGGAAAAGGTGGTATAAATAAAGTAAAACAAAGGGCAATCCACATTAAATTCTGAAGGATTTGGTTCCTCCACACACTCTGTGCTCTTAGCTGCAAAGGTGCTTCAGAAAGATCTCTCTCTCTCTCTCTCTCTCTCTCTCTCTATATATATATATATATATATATATACAATGTTTGGAAAAACTAAGCTCAGGTTGAGATATTTTAGAAGAGACTCTATGCATACTTCTGAAATGTATATTTTTATTTCTTTACTGTATAATTTTATAGGTTTTGTGGGCACTAAGAACACGATTTCATGGTGGTGCTTGTTTCTTTAGAATTTAGAGAGGAACATATACTTCCATGAGAATTTGATGGTGCATTTCTGCGAGATTCTGAGTTGTTGGCATGCACCTTCAATGTTTTTTTTTTTCATTTTTTATTTGAGGAGGAATTTTCTTGTACTTTGTTTGGAGTTATGCATGCAGTTCATCCATCTTTTTATATATATATATATATATATATATATAACGTTCACATGGATGAGAATTAAGTAGGCTTCTTTGCTCTTGGCGACAGGCCGGCTTTATACAGTGAGGGACGCAACATATTGACTCTAACCAGCAATGTCAGTTCCTATTGCCCCATATCCAGCACCTCCTGTGCCATTTACACCACCACCAAATGGTATCTCCTCACGTCTGCTGAATTCTGTGAGCTGAAATAATTCTGTGTTTTTTTTTTTTCCCTTTTCTTTGTTATATGATGATATGGGTCATGGGTGGACATAATGATTTCTTGAACTCCTATTCTCGGTTATATTTGTCACATCATGATTCAGGACCTCAATTTATGTATGCCAAAATATAAAATCAGATCGGAGTTCGAGTGAGGAATGGAAAGAGGAGCTGTTGCTGAACTCCTTTGTTCTGATATCAGAGTCCAACAAATTGGACAGGAGACAAATCCACCTTGGCAACCACATAACGTGATCCTAGACATCAATAATATGCAGAATAAGTTCTGCATAGTACAGTCATGTGAGAAGAAAATAGATTAGATAAGTAGCTATATGATGTAGAACTGGAGAACAGCATAAAACCTGAAGTCATTTGCAAGACCTTCCTAATGCTCCATTTGATGAGTCAAAACTGTTCTGGACCCAAATGAAAATAATCCTAAAACTAAATATATTTTCTTTGAACTGAGCAGTCAGGTTACATCCTTTGGGTACTGAAATATAAAGGTTACAGGAAGATATATTGTTTCGCTAGAATGGTTGAAGGCACATCTATGTAGGGCTCTATTTTAGATGCTGTAGAGCATTATGCCAATCATATGTTTCAGGTGCTATTTAGATTTCACTTCTTTTCAGTGATGAATTATTATCATAAAATTACTCAAGCACGGTATGCATCATTCACATCAACATTGACCTGATCATGGGTCATTCATCAGGCTGAAAGATTTATCAATAACCGGATTTTAGAAACAAAGCAAAATTGGTAATGTCTTGTGTGGCTATAATTGCAGACAATGTAGATTTCATCTATGAAAACTATCAATCTTTGTTGTTTAAAAAAAGACTCTTCTAGTGCTGTGATTGATGTGACATGCTTCGACATACAGACATGAATATACTAATGAGGACGTGCGTGCTTTGATCATGGATAACAAATTTATGCCACATATAGGTTGGGGTTGGTTAGGATATTCATATCATACGGGAGAACCTAGACTTTTATGCATGAGTGTCTTCTGGGCCTTATTCTCATTGAAGACATACCACAAGAGTTGGGAGACCGTTGTTGGAGTTAATTTGTAATTAATGAGAGTGGAAGTCTAAGAGTTATTATATTTTCTGAGCTAAATGAGTCAAGAATTCTAAGAGTTATCTAGAAAAATTAAGATTCAGTTAGAAAATCTAAGAGTCATTTATATATTCAAAGAGTTAAGGATTACTATGTATTTATGGGGTAGACCAAAAGCCATCTTATATATCTATATATAGGACAATATGTATTGAGTCTAAGCAGTGTAGAGAGTTTTATGAAATAATAATATAAATGATATTTCTTCCACTCTAAGCATTTCCCCTTGAGCATTATATCTTTTAATCTCTATTTTCAACAACCATGAACTAGAGCGTGTCAGTGTTACTTTATGATTTTAATTGATATATCATGGTCAGCATATCATTAGTTTCTGTTCTTGCTTTCAAATTCAATTCAAACTAATTGAATTGGACATGAAGGTAATATCACAGAATTTATGGAAATTCTGCTTGCTTGTCAGGTTCACAGAGCCAGATTGTTTGTTCTGGTTGTCGAAATCTTCTTCGTTATCCACTGGGTGCAACATCCATATGCTGTGCTGTTTGCAATGCTGTTACTGCCGTACAAGTGCCTGGTATGATTGCCTACCTAAAGTTTCATGCGTTGCTGTCTTTTATGCTAGCGAAAGACTAACACTGAAGCTAATTTACTTAACAAAAATCATTTATGAAAAGGTAGCTTGTAAAAGCAAAAACAATAATTTCAATAGCCCTAATTGATGTCAAAAGATTTTCAGGTACCAGATTGAGTTGTTTTGCTTGGCCATAAAAAAAAAACAACTGAACTGAACAAATTCATTGGGATGGGTATTTGCTGATTAAAGATTAGTTTTAGATGGCATTCAGGTGAAAAACAAGCAAGTGCAAGAAACATTTTCTCTCTGATGATCTTTCAGTAGTGTTTTATGTCAAACTGTAGGAAAATTTATCTCTGTAAAGATAATTTATGAAGTTAACACCATATCCAATACTTGAGCAGATTTAAAAATCTTTTACAACAAATTTGAGGAAAGGATTTTAATACAGATAGGGCAGAGACTTGGGAAGACTTGGAAACCCTTTATGAAGCAGCAGTATATGGTTTCCGAGGTTGTAACACGGATACCAAATAAATAATACTGGGGCTTTGACAATTGACAGTGGATGAAATTTATCTGGATAACAAGAAAAATGATTAAATCAAATCCACATAAAAAGTAGAACATGATGAATTGTAGCATTTTGTATGCTTTACTTGGGCGTGTGACTGTTTCTTGGCTCACTTTTGTCGAAAAAAATTAAAACTACTTTTTACAAAAACGAACTTACAAGCCTTGTGCTTGTTATATGAGTTCAGTTTTATAATCTTAATTTGTCAATATCTTCTATGGAGGGAAATACCTCTACTGTGTCATAGCTTGTACTCTCATTTTCAGTCACGTTTGCATATATGAAGACTCAATGTACTAACTGCTGTTCTTTATTCTGAAACAGGAATTGAAATGGCTCAGTTAGTTTGTGCAGGGTGCCACACTCTATTGATGTATATGCGTGGAGCATCAAGTGTCCAATGTTCTTGTTGCCACACAATCAATCTAGCTTTGGAAGGTGATGAAACCATTAAGACCAATATTTCTATGCTCAAATTATTGTTTCCCAATTCAAATTCTTTAGTTGCCAAAACAAAGTGTTGTAAAAACTTTGCATCATAAGAAACATGCTTCCTTTTCGTATTTAATTGCTAAAAATTGAATCATTAAATTTACATATGCAGTGCCCGATGTCTCAAGACACAGAATAATGTAAACACTTTTGATATATTTTTTGTGGTTTAGTATGGCAGGATTTAGCAGTACCTGAAATGTATCAATATAAACCTTAGTAAAAGATGAAAATTTCCTACAGGAGAAGATTTCTATATGGGTAATGCACTTAATACATCTTTGCAACAAATATATATATCACCATACAGAATTAAGAACATGGTTTCGATAAATGCTTTTACCATGAGGGAGAAAAGCTAATTTATGTTATCCAATGAAATGCAGTCACAACAAGATCCTAGAACACTAAAAATTTGAAACTAATTTCTATATTTAGAAATGATAAAAGGGTATCATATTACAGTTTCCTAAGAAAGGATTACAAGAAAATGCAATCTATAAACTGGATGGTACAATTGAGATTTTCAATTCAATAGTTTGAGGCTAATTTGGACTTTCTAATTCACTTATTTCAGGAGTCATGAAATCTCATTTAGACAAACAGTCAGTACTTCATTGAGGTCACACCCACCACCTAAAACATGCAAAGATTTCTTGCACACATATTCCCTTCAACTGTGTGTTGCAAAATGAATTTGAAGTATGCTTATTGTGGCAGGATCTGGAAAACCTAATTTAACCTGCCAAAACGACCCATACCTTTTAATTAGAGGTGAAAAATATATTAGGCTTCCTCGATCAACTGAAAAGTAATTTGAGAGACTGGATCATCTTGTTGATGAAAACTCTCAAAAACCCTTGTCAAGCCTCATGGATGATCGATTTGCATTTATATTTCCCTTTGAAATTATTATTCCTCATAATAAAGAGGTTCACATCAATCTAGTTCCAAGTTCTTCTAACTGAATCTTGACAGATGCTTTCGAGAAATTCCCTATTCCCACTCTTGTAACGCTTGAACAAAGGATATAGGATGGTATTAAAAATAATGCCTAACAAGCTTTCTAGTATAGTACTTGAATACTTTAAAGAGTAATTAAGTGATTTTTATGTTTTTGTGAAATCATAAGATTGCCTATATTCATATTAACACCAATTTTGTGTGGCAGCAAATCAGGTTGCACATGTGAACTGTAGGAACTGCCATATCCTGCTGATGTACCAGTATGGAGCAAGATCTGTGAAATGTGCAGTTTGCAATTTTGTGACACCAATTGTGGTTGGTTTCCTTTAAATTGAGTGTATCTAGCTATATCATGCATTCATTTGGATGATTTTCTTGTCCCTATTCATGAATTTATATGCTTGGCTATGTTCAACACGTACATGTAGGTGTCATGAACCGACTTGACTGCTCAGTAGCTGATATAGAAAATAATAACGTAGCACAGAAAGTCAGTAGTTTCATGGCTCCTACTAAGAAAACCAAGTCACTAAGACAAATGAATTCAACAAAACCTCATAACTGATAAAGCATGAAATTAATAGACCTTGTATAGCATATGCATGAATAATGAAAAACTAGAAAGAAACAATCATCATGGACAAAGGGCATGTTTGGTAGCTAGACAAGTGGGGAGATATCTCCCCTCAATAGGGGAATATCCTTGCCAAATGCCCAAAAATGCTGCAAAATAGGGGTTCATACAATGTGGGAGTATAAATGGTCCTTGCACATTCTCTATAAACACATACAAATGGGGACAGTTTCATCTTTGTAATAAAATTCAAAACATTTCAAAATGAAATGTGCATTAAATGCATGTTATTCCCTACACTTATTCCTTCAACTAAAAGCTAAAATGCTCCTATCCCACATAATTGATCAAAATTTATTCCACAATCAATCACTAGCTGTATCAAAATAATCTTCAGAGAATACCCTTTAAGCAATATCTTCAGACTACAAAAATTCCTTAGCCTACCATTTATATTGTCATAAAATTACAGGCCTTTTATTTTTTGGATATATTATTATATTATATAATCGATCATATTACTTAAAAAGTCATTATATATTCCACCATAATTAGTTTGAAAATATCACCAAAGAATTAACTAGTAAGCTAGTGGCCTAGAGTTCAACATGTTTCACTAGTGTTTCTGCAAATAGTTTCACTTATATGACCAAAAGGAGAAAGAAGGAAAGGAAAACCTCATCTCAAGGTGACATGCAACTTAAAAGATATTCTTCACAAGAGCATCTTATGGGCACCATTGTGAACCATGTGTAATTGTTCTCTCTCCCTCTCTCTCTCTATCTCTCTCTCTCTCTCACCTCGAACCCTACAGGTGATACCACTCAGACAAGGCAATCGGTGGTTTGTACCAATGAATATTTCAATACGAAATAACAATTATACTTTACAAGATTTTTTTTTTAAAAAAAACATTGTTATTTCACTCATAAATGCCTCCATCCATGCATAGTTCTGCATATGAAATGCCAAACTGTGTACCTACCTATGTACGTAAAATCTGATGTTTTGCATGACCCAGAAGTAAACAGAATGCTTTCCAAGCTTATTAGTGCTCACTGAATATTGTTTCTTAGGAGGCTTCACCGAGCAGTGAACAGAAACTCAACAGTTGACATCCTGAGACAGCAACATTGGTAATATGAGCCTTTCAAGCGTTCAGAATTCCTTCTCATGGTGCCTAAAGTAGCCGGTGAGCAAACCTACAAGTGAAGACGATAGTCTCAGGGTCCTACATACATACCTAGGTGAAATGGACAGAGTTGTTTCTTTCTGTGTTTTATTTTTCTTTTGCTTCCCAATGTAAGCTGCTCCCCAAGTTCAAAGGCACAAGGATGGTTCTAGGATAAACATATATGTAAGCCATTGTTGTTCAGTTGATCTGATTGTCTCTACATTTGCCAAGTCTCTTTGCCAAGTAAGGATGGAGTTTATGAATGTAGTTTGCAGAAATAGTGAGTTTGTCATTGCTTACAAATTTTAAAATTTTCTACTCTGGTGGATGAGATATATTATAACCTGCTAGATTCTGTCCATGTGGATATGGATCATTTTAAAGAACCATTTCAGTGACACATTTTTGCTCTTCATTTTCATTTTGTTATTTCCTTCGTAAGTACCTGTTTTGTCATTTTTCAATACTAATGCTGCATAAAAGCATCACAAATTTAATAACCTTCATCTTGGGGTGTTTAAACACCTCCATGATTAAGAAAGCTTGAACTCCTCTGATACATCCTTCGCCAGAACCATATTGTCTCATTGCAGCCTATGACCATTTTTCAGTGAATTTCAATATCTTTTTTTATTTTTTAATGAAAAAAGAGACTCACTATTCATATCTATGATAAGTTTGTCACAATTGAGCTTCTATCAGTTTCAGACTCTACAATATTATGCTTTATGCTTCGTCATGTCCTTCATTTAGGAAGTAAAAAGTGATCCTAATAATTGAAAAATTCATGAGTCCCATTGTTCGGTACAAGTATCTTGCAAGTTGCTTATTTCACCAACTCATACGACCTCAAAGTTTAAAGGCAAAAAAAGGTAAGCAGTAGCAACCGCTGCTGCCCTAGTCCCAAGCTAGTTGAGTCAGCTATATAAACATTTTTTTCCCTCATTCAACTTGGATTTCGGGCATTTTTAGTTTTGAGGCATTTTTTTTTGGGGAGATTGAAAAGCAAAAGCACCAAATTTCATGAAAATTTAATAACCCAGAAAGCCAATATAAACTTTGTGGCCATGTGTTGGCATTAGAATTAAGAAACGATTTTTTTGTCCCCAGACTCCCACACCTAGGTCTACAGTTTAGAAGAAAATATATTAGATTTTAACCTTGATGGGGCCAATTGACCCCATGGGCTATAATGACGGCATCTAAGTTTGGTCCCAGCAAGTCAGCCTATCACCTTCGGCTACAGCAATTCCTAGGCAGCCCCAACATTTCCTAGGTGGCCCCAGCAATCTCTAGGCGGCCCTGTGCTCCTAGGTGGCCTTCCCCAAGGCAGCCTCCTCCCAAGATGGTTTTCTGACCCGCCTCCAGACTCCTGACTCCACAGCCATGTTGGCTTTCTCCTGCATGCGCTAAGGCATTTATGACATGCCACATTTATGGTGGCCACGTTGGTCCTCTCCCTCTCTCTCACACACAACATCCCAAATGACTTGACCAGCCAAAGGCTGAGGTGGCAAGAATAAATTATCTCCCTCCACCCACAGCAAAATAGCTGCACCCAGGAAATATGCACTATTCTAGGAGAGAGGACTCAGCTAATTCTCGTTGCACGAGGCCATGCGTGTATTCTTTGGTCAAGGCTCTGCGTGGGAGAACAGAGCATCAAGGATAACTCGATAGAATGACCAAGTCAAGCAGCACCCACTAACCAGCTGCAGTCACCTACTCTGACGGGACTTGGCCTGCAGTCCTGATATGTCACATGAAGGCAAACCCCACTAGTGCTGCCCTCGCAATAAATGCTCTGACAAGTGATCATGCCTCAAGACTAGTAGACTCCAAGCTTCCCAAATCAGTTGAGCCCAGAAGTCATCGTCCATCATGACATTCTACCTAAAAAGTCACCATCCATCCCCAAAGTCATCCTCCATCATAAGGCTCCACGTGACTTATTCCATCGTTAGATGTGTAATGACCCGAGCCTACGGGCCCGTTTCGTTACAAGAAAGCAAGACGGACAAGCTCCACACCAACTTGGGCCACCACAACCCAAAAAGGGATCCAATTGGTACCTTGTCATTCTTACTTTACTACATATAAACCACTTAACCAACTCCCAATTATCCGATGTGGGACAATTGGAAGGGGCATCACAATCTACCCCCCTTAACAGAGGCGACGTCCTCGTCGCCAGGGGTAATTGATCACAACCACTAGGCAGGCAGGATTCTAGAGGTGGCCCCCACAGGTTCAAAAGGTGGCTTCCATCCCCCATGGATGTAGCACTTTGTCCTGTGTGGCACTTAGCTACTGCACTTTCGACTGGTGCGAGGCTCTGATACCATATTGTAACGACCCGGGCCCACGGGCCCGTTTCGTTACAAGAAAGAACGACGGACAAGGCACCAATTGGATCCCTTTTTGGGCTATGGTGGCCCAAGTTGGTGTGGAGCTTGTCCGTCTTGCTTTCTTGTAACGAAACGGGCCCGTGGGCCCGGGTCGTTACAATATGGTATCAGAGCCCGTTTCGTTACAAGAAAGCAAGACGGACAACTCCACACCAACTTGGGCCACCATAGCCCAAAAAGGGATCCAATTGGTGCCTTGTCCTTCTTACTTTACTACATATAAACCACTTAACCAACTCCCAATTATCCGATGTGAGACAATTGGGAGGGGCATCACAAGATGACAAGGCTCCAAGCTTCCCAAGCAAGTCTCACAGACTCCAAGCATCAATAAATTGGGTAAGAGGGACCCTCCGACCAGGTAACCACAACAACACACAACACTCCTAAATGCTCACACTGGCTCACAGAGAGCTCTTCTCTAAGCTTCTCTCTCTTTCGAGCTTTTTCAAGCTCACGGCTATTGCCCAGAGCATTGACTTGAGCATCGGAGGGTTTCCGCCGGAATCTTCAGTTCTTGAAAACTTTTTGCAGGCTCCCAACCAAGTGAAGCTTGCTAGAGGACCCTTGGCACACCAGAGAAGGCGACCGAACGCTTACGAACGTTCGAGGAGGGTGAACTGGTAGCATCAGATTGGCACGCTAGGAAGAAGGGCACGCACTGAAGGAAAGAGAGCTCCATCTTCCTGAGCTGTAGGCCTTTATTCCCTCTAAGACATCCTTGGTGGTGACGCGCATTCCAGAGGTCTTCGGCAGTCATACCGGGGGGCATCCATATCGTACTGAGCAGTAGAAGACCATCCTCTCTGCTCCTCCTTCACCATCAGCCTCGCTGCTCTAATTAACCAACTGACCATCCTCAATCAACAAGTTCAAGCCTTGATTGCAGCAGTTCATGAGCTGCAAGAGCAACGCTCGATGGCCATTCAGCAGCAGCCCAAGCCTCTCACATCGCTGGTGATAGCTGCATCAGTTAGCCAACAATCCACTCGTAGGAGATCTCCTCAAAAAAGGTTCATCGCCATCATGCTTCACCTAAGCACCACCACTGCAAAGCTTTTAAGAGACCGCAATCTCTCGCTCACCGTTCGAGCAGTCCCTCTCCCAGACGGCGATATTGGAAGGAGCCTGGGCGGGGATGTCACCATCCGCATTACTCCTCTCCTTACTCATCTTCTGAGTCATCGGGTGAGGGTATCAACTGCAAGGTGGAGAGACGCTTGGATGAGCAACACTGGTGGTTGGAGGAGCTCAGCCAGAGGCTCAACAATCAGCCGAAGGTGGACTACAATACTCATCCACCCCTCACTCGCCGTATAATGGAAGAGCCCATTCCTTCCAAATTCTGCCTCCCTCAGTTGGATCCGTTTGATGGCACCATGGATCCACTTGACCATCTCAAAAGCTACAAGGCTCTCATGCAAATTCAAGGAGCGACAAATACCCTTTTATGTATGATTTTTTTGGTCATCATGCGGAAAGCTGGCGCGCTTGGTATTTTTGCCTGCCTCCGCACAGCATCAACTCTTTCAGATAGCTGAAGAGAACTTTCTTGATGCGCTTTGATGCTTGTCGAAGGATTCTCCGGATGGCAGATATTTTATTCTCCATTCGATAAAAGGAGGGGGAACCCCTAAAAGATTTTGTGGCCTATTTCAGAACGGTTTCCATAGAGGTTTATTACCTCAATAATGTGTGGCTACTTTGGCCTTAAAGCAGGGACTTCGCCCCTTCCGCTTCACTTATTTACTAGATAAAAAGCCTCTTAGCTCCTATGTTGAGCTCCTAAGTCGTGCGCTGAAATATATTCGCGCCGACGAAGCTGATTTCACATGGAGGGGGCGCTAAAGGAAGGATAGCCCTATAACACTAAATTGTAAGCCTTCGCATGGTGGCACGCGCTCAGACTTCTACCAGTTATGCAATTATGCTAGAGGCATCCCCAGCAAATTAAGCAGTAAAAGCACCTTGAAGTCCCCTAAATGAAGGCATCAGTGGCAGAGTAATTCCTAGGATGAACGAACTTGAGGCATTGTCCATGGCCAGTCATCTCAGGCATTTATGAGCATCCTAACTCCTAGTCGCCTCAAGCATTTATAGGCATTTTAATTCCTGGTGTTGGTAAGCTAGGAGGTGGTGGCACTATTAATACAAGGTGGGAGAGGGGGACAAGGGGCTTTGACTATTGACTCCACCTTCCCCCTTTCTCCTCTCTCTTTCTCTTTGCTGCACCCAAGAGCCAAACCGAGCCCAGGACCTCTTGCGGATTCTGCTCCAGCTGCTCTCAAATTTTGGCACTGGTACCTTCTACCTTTAGTCGATATAGTTCCCTGGGGGCAGGTCGTCAACATGCTGAAGCATTCAACTCAGCAGAAGAAGACAAATTCCTTCAAGGATATTCCACAAAGGAGCTCCAGGCATGCTGCTTCATCGTCCAGTCTCTCCATGCAGTGAAGACGGACCTCCTAACTCCATGACGGATGCTTCTAACATGCCACCTGAGTAGGATCTCAGCGAGCCATCCAATTTTATTTCAGCTTCAGTGGCTCTATTTCAGCCTCAATGGCCTTATGTCAGCCCCAGCGGCTTTATTTCTGCCTCAGTAGCCTTTTTACCTTACGGCCAATGGCCAATCAGGTAAGATCTTAACTCAAAATATATACTTACAATGTATTGCTGGTTACTTTCAGCCAGCCTAGAAGATAAAGTCAGCTCACAGCTAGGAGAGACCAACTCCCCAGCTTATAGTTGACGATGCTGGCCGCTCTTTCTAGCCCTCGGGACGGTCTCAATAGCCCTCAGGACGGTCTCAGCAGCCCTCGGGCTAGTCGAAGAAACTCCTAAGCCGGTCTCAGCAGCCCCCAAGTGATCTCAGCAGCCCTCGAGTCAGTCTCAATGGCCCAAAGCTTGCTGAAGCATTCAAGTCAACTCACAGCAGGAGAGATCAACTCTCCAACTCATAGTTGATGGACATCCACTTCCAAATCCAGCGTCGGCAGAGGATTGTTGGCTGCCCTCAGCAGTCAAAGGTAATTAACTTGCCTCCAACATTGCTTACAATTTTTTGAGCAAGCAAATGCACAAGAGAGCATGTTGACGTGGTCAAAGTCCACAAGGCAAATAAAAATTATTAACCTTGGAAGCAGCGCAAAAAGGAAAAGATCTCTCCACCAGGAAGGGATCAAAACCCAAAGCTAGAATGAAAATACAGGTGCAAAGGTAAAAAATTCTACACTCCTTTCGCTTGGCTGATGCAAGACACACAAGCTCAGAAGTGTGGGGGGCATATGATGGTGCCAATTGACCCCATGGGCTACAATGACCGCATCTGGGCTTGGCCCCGGCAAGTCGGTCCATCCCCCTTGGCTACAGTAATTCCTAGGCAGCCCAGCATTTTCTAGGCCCAACATTTCCTAGGCGGCCCCAGCAATTCCTAGGCAGCCTAGCATTTTCTAGGCGGCCCCAGCAATCTCAAGGCGGCCCTGTGCTCCTAGGCGGCCTTCCCCAAGGTGGCCTCCTCCCAAGATGGCTTCTTGACCCGCCTTTAGACTCCCGAATCCAGACCCACATTGGCTTTCTCTACATGCGCTAAGGCATTTATGATATGCCACATTTATGATGGCCACGTTGGTCCTCTCCCTCTCTCTCTCTCACAACATCCCAAATGACTTGACCAGCCAAAGGCTGAGGTGGCAAGAATAAATTCTCTCCTCCACCCACAGCAAAATAGCTGCACCCAGGAAATATGCACTATTCTAGGAGAGAGGACTCAGTGATTCACATTGCACAAGGCCATGCATGTATTCTTTGATTAAGGCTATACGTGGGAGAACAAAGCATTAAGGACAACTCGATGGAATGACTAAGTCAAGCAGTACCCATCAACCAGTTGCAGCCACCTACTCTGATGGGACTTGGCTTGCAGTTCCTAATTTGTCACATGGAGGCAAACCCCACTAGGCCGCCCTCGCCATAAATGCTCCATAAATGCTCTGACAAGTAATCATGCCCCAAGACGGATAGACTCCAAGCTTCCCAAATCAGTTGAGCCCAAAAGTCATCGTCCATCATGACATTTCACCTAAAAAGTCACCATCCATCCCAAAGTCATCCTCCATCATGAGGCTCCATATGACTCATTCCATCGCTAGATGAGAAGGCTCCAAGCTTCCCAAGCAAGTCTTACGACTCCAAGCATCAATAAATTGGGTAAGAGGACCCCCCCCCGACCAAGTAACTAAACAACACACAATACTCCTAAACGCTCACACTGGCTCACAGAGAGCTCTTCTTTAAGCCTCTCTCTCTTTCGAGTTTTCTCAAGCTCACGGTTGTTGTCTAGAGCACTGACTTGAGCATCGGAGGGTCTCTGCCGAAATCTTCGGTCCCCTGGACTTTTTGCAGGCTCCTAACCAAGTGAAGCCCGCCGAAGGACCCTTGGCACATCGAAGAAGGCGATCGAACGCTTGCGGACATTCAATGAGGTTGATCTGGTAGCATCAAACCTCATTTGATAAATACTAGATCTCTAACTTTCTCTTTTTGGGAAACCTATAACTTTCTCTTAGTTTTTTTTTTTTTTTGGCATATTTTTAAAAAAGATTCCTAAGTGGGAAAGATCTATTTTTCTTCACAGCAATCAAATGCAGAGAATTTTTTTTTTTGTGGTTGCTGTGGTAACATTTTTTGTAGTGGAACCATGATAAATCCTGGGATGAAAATCAGACGTATCCTTCATAACTTTCTTGCTGATATTGCGAACTAACAAACTTCCTAATACCCTTAGAAACAAGGATAAAGTATTCTTTTCCCTAGGAGAAGGTGATTTGCTTCAAATTAATGATCAGAACCTAAACCAAAAAAGGCCAAAAGCAAGCTGCTGACCAATGCATGTCAGCATCATTCCTTAAACAATGACAAATTACTACACTGCAGCAGATCATTAATAAGGACACCACGCAAGCAGTCACCGCCCACCGCCCAAGAAAAGAGTGGATAAGCTCTGAAGTGGTTACTAATCCAGACCCAGAGAGAATAGGCCCAAACCATCCAATAGTCACTGGAGTTTGTATAAATATCTTTTGTTATGCTCAAAACCATATCAACAACTCAAAAGTGTGCCTGCCCTTTTGGAGCTAAACCTCAAGCTCAGCTTCTCACTCGATCAAAACCAGCTACTAACGTGTACAGAACCTTCAGGGATCCCCCCTGAGAGGAGTAGCATTTACTCTTTTAAGGTTGTTAAGGATGCCTGGCCTATTCCTCTGCATGCAGTCCAGTCCAACACCAACACCAACACCTCAAAGACCTGGCCAAATCCCTCACCATCCCATCTTCCCTCTACTTCAGCTAAAGTGCACAAACCTGCGAGACCTCCAACAAATTCATGCTCAGCTGATCACAACTGGGTTCATCCGTCACCCAACATCCCTCACCAAACTCCTCTCCCTCTCCCTCTCCCTCTCAGCCCCTCCAGACACCACCACAAGGCTGGCTTATGCCTGCAAGGTCTTCAATCACGCCCATCAACCCAACACAGTGATCTGGAATACAATCCTGAGGGGACTAGTGGATCACCACTCACCTAAAGAAGCAATCTTAGGTTATGTGGTCATGCTCCAGGACCCCTGCACACCCCCGGATAATTTCACATTCCCATGCCTGCTAAAGGCCTGCGCCCAGCTACTGGCCTTTAGCGAGGGAAAAGCCCTTCATGGCCAGGCTGTGAAGCTGGGCCTTGACGACACTGACCTCTACATCCAAGCCACACTGATCGCTATGTATTCAGCCTGTGGGGATGTCAACTCGGCTAGACAAGTGTTCGACGATATGAGCCAGAAGAAGAATAAAATCGTTTGGACTAGCATGATCAGTGGTTATTCCAGGAACCGGTCCCCTAGAGACGCACTGCTCTTGCTCAGCATGATGGAAGAAGAAGGCTTGGAGGCTGATGGGGTGACAGTTGCGAGCGCTCTTTCAGCTTGCGCAGAGCTAAAGGATTTGGACTATGGCAAGAAGCTGCACTCCAGAATGAGACGATTGGGAATGAGGATTTGTGTGGTTCTTGGAACGGCTCTTGTGGATATGTACGCCAAGTGTGGCGAGATTGGTGCAGCCAGAGAGGTTTTCGATGCACTTCCCGAGAGAAACGTGTTGACCTGGTCTGCAATGATTTCTGGCCATGCGCAGAACAATCAGAGCGAGGAGTCTCTGAGACTGTTCAAGGAGATGGTTGCCGAAGATGATAACAAGCCTAATGATATCACTATAATGGCTGTGCTTTCAGCTTGCGCTCAAACAGGGGATTTATCGCTAGGAAAGTGGGTTCATGCTTACATCGATAGAAAACAGTTGGATTACTCCGTTGGATTGAACAATTCACTGGTTGGTATGTACTCCAAGTGTGGAAAGATAGACATAGCACGTAAAATCTTTCAAGGGATGCGGCACAAGAACATTGTATCTTGGAATGTTATGATCAGTGGACTTGCTCTTCATGGCCTTGGCGAAGAAGCCTTAGCTCAGTTTTCTTCGATGCAGCAGAGTGGAATTCGACCGGATGATATCACCTTCGTCGGAGTGTTGTCAGCTTGTAGCCACGGAGGCCTGGTCAAAGAAGGCTTCAATCTCTTCCAAGACATGGAAGGAAGGTACGGGATTACACCAAAGATGGAGCACTATGGGTGCATGACTGATCTTCTTAGCAGAGCTGGGATGCTGGAAGAAGCTGAAACGTTCGTCAGAGAGATGCCAGTGAAACCAAATGGGGTGGTCTGGGGGGCTTTGCTTAGTGGATGCAGAGTCTATAACAATGTCAAAGTTGGCGAAAAGGCAGCTAAAAAGCTTATTGAGATAGAACCAGACGGTGATGGTGCGTATGTGCTTCTATCCAATATTTTTGCGAGGAGGAGGCAATGGGAAGAATTGAGTAGGGTGAGGAGCTTGATGCACGAGAGAGGTATTATTAGGAAAACGCCGGGATGCAGCTCAATTGTGGTCGATGGGGTTAGCCACGAGTTTACCATTGGAGATCGTTCTCACCGTGAGTCGGAGGACATTTATGCAATGCTAAACGACGTCAACGACAGATTGAGAGCTGCGGGTTATGTAGCGGATACATCACAGGTGCTGCTAAACATCATCAATGAAGAAGAAAAGGAAAGCTTGCTTTCTCAGCACAGTGAGAAGTTGGCTCTTTGTTTTGGGCTATTGAAGACGAGACCAGGGGATGAGATTCTCATCCTCAAGAATCTTAGAGTGTGTGGGGACTGTCATTCAGCAATCAAGCTAATTTCAAAACTTTTTCAGCGAGAAATAACAATACGAGATAGAAGCCGATTCCACCATTTCAAAGATGGGTTGTGTTTGCAAGGACTTTTGGTCTTGAATTGAAAGTTGAACTTTGACATTGGAAGGCCAAAAAATCATTTAAACAGATTTATCTAAGATTTTATAATGACCATGTTTTATGATGTTATCGATGATGTTACGAGAATGCCTATTAATCAAGTAATTGTATTTTGATATTTATTTTTTTTAATGGTTAACCTAACTGAATCCACTAAAAGATATCTTTATGATGTTGCCTTTCGTTAAGCCAATCCTTCTGTTTTGCTACTGTAGCTTTTGTGAACTAAATTACTGAAGAACCATCATCTCTTGTCCATAGTGCACTTAATAGAGGCAATTCCTGATCAAAGGCTACACACTGAAGAGGTCCAGATCCACAGATTTTTTTTTTTTTTAATCCTTCCCTTTTTCTACACTGTTGTTGTTAAAGAGCTTATTCTTGAGCTTGTTACGAATTGGAAACTTGGTTGCCGTTGAACGTTTTTTTTCCTTTTTTATTTTTCCTTAGTATAGCTTCTCTTCATTTTTATTTTTTAAGCTTTCATCTTCATATTTAATCCGTAACAGGAGAACCTAAAGCTCTGGTAATTAGTAAATCTCAATGACAAGTACTTGTGGGAAGCGTCAGAGTTTTACGTCAAATCATAGCCAGCCCAAACCTGTTTTTTTCTCATTTTGGATTAGAGCAATTATTCTTTTCCTCTTGCATTATCACAACTTAAAAAAAAAAAAAAGAGAGAGAGAGAGACATTTGGAAGTAAAGTACCGCTCCTTCATCAATTATCGTCACCAGGAACGCACCCCGTTGACTTATCTCGCAGCTATTGCCTCACGGTTTTCTTAGGTGCCCTCATCTTTTGCCCCATTTCTGCAACAACTGATGTATTTACCATCCGGACAATGTAAACAAATAGAACTCAAGATAGATACAAACAAGTAGACAAACGTGAAAACAATGGTCTATCATCAAAACAAGAAAGGGGCAGTCATGATGACTGGTACTCCGAAATTCATATAGAGAAGTACCAGAAAGTGTAGGTTCCAATTTCTACATCAAGTTTCGAGAGGCATCAATTTTGGTTGTTTAATATTATTTCTGACAGTGAACAGATTATTGCCATAATTTTCCACGATAAGATTTTAATTCTGGAGAAAACTAGTACAAGGTTAATCAACGTAAAAAATATTGGGGAAAGAAGGTTATCTCTGTTAACAACTGGAAACGTAACACAAAAGACCAAGCTGGTAACAGAATATGAAACCACAGCGCTTGCTTTTATTATCCATCATCGACAAATGCCAATGACCGTGAGAAATATATATTATATATATAATATATTAACTTGCAAATCCAATGACTGCAAATCATTTGGAGAAATTTTAATGGCAGCTCTCTTATTAAATCTTCACATTCACTTGCTACCAATTGTTTTAGATTGTTGCGGCAAGGTTGCAGCAATCAGGACCAACTCTCTTGAAAATGCCTCTTTAGAGTTTTGATATGGATGTTGCAGCTGAGTCACGGCTTGTGGAAAGTTTCAGGTCTTCCCAACCATCGACCTTGGAAAAATACCGATCAACCATTTGGTCATCTATTAGATCCAGTCTAGAAGGCTCCCACTGCAAAACCATTAGAAAAGTATGAATTAATCACTTATAGAAATCCAAAGTTGCGGTATTTACAATTATTACCGGAGATGAGGAATTTAAGTAGGAAGCCAACCTTTGGGTTTCTGTCCTTATCCACCAATATAGCCCTACAACCCTGCACACACAAGTCTGGTGTTATAGGTAATAGTGAAGATACAATGTAAAGGGTAACATTTGCTTCGTAGATACCTCAAAGAAATCCTTGCTGGCTTCTTTACGCAAAACATGACAACACATTCTGTATTCTCTGATGAGGCATTGACCAATTCCCTGCATCCTCCCTTCTCTGATCTGGACTCATATGTAGTTCAAGATATCAAACCGCATGTAAGATCAGCTTGCAGACTTGTATGCAAAGGTAAACCACTATTAAATATTGATATCATCTTCAATGCAAAGAAAAAAAACAAGAAGATTAAATTAACTGATTCTAAGGAGAGAAGGTCCTAAACGAATTGAACCATAAAACTATAACCATAACCAGCAAGTGTTTTTAAGTATTTGATGTGGTGCGTGTGTGTCAAGGTGATGTACGGGATGGAGGGTTGGGGGAGGAATTCAACAAGTCAGTCTGGCATTTAAGACATTTTCTTGAATATGTCAGATTAACCTAAAAGGTTTTAGAAAATAATAAAAAAACAAGATGTTTACTTTCAAATTTTAGGATAATGTGATGTATTTAATAACTCAAAAATATTAAATAGTACCACACGAGCTTGTCTAGTGCTATTTGAACATGAAATTAATCATCAATTGTGCAAAGTCAATATCATTTATAGGAGATTCACAGATAATACAAGATTATAATTGAGCACTATTGTGGAACAGGAACTATAAAGAAAATATTTGGAGGATAATAGCTAGAACTAAAAATATTTTGAAGTGATAGTAACTTAATAATGTTTTGAAATGAAGCCCCAATTATGGACAAGAGATGCCAAAGCAACTAAACCACATCATCTTGCATCTAAATCTAGAACTGGAATTTATTCAATTTGGCTTTTATTTAAACTCATACAAGGACAAGGGAAATTTTAAAGTCTTGTTCCTCTTTGTATGAGCTTGAATTTCCATAACTAACACAGATTTCTAAGTATCTGAACGCTCTCTGAACCTTTTAGTGAATGCAACACATCTTCTCTATTGACCAAATCACCATCAATCCATGGTTCTGCAGTCATTTTAAATATTGATTCTGCAGTCATTTTAAATGGAGAAAGTTTTATATTATCATATATCAGATAAGTATCGCATACTGAAGTTTGGATAGAACCAGGCCAAAATACCAAATTCCCCATCAATTCAATATCATATTAGTATCTCACTACCATATATTTTAAATTGTTGTGTTGTTCCCACCCATCACTGATACAAATGAGAAGATTCCAAAAATATAACTGGAACACCGCAATATTTTAATGATCAGATTATTGGATGATAGGAAAAATTTAAGCAGCACTTGATAGAAAAGTTTTAGAAGCATCTAGATTAATGGAGGCTTAGAAGTTTCGCCACTAAACAAAAAGGTGACCTTGCAAGACGATATGGTCATGTACCAAAAACACCATAAACAGTTTTAGTAAGGAGTAAGGTTCATATATGTGTGCAGTATTAAAAATGGTCAGGAAAATCTAAAAGATGGAGATGGGTCTACAGGAATATATTTGGAAAATGATTAAAAAGGGGAACTAAGCACTTGAAATCCATAGCACCGAGGATGGATATGAAGGCATAAAACTCAAAATGGCACTGGTTACAGTGGTTACAGTTGTAGTATACACATGTATTTATGCATGTACACTGCAGAGAGAATGATTATTGATAAATAGACTGATCTCTTCCCTCACCCAATATCCCCCTAGAAACATTGGCAGGTGAACAGACTGAGAAGAATAGAATCGCATACCGATCTGAGAGAAATTTTTAGACTCATAGGTGACGCCTTCTCATGAATGAATTGCAGCCATGATCCACTCAACAGACCCATTTTCAGCCTCCTGTTCCTGAAACAATTGGCACATTTTTACAAGATTTAAAGCTCATATTTGTGCCAACAAATTTGAGAAAAAGCAAATTGAAAAAGGGAGGAGAAGATGATTCCAACTTACAAGAGCAGATAAAATTTCCTCTACTGTCCTTTTAGAGAAGCACTTGTCAATTAAATCCAACCTGCAAGAACCCAGAGAAAATCATCCAGAGTGAATCACAGAGATCAGACATGCAAAACAGGGAAAGTAGAAATAAAACTCTTTTAAAAATGATATATATGCTGTTCATGACCAAATTAGTATCCTTTAGCATGGAGGTTATCATTTATCAGCAAAAGGATTAGTTCTGCATGAAACAAAACGCAAAAAAAAAAAAAAGAGGGAGCAATTGACATTCATTGACAACATCTTTCTGTTATTTTATCTCTGGATTTGTTTTTTTTCCCTCTTTTGAACAATAAATTGGTTCCCTAGTTTAAATATGAAGAACTATTTTGACAAACACAGATATTTCCAAAGAGGGAGAAAAGCAAATTGTGGACATCTTAGCTCATAATTATTAGCACCACATGTCTACAAGGATGGTGCTAACAGCCATAAGGTATAATATAGATAATCAGAGTATATTTTAAAATTATTTCTGATGCGATTCATTCTTCGATTTTACATTGAGCATTTAATCTCTGCAAAATTACAAACACTTCACAATTAAAGCTGCATTTGATTTTTGAAAACATTTTCTGTTTTTATTTTCTGTTTTCATTTCCGAAAACAGGTTTTATTTTTTTTTTTGATTTCTAGAAAGTACATTTGGTAAGAAAGAACAAAAATTGTTTTTGAGAATGAAAGTTGCAAAAAAAGGGATGCCATTCACTCTCCTATTTCAAATTGTCCAACTTTTGTTTCTATTATCTTCCATGTTTTGATGTAAAATGGTAAAAACATCTTTTAGCTGTTTTCCCTTTTTTGCTATTTTGAAGTTGTATTTCCTAAAACTTGTTTTCATTTTCAATCACCAAATGCATTTTTACAAGAGTTTTTTGTTCTCTATGATAATAAAAATAGAAAACAAATTATTCTCAAAAACCAAACACATCCTAAAGTTTCCTAAAACTTGATTTATGTTTTTGATTTCAAATAATAATAGTAAGCACTGATTACACCAAGCATCTTAGAACTATGAAGATGCCAACTAGCAGTTTTCCATGCAGGCATGTGAGAGCAGTCTTTGGCCAACAGTTTGCTTTCCACAGAATGAAAATGCTTAAAATTTATCATTTCTTTCAAAGGCCTTTTATTTTTAAACCAGGGGTTTAAGATTATAGTTCTTCTTCAATAAAAAAAAAAGGGATGCCATAGCCCTAGCTATAAATCTTGCTGTGATATATATATATATATATATATATATATATATATATATGGGGGGGGGGGGGAAGAATAGCTTCACAATGGGAGGGAAACTTTTGTAAATTAAAAAATGAATTTGAAAAAAGAAAAAAATGAAAAGATTTCACAGAATTCCTTTAAAAAAAAATTGAACATGCTCTTACCATTTTTTTAGGACAACAAAATCTATGAGCCATTTACTCGTCTTTGGTTTAGTCCCTTCAATTAGATACCCAGGTAACAAAATTATCTCAATGCTTACCTTCTTACATAATTAGCCAAATAATTTTCATAAAAAATGAATCTCTCCCTGCTTATTAGGAATGAAAAGTACAGCTCACCAAGAAAACACTGTAAATATTTTCATTGGAAACGGCTGTAACTCAACATCAGAACTCCTAACAGATCTCAGCTGGTTATGGAGCTTCTGAGACAGATGGTGATCATAAGAATGGTTAGAATTATATCTGAGGCTGCAAATCGACTTTTCCATTCCCAACATCAAGATGCCCCTCTTGATTTAAATCTCGAAATCAAAATTGATATGCTTTATGTGCTCGGTAGCTAAAAGTTAAAAGATGAGATGGGAGAACACAATTATAGAAATTCTATTAAAATTTTATCAATCATAACTTTCTTTATCAAATCATGATCCAAATGTATTTTAAGCCACTTCAAAAGTTTCACTCACACAGCAGAACCCATTGCATCTTTCAAATGGGTTCAGGTAACCAAACAATCAATGGTTTCCTTTCTCTTTTTCTCTTTTGCATGTGCAGTAATAACAATGAATTTACCTATTATAAGCACTACTCTCCTTCAAAGGCACTTGCTGTGAGAACCGACCAATGATTGCACTAATAGCATGAGGATCAGAAGTGTCGACCTTAGACAGTGATTCTTCCAATGAAGCCAATTTCTGTTAACTGAAAAATAAAAAGATTAGCAATGCATTTCTCACCAATATGCATGCTTCCTAACACCTCAGGAAAAAAGACTAATCAAATATTATTCATAAAATCCCATTAAAGCAACTTAATAGAAATAGAATGAGGAAAGTAGCATATATGTGGCATTTCAGATTATTCTACAACATGATGTCCAATGTTGAAGATTAAAACAGCAGCACAGGCAAATAGAACTGTTAACCACTTAGCACAACGACACTTTCAGATTGTACCGTTGAAGGACAAAGTGAGTAGCAAGGCCACATGCAAGCATTTCAGGCCCATCCAGCTTAACACCAGTCAAACCAACATATTCCCCTGAAAAAAAGGGGAAAAAAAAAGCAAAAAAAGATTCATATAAGTAGACTGAGAAAGTTCATTAAAATTTAGAAATTAATATTTCAATGTTCAATCAGAATGTACACAGAGATCACACCCTAAAGGCAAAAAGGCAAGGCAGCAGCTGACCATCCATATTAACATAGAGGCTAGTGGCAACATTTATTCTTAAAAGCATAGTTGCAAATTTAGATTATTTTATGAAGGAGATCAGTTCATAACTTGCCAATAATGTGGAAAAGAAGAGGAAACCATTAGAGGTTTGAAGATAAAACGAGAAAAATACATTCATAGAATTATAGACAACCAATAAACAAGCAAATAACAACAACAATAACGAAGCCTTAATTCCAAACTAGCTGAGTTTGGCTACATGAATTCCTTTCCTCTATTATGCTTGATTTTAGGTTATATTTTTTTTTGTAAGATGCAAAGATTTTAAATCTTTCTTTATCACTTCTTCTTATAATTTTTAGTCTATCTTTACCTTTTTTTTCTTATACATGTATCAAGTCACTCCTTCGTACCAATACATATTTAGGCCTACACTGCAAATGTCTAATCATCTAAGTCATCATTCCCTTAATTTATCTTCAATTGTGCTATTTTTATCTTTTTACAAATGGTTTCATTTCTTATTTTTTCTTTTATATTACCATATATTCATCTCAACATTCTTATTTCAGCCACATTCATCTTGTGTACAAATCTCTAACTACCAAATATTTCGTATCTTATAGCATAGCTAATCTTATGGTTGTCTTATAATTTTTTTTTTCAACTTAAGAGGTATTCTATAATCACATAATATTTTAATTGCATTTTTTATTCTATCCAACCTTTTTTAATCCTAAAAAAATATCATCCTCAATCTCTTCTTTCTTACAAATAATCAATTCTAAATATCGAAAACGATCACTTTAGGAACTCCATCATCATCTTCAATTTTTATTTTACATTCATCTTTATTTTAATTATACTAAAATTATATTCCATATATTCTGTATTTGTCCTATTGAACCTAAAACCTTTAAATTCTAATGCTTTTCTTCATAATTCTAACAATAATCAACCCCAACCTTAATTCCATTCACTAGTACTATATTATTTATAGATAACATACATAATGAAATGTTATTTTGAAGCTCGTAAGCTCACCTATAACTAATGCAAAAAAGTAAGGACTAAGAATAAAATCCCTAATATAAACATACTATAATTGAAAATTTACTAAAAATTACTACGAGTAGTTTTTACTAGTAACCACTCCATCATACATGCCTTTTATTATATTAATATATCTACGAGTACTTTTTCATAGCAACCACCATAAGACTTTTCTAGAGACTCTATCATATGTTTTTTCTAAATCAATAAAAATCATATGAAAGTCTTATCTCTTTTTTTATATAATTTTTTATTAAACTCTTAAGGAAAAAATAGCTTCCATAGTCGACCTTCTAGCATATACCAAATTGATTCTCTAATATTTTTGCAATAAATCTCAACCTATGCTCAATTACTTTCTTTCAAAGTTTCATAAAATGATTCATAAGCTTAATACTACGATAGTTAAAGTAGTTTTAAATATTTCCTTTATTCTTATAAAAATCGGTACTATAGTGCTCTTCCTCCATCATCAAGCATCTTCTTAGTTTCTAAGATTTTAATAAATAAATTTATTATCCAAGTTACTCTTATGTCACCCAAATTTCTAAACCTTAATAGAAATTTGTTAAGTCTCACTACTCTTTCTATTTTCATCTTTTTTTATAGCCTTTTTTACCTTAGATATTCTAATTATATGACCATAAACCATATTTCTATTTACAATGAAACTAGTATGGCATGCTAAATTATCTACATAATTTTTATTTAATAATCTATTAAAATAGCTTCTCCATCTTTCTTTGATTTCGTCTTCCTTAATCAAAATTTTTTTATTATTATCTTGATGATTTTAACTTGAATCATATCTTTAATTTTTCTCTCTCTTATTCGTCAAATTCTATATATATATATATATATATATTCATCTTTAGTTTCTAACTATATATATATATATTCATCTTTAGTTTCTAACTTGAAATTTAATTAGTCATCTACCGTTAATTTAGTCTCTCGCACTTTTTTAATTTCTTTCTTAATCATCGTATAGTTTTTGTATGCTTTTCTATTCTTATAACCAACAAACAGGCAAAAACCAAAGAAAAAGGTTTCAAAAAAAATTCTTTGAGATACTTGGCATCAAAAACTCCATATAAAATTGCTTTAAAACTACATTATGAATTCAAAATAAAATAGAAAAAAAGCATACAACCTGCTCATAGCTAGACTGCACCGGCCTAGAGACCATTTTCTAAAGGCAGTCTTTGAATCATCATCTCCTAGCTCCCCTCTTATTTAAGCATCTTGCACCATCCAATTCTTCATCTATAGCAATGGGCCGCTACCTATGCTAAGAGCCCAAAACCCCTTCCCAAAAAGCCAACTTCCCCCAGCCTCCCCCCCCATTATAATTATATATTTTTTCTTGCTGTTTAAGAGAACCTAGCTCCCCCCCCCCCCCCCCCCCAACACACACCCAAAAAAAAAAAATTCCTAAAAGCGCAAACGCATCAATAAAAAAACTTTTATAATATTTTTCCCTTCAAAATTTTTCAAGATTAGAAATGTAGATGTAGATTACAATAGCATGGATTCCTTAATACCGTTGGCTTGCTCATCATGCATTTGCACTAACAGTATTTGGGCTTATAGTTTCAAGTGTTGAACCAAGTCCATACTATGTTGATACTGGTAAGAACCCATGCTGATGTGTGTTTATTCCAGCATTGGCTATGTACCAAACAAAACTTAGGTATACATACAAGGCTAAGTAATCTAAATAGCATCTTTCATTTAACCTTTTTAGGCAAGGTCCTATATTGTTGCAAATTGTATTAGAGCAAACCCAACCCATGACCCATATATACTAAAGGACACAAGCTCTTTTGGAGCTAACCACCAGCCAATCATAGTGTTTGATATTGTATTTGATTAAATTTAGATTTGAACCCTTAGTCTGATGAAGATGCTAGGGCTTCAATAGGAATACATAAGAGTCCTTATTGGCATATGTTTAATCCCGCATCATTTGTGCAATGGCTAGATATTGGGTGCATAAATAGGCCGAACCCAAATAATACCTTTGGCTATCCTTTGGGTAAGGTCTTAGGTCATTACAATACTAACATTCAAACCGAGTATTGAGCAAGCGCTTGGTATTGAGCACTACTAGTTTAGCATTCTTAATACAGCTTGGCACTATCAAATATTGAGCTAAAAGGCATGTAATCACTTTTTCTTGTTTTTGTTGACACAAGAAGGCACATGGTTTGACACGACATGGCAAATTTCAAACATGTTGGTTCAGCACATCAACACTAATTAGTATCAATTTATCAAGTCAAAAAGGCTTTTGACTCTCCCTTCTTTCACCAGCCATGGTTTCCGTTATTCTATGCTGGTTTAAATGTACCTCGCCAAGCCCCAGTACTAGGAACTAACAAGGCACCTATATATCCAACTCCTTTTTGATATCTCAGTTAATAAAGAGTTTTTTTCTTCAACATGGTAACATGCATGCCAACACTGCATGGTACTTATCTTCCAGCAGGTAACTGACATGCTCCCCAACAAAAATGCTTTCGACCTTGGTTTCAACATGATATACTTGTCAAAAATCCTTATAACAGTGGCATTTGAATCCCCGTTGGGGCTAGAATCCTTTATCTATATATGCATTTATCAGCATGTGCATACTAATATAAAACATTGACATGAAAATTTCAAGAAAAAAGAGGAACGATAAACATGCAAGGAATAAGCTAGAAAAGTACATACCAGTAGTGACATATCCAACATCTATCTACTTCACAGCAATGTCTAGATAGACAATTATTGTGGTTCTGAACATAAAACCACATTTTATAATTTTTGAAATTCCCTTATCACATCAACTGAGAAGAGAGAAAGTTCACCGGCAATTTAAAAAGAGAACTCAGAACTCATCACTGTGGATGTCCATGCATGCATACATACAAGCACATCTTTAGTTTAAAATAAAGCACAAAACTACTACAAAAAATGATGAGGTTTTCTAGAATATTAAAGTTGAACATATGAAGTGACTCCCAAAATGATGAAAAGAAAGTTCATGATATCAAAGGTGTAGATATTACCAAAAAATCCTGGAAGCCTTGATAGGAAATAAGAAGCACCTATATCTGGAAACAACCCCAGTGCTGTTTCTGGCATTGCAAAAACCTGAAACATGATGGCAAGATGTGAAGCTTAATTAAGTTAAAGGTCACACTAGCTTACAAGTTCATACATAAATACAGTCTTTCCCAAATATACTACTGTATTACAAAAAAGAAACTAATTTGTAATCAATTACAAATGTGAGAACAAGTTGAGGCAAGCTTTCTTGGTTAATCAGTAAAGCAACAGTCCATGTAGGGTGGAGAAGCTCACGTGGAACTGTGGTTAAGGCATGATCAACAATAGAATTTTGAAGCAGACACCATTTATGGTATCTAATTTCTTCTAATAAGAAAGAGCACTTGATGGATAATAGTCCACTAAATCACTTCATAAGATTGTGACTTCACATAAATGCATGATGAAGAGTTTGGTTTTTTCCCATTCCATGAGTAGAATGGCATGATTAATCATCCAATTATGTGGAATCAGTTTGCAGTCTTATGTTTTGATAATTAATATCAGATTTCAGGCCAATGAAAAAGAATTTATGTAGGCAAAACATTATGCACATACATAAAATGGGCATTCTGTATTCAGCTAAATTGTTTCATTCATCTTCAAAAAAAAAAAAAAACTACCCACTTTTCAAGACATACAATTCTTCATTTCCTTTTTCCTTTGTGTGTGTGTGAAGAAAAAAGGGGGGGGGGGGGGGGGGGGGGGGGGGGTGGCTGTGCTTAAAGCTGGAACTGCTGGGAGGAGAATCAATGAAAAAGAATAAGCTATTAGATCAAACTGGAGTGACAAAAAAGGCAGCTTTTAAAAAGAAATTCAGCTTAGGTTAGGTCTGACAGATGAGATTGTGAAAATCTGAATGCATGATCCAGAAAATAAAAAGGAAGGAAGAATCAAACACATTACAAGTAATAGCATGCTTGCAATTGTTTACCAAGTGTTGAATACATGATAATCGCATGCTCCTAAATTTATCAATAGCATGCTTATGAATAAATATCAGGTGTTAGTTGTTTTGCACAGCCTCAACAGAGCAACCCAAGCAGTTGTCAAGGTCAACATATAACTTTTTATTTTTGATGAAGTCCTATAAACATATTTTGACTTGGTAAGACAACCTTGTAACTGGGGGACGACCTGATAATGACAGTGCTTCCTAACCATGAAGCATAGTAACGACATGAGAAAGCTTGGTCACCCTATCAGAAGAAGCTGCACTAGGAGAGCCCACCATAATGGACACGATAAGGTTGGAATGATGGCAAATTTCAATTATAAAAAATACAAACTAATGGAAGTATAAGAACATTTTATTTCTAAATTCAATCCCCTAAATATCAAGGTATCTTCTAAAAGCAAGAAACGTGAGAGTGCACATCATGGGAAAGGTCAAGGGAACATGTTGGCAATGATTTTTGGACAACTGCTTATTGGAAAGGATCAAAGGACCAAAGAAACTGAACAAATATGGGTTCAACTGTCCCACAATAAAGAAAAAAAGGAAAGAAAAGAAACCAGTGTTGAAGTTTATTATGTTCTATGCAAGCATCTTGACATAGGACAGTCAAGCAAAGGGGATCTAGAAGGGTTTAGGATAGGATTGAAACCTAAAAGATGCTGGAATTTCAATTGCAGATCTGAGTTTTCAATAAAACTGAACTAAAAATATAGTATTTTTGAAGAGCATAGGTAATAGATAGCTACTATCTAACCTACAGTTTAGGATTTTAAAGCTTAAATTGAGATTTTATGTGTTTATGACATTTCAACAGCAAGAAATAACAAGGCTTCTTTTGCAAAGATTATTAAATTTATGGAAGCCTTAAACCAAAAAAAAAAAAAAAATCAAAGAAGCAACAAGACATTATCATAAGCAATTTGAAGCTAAGAGAGGCACATAGCAGAAACTGCCTTTTAGAAATGTAAATCGGCAAAAAACATTGATAAGCAGCGCTGAGTTGACTTACAATTAGATAATGAAATATTTCAACAGACATAAGATTAAAAGGTTAGTACCGTTTTCTCTGTGACAACTCGAAATCTCCCATGTATGGAAACACCAGCCCCACCTCCCATGACAATCCCATGAAGAATGGAAACCTTCAGTCAAAAATTATATAAATTTTAATTCTAATTCTCACTGTATCTTGGAATACGCAATATCAGTATTCAAAAAGATAATATGAAAAATAAATTTAGGGTACCTGAGGTTTGCTGTAAGTTGCAATTATATAATTTAAGGTAAACTCATTTCGGAAAAAGTTTGCACCAAAAGTCCAATGACCTGATGCATAAAGGCAAATTTATGTATTGGAAGTTGAACAAAATAAGCAAAATGATTTACATAAGTTTCAAGTTAGCAGACGCTTCAAGTTTCAACTTGACAGCTTAAGATATTTAACAGAAGAAGGCAGAATAGATTCTAAGTGAATAGTGTTCAAAATAGAAAAAATTTTACTAATGATCTTGGTTTCTTTGTAGCTCAGACACCAGTAAATACAATTACTATGACCAACAACCTTCACTAGTTGAGCGGATTGGCTATCTAGAGAGTAAAAATCAATAATACCTTCAGTTATTGAACGGGCAACTGCTGCAACATCACCTCCAGCGCAAAATGCTCTTCCATTTCCCTGAATTCATTGAGACAATGATACATTCTCACATGTCAAAGTAAGTAAATGGAAGTTAATTGCTACTCTGCCCAGATAATGATTATATGGCAACAATTTTTTTTTAAAAAAAAAAACTAAGGCATTTAATGAAAGAGAAAGATACTACTACAGCAATGTGATGATAAAATGAAACCATCTATCTAGTAAAATTTCCAATAAAAAGATAGAATTGCATAGGTAAAAAAAAGAAATAAAAAACATGAATATAAAAGGACAATTTTTCCCAGAAAAAAAGATTGAAAACATACAACAGATGATTGATGAAAATTCATGAAAATTTTCTCCCAAAACTTATTCTTGATGTACCAGCAAAGTGTTAATTAATAATGATGAAAGAGGTAGCACAGTATTATAAGATTCATTGAACGCAATCATACTGCAAGCCAGTCCTTCAGTTGATGAATTTGAGGTATTTGGCTTAATACAAGTTGTTTGGACTTTTAAGAGATCATTACTAAATCTCACATACATCAGTTTAGGAGTTTGTATATGCAAAGATAACTTGAACAAAACACCCTAGAATCATTTCTCAAGAAACAAGAATCTGCAAAAGGAAAGAGAAAAAAACAAATAGAAATAAATCATATCAACATCTAAAACAACAGAAACTATCCCTCCTTATTTCATAAGATTCATGCCCACTGGAAATAAAAATTCCACTAATATGCCTTTCCCAGCTTACTAGTTTCTTCATCAAGATTGAAGCTTCCTAATAAAAATGAAGAACATCTCAATCACCTGTTTATGTTCAAGGTGCTCAACGGTATTCATGAAGCATCCTAGATGCCAAAATTAATCTTTCTCCGAACTGAACACAAAATTCGCATTTTCTTCTAGTTCTTGACAACAAAATCATATTCTTTTCTATAATCACCTATCAAGCCAACTCTTCTCCAAATTACACTTGGACCAGAGAGATGTTTGAAACAAAGCAAGATATTGTGCACACAATACATGTTATTTCCCAATGTCACAATCTAAGCCCATCATCGCTAAATTCTATAATGTAAAATAGGATTGCTTTTGTTTGCAGCTTTAAACACATGCAAGATGCCCATCTTATCAGTGAAAGCTCATGATTTCACCAAAAACTCTCAAAGAATACATAGAAAGGGAAATGAGAAATTACATTGCCACATATAAGAGCCCTTTGAAAACCCACCGAAATTAATCTAGACTCTGAGGGGAAAACTACAAGAAATAATCTGTTTCTTCTATTTTAAGCCAAGACCCATCCATCATGTAGCATATGCCAAGAATATCCTTACACAATATCTACAGTTCTAATGATCATGCGTTCATTTTCTGTAGGATGAAAAATATATACACACATATAGCCCTTGCTATTTTGAGATGGCCTACTCCACAACTCCCAACTTCTGTTCAAACAATATAAAAATAATAATAGTAATAATAAATACAGCGAATTAACATTAATCATCATTATTATCACAACCACCAAAGCTTTTCCTCATCAAAAATGGGTCACCATCGAACACAACTCAGTGAGGAGGCTCAACAGATTGAACAGATTTTACAACCACGTGTCAAACATGACACCGATGCTCTAGATATTGGTGTCAAATCCTAAGCAAGGCATATCTATAGAGGTTTAACATGAGACCAAGGAAGGCAGAATCAAACTGATCTGACAGGTTTGAGCCAAACCAGTTTCAGTTCAGTTCTACCCCCAAACTGATACAAAACGGTGCAAAACAGTTTGAACTGTTCGAACCAAGTTCAGTCTAATTGGGGAGCAGGTAAGGGGGTGGGTTGGGTGGCATGTAGACTCTTGTGGCTTACTTAAAAGGAGACAGAAAGGTTGAGAGCCTCCCATGAGCTCTCATCCTCTCTCTTCTCTTAACTAGGCATTTTTCTTAACGTGGAACTCCAATCTAGTAATACATCATATTTTGAACCCTAAAAAATAAGTTTTAACCTTAGAATTTTTTGACGAGTTTAATTTTATTGTTTTGATGAGTTATGATCAAATTGGCATACATCAATGTAAGGTTCAATAGTACTGTAATTCTGTTTAAATCCGAAAACTTGGTGGGCCCCTTTTAAATTACCGATAATCTGGATAGATTACCTGCTATCAAACACCCCCTAAGTATGACCAAGTATTAACCAAAGCTTTATACATTGTATTTTAAAATATTTTTTCCTCAATATTTTTTTCATCATTTTCCAATTAAACTGATTTTCTAAGATTTTTATCCCAAGGGGAAGAGTAACTTAACTTGATACTTGTTAAATCAAAATTTCCTAACATTCTTGAAATTTATTTTTGGGAGAGAGAGTTCACCTTTATTCTTAGAATTTTAATTTTTTTGATACTTCTGTTGAATTCAAATAAAGGGTATTTCTTTTATTTTCATAAGAAATCATAAGTGATAAAAAGGAAAGAGAAGAGAGGATGAGAGCTCACGTAAAGCTCTCAGCCTTATATACCAAATAAAAAAGAAAAAATATAAAAATTTATAAAAAAGTTAAAAAGGGCATACCAGTCCGAACTACTGGTATGCTACCAATTAGGTTTGATTCATTACTGAACTAAATTAATTCAATATTGATACTTGGTTCCACCAACCTTGGTTAAAAATTGTTAGGGGGTAGAATCGTCATTGCATTAATATCCGTGCAAGGAGGCTAAGACCGACCTCCTCCCTTCATTCCCCCCGAGCTCCCATAGCTCGGCTCTCCCGAGCTTCATAGCCCGACTCTTCCAAGCTTCCATAGCTCGGCTTCCCCGAGCTTCCGTAGCCCGACTCTCCCGAGCTTCCATAGCTCGGCTTCCCCGGGCTGCCATAGCTCGGCTCTCCCGAGCTTCCATAGCTCGGCCCTTCCGAGCTTCCTGTGGCTCGTTTCCCCCGAGCCTCCATAGCCCGGCTTCACTGAACGACCCACGATCCGATACTCACCTCCGCGGAACCTGACGCGGGAGAGCCTAAGCCTACTATAACACATCCTAGGCAAGGAATCATGTTGAGAAGTGGTCTAGAACCTATCAAGGCTACCTGAGACCTACACACCTACCAGATCTCAAGCCATCAAGGAGCTCTCCTAGCCGTCGATCCCCTAACAGACAAGATACGGATCCCAACGGCCCCACAACGGCCTGATTCGATCCACCCCCGTATCCTAACAACCTCCCTTCCAGAAGGCGCTCAAGATCCAGGTGACAGCCTATAAATATCACTCAGATTTCCCTCAGGTACGCGCTCACACCCTCACTCCACTCTCCCTGCTGCTCGTCGGTGCTCTCGCCCTCCTAGAGCTTCCGATTGGCCGCCCCCGGAGAGACTCCCGGAGAGATCCACCTCCCCATTTTCTGGTTGATCGCCGATTTCCTTCCACTGACTTGAGCGTCGGAGGGTCTTCCGCGGAGGGCCACCCCCAACGCCCTCGCGTGAGGACTTGTGTGCAGGTCCGCCCCCTGGAGATCGACTGCGCCCGAGTCGGAGGACGGATCCCGGCGGCAACAGATTGGCGCTAGAGGAAGGGCCTCAAGTCCCATTAAAACTTGAAGAAAGGAGACAAGGATCTTAATCCGGAGTAGAACCTCTCTAATGGCCAACCGGAGAAGAGCAACCTCTGAAGCCCAAGATCAGGTCGCTTCCCAGAGGCCTGATCCGACGGCGGTGTAGCGCCGCAACCCCACCTGTCGAAACCCGTCACCGCCATCCCGGTGACCCAGGACCAGTTTGCCTCGCTGGTCCAGCAAGTCCAGGCCCTGACCCACCTGGTCCAGGAGCGCCTTACGGCTCCTCCTGCTCCGCACTTTCAGAAGGAGGCGATTCTTCTTCGCCGGCAACTTCCTCCTCTGTCCGCATGAATCCGCGGACCCCCACATCGCCCAGAGGGGACAAACCGTCCCTCGAGGCGGTTATGATAGAGATCCTCCCAGATCTCGGCGAGCCCGATCCCTCTCCCGGTGACCTCCCACCATGATTCGACGCCGTCCTTGCGATCCTCTCGCCCAGCTCCTCCTCTGACCGGTGAAGAGGAGATCCGCGTCAGATCCAGGAGATGCGTCAGGAGCTGGACGCCGCCAAGCAGGCCCATCCGCCCCAGCCCAAAGCGGAGCAGGGCATCCCTTTCTCTAAGGGGATCATGGAGGAAGTGATTCCCTCCCATGTCAAGCTACCAGCCGTCGAACCCTACCACGGCTCTTCTGACCCGGACGACCATCTCAGCAGCTTCCGGTCAATAATGATGTTCCACGGAGCATCCGATGCGGTCCTCTGCCGCTTTTCCCCTCCACCCTCAGAGGATCCGCCCGAACCTGGTTCAATGCCTTGAAGCCAGGTTCCATTGATTCATTTGACGAGCTGAGCCACCTTTTTATTGGCCAGTTCGTCAGCAGCCGCCGCCACCGACGAAGATCCGACTCCCTCTCCGAAGTCAAGCAGAGAGAGGGGAGTCCTTGAGAAATTACCTTGGCCGTTTTAACAAGGCCATGTTAGAGGTGGACCACCTTAATCATGAGGTGGCTATGTCCGCCCTGGCGGGGGAGTTTCAAAGGAAAGCGACTTCTACCTGGCTATGGAAGTCAGCTACCCCCCTGTCTCTCTGATATGATGGCCCTGGCGGACAAATACGCTAGGGTCGAAGAATCGCGGAGAGTTGCCCGCGCTGAGCAGGCAAAGAAGAAGGAGCCCAAAGGCCCCGACAGGCACCGTCCCGCCCGTCGGCCAAGTCCGCCTCGCCGCCAAAGAGTCCCCCGCTGCCGCCAAGGAATCGCTCCCGGAGCCCCCCAGGCGATTCGATCGCTACACTCCGCTGACCGTGCCCCGGGCGCAAATCCTCATGGAAATAGAGCGCCAGCTCCCCGGCCAGTGCCTCTCCGAGGGAACCCGACCCGAAGAGATCCCACCAAGTACTGCCGCTACCATAGGGAGCACGGCCATGACACTGAAGAATGCTGGCAGCTGAAAAATGAAATCGAGAGGCTGATCCAGCGGGGACGACTGAATCAGTTCAGGAGGGCGCCCGAGCCACAACAAGGAGGTGACCGCCAGCCCGAGCTTCAACAACCTCCTCCACCAATCCGCCCGTGATCGGCCGCATCAACATGATTGAAGAGGCCGGCGGATCGAGCCCCAGGGGCGACGGTGAAGGATCGGCGCCAAGAAGGCACGGACGGGCGAGCTCTCCTTCTCCGACGATGATCTCCAAGGGATACAGCTCCCCCATGATGACGCATTAGTTGTATCCCTCAATTTGAACAACTATGATGTAAGCCGAATCCTTGTTGATAGTGGAAGTTCGGTGAATGTTTTGTACCTCGGTGTGTTTGCCAGGATGAAATTACTCATGGAAAACCTTCGAGCCGTGGATTCCACCCTGATGGGATTCACAGGCGACGTCATCATCCCGAAGGGGTCGTCACCCTGACGGTCCGCGCGGAACCTGGCCCCTTGTAGCCATTATCCAGACAGACTTCCTAGTAACCGACCTCAGATCCCCATACAACGCAATATTCGGCAGGCCCGGCCTGATGTCCCTCAAGGCAGTTGTCTCCATCCCGCATCTGTCCATGAAATTCCCCACCGAGCGAGGAGTTGGAGTTGTTCGAGGAAGTCAAGCCATGGCTCGGCAGTGCTTCGTTACAAGCCTTCAGTCTAGAATGCCGGAGGTTGATGGGCTAGACGCTCGCGAGGACTTCGCCGAACAGCGAGGAGAACCGGCAGAGGAATTGGAGGAGGTACCATTGGATGAGGCTCGTCCCGACCGAACCATAAAAATCGGGTCGCTGCTCAAGGAGAGCCTCGGCACAGATTGATCAGGTTCCTCCGAAGCAACGCTGACATCTTCGCCTGGTCCGCCTCCGACATGCCAGGGATCAGCCCCGAGGTTCTCGTCCATCGTCTCAACGTGGACGAGATGCACAGGCCCGTCAAGCAGAAGAAGAGAGCTTCGCCCCGGAACGACAAAAGGCCATTGAAGAAGAGGTAGACAAACTCATCAAGGCAATTTCGTCCGGAGGTAAATTATCCGAGCTGGCTATCAAACGTCGTCATGGTGAAGAAGTCGAACGGCAAATGGAGGATCTGCATCGACTTCACCGACCTCAACAAGCCTGCCCGAAGGACAGCTTCCCCCTTCCCGGATCGACCAGCTCGTGGACGCCACCTCAGGCCACCAGATGCTGTCATTCATGGATGCCTATTCAGGCTACAATCAGATCCGAATGGCCCCTGAGGATGAAGAAAAGACCGCCTTCATAACCGACCGAGGTACTTACTGTTACCGTGTCATGCCTTTTGGTCTTAAAAATGCAGGTGCGACCTACCAGAGGCTGGTTAACAAAGTATTCAAGGAGCAAATCGGCCGGAATATGGAGGTGTACGTGGACGACATGCTGGTCAAAAGCAAGGAAGCATCACGGCATGTCGAGGACCTCTCAGAGAGCTTTGCAACGCTGCGCAAGTATGGGATGAGACTCAACCGACCAAATGCGCCTTCGGCGTTAACTCCGGGAAGTTTCTCGGCTTCATGGTCTCCCAGCGAGGTATCGAAGCTAACCCCCAGAAGATTCAAGCTCTCCAACAAATGGCGCCCCCGGCATCTGTTAAAGAGGTCCAGCGCCTAACCGGGAGGATAGCGGCTCTTAACCGCTTTGTGGCGCGGTCGGCCGAGAGATGCCTCCCCTTCTTCAAAACCCTCCGGTCGGCTAAAACTTCCAGTGGACTCCTGAATGCCAAAAGTCATTTCAAGATCTCAAGAAATACCTCGGCTCGCCCCCACTCCTCAGCAGTCCGGCCCCGGGCGAGACCCTATTCTTGTACCTGGCTGTTTCAGAGGGTGCCGTTTGTTCGGTGCTGGTCAGGAAGAAGGCAAAGTCCAGAAGCCGATCTACTATGTCAGCAGGCTACTCCGCGATGCGGAGACAAGGTACAGCAGAATTGAGAAGATGGTGTTGGCCTTAATCACCTCAGTTCGGAAGCTGCGACCGTACTTCCAAGCACATTCTGTGACGGTCCTGACCGACCAACCCATCGGTAGTCCACCGTCCCGAGACGTCGGGAAGAATGACCAAGTGGGCCGTCGAGCTAAGCGAGCATGACATACACTTTCAGCCTCGCCCAGCCATCAAAGCTCAGGTGCTAGCCGACTTCCTCCTCGAGTGTACCATCCCGGAGGACGGTTCTACCCCAGACTCCCTCGAAGAACCAAAATCTGGAGCCCGGTGGCTCCTCCATGTCGACGGGTCATCTAATGCCCATCGCTCCGGTGCGGGCCTGGTTCTCACCAGTCCGGAGGGGATAACCTTTGAATATGGCGTCCGATTCTCCTTCCCGGCCTCCAACAACGAAGCCGAGTACGAAGCCCTGTTAGCCGGCCTCCGAATCGCCCGCAATCTGAAGGTGGAGAAGCTTAATGCCTTCACCGACTCTCAGCTGGTAGCCGGTCATGTACGAGGAGAGTTTGAAGCCCGGGAGCCGAACATGGTTCGATATCTTCAGGAGGTGCGGAGCCTGCTTCCCCATTTTGCCGAATTTGAAATCATTCAGATTCCCAGATCCGAGAATGCCCGTGCCGACCTACTCTCCCGATTGGCGACCGCGGAGTCAATGGACGCCGAACAAAAGTTCCACCTGGAGACTCTGGAAAAGCCCAGCATCGCGGAAGCCGACCGAATAATGCAAGTTGAAGCCGAACCATCATGGTTCGACCCTATCCTTAAATATCTCAAAGAAGGGTCGCTTCCACCCGACCGGAGAGAGGCTAGAAAGCTGAAGCTGCAGGCCACCCACTACGTGTTGATCGACAACCAGCTTTACAAACGGTCCTTCTCCATGCCGCTGCTCAGATGCCTTCGCCCGTCCGAAGCAGATTATGCTCTGCGCGAAGTACATGAAGGGATTTGCGGCAACCATCTGGGAAGCCGGTCCCTATGCCACAAGGTGCTGCGACAAGGCTACTACTGGCCGACCATGCAGAAGGATGCGGACGATCTAGTCCGAGCCTGCGACCCATGCCAGAGGCACTCAAGCATCCAAAGGCTCCCCTCCGCCGAACTAGTTTCCATATCCTCCGCTTGGCCCTTCGCCAAATGGGGGATGGACATCCTCGGCCCATTCCCGCTTGCCACGGGACAGCGGAAATTCTTATTTGTCGCCATCGACTACTTCACTAAATGGGTCGAGGCGGAAGCAGTTGCACAAATAACCGAGGCACGGGCCAGAGATTTTGTATGGAGGTCCATCATCTGCCGATTCGGCCTCCCGCACACCATAATCACCGATAACGGTAAGCAGTTGACAACTCCAAATTCCGCCAGTTCTGTGAGGAGCATGGAATCCGTCACCACCTCACCTCGGTCGGGCATCCAAGCCAACGGAGCGGCCGAAGTGACCAACAGGACCCTCCTTCAGGGGATCAAAGCTCGCCTTTCCAGAGCCCAAGGCAGGTGGGCGGATGAGCTGCATCATGTCCTATGGGCCTACCGCACCACCCCGAGAATCCCGACAGGCGAAACCCCATTCCGGATGGCTTCGGCACGGAGGCGTTATCCCTGTGGAAATAGGCCTCCCATCGTTGCGGGTGGAAAGCTACTCAGAGGAAGCTAGCAACGAACAGCTCCGCACCAACCTCGACCTGGTAGAGGAGATCAGAGAGAAGGCCCGGATCAGAGTGGCTGCTATCAACAAAGGGTGGCCCGTTACCACGCCTCCAGAGTCAAAGGGAAAGCCTTCCTGCCTGGCGACCTTGTTCTCCGAAAGGCCTCTGTTTCCAAACCGCTGGAACAAGGAAAGCTGGCGCCAAACTGGGAAGGCCCGTACCAAGTGCGGAGATCATTGGACCGGGAACCTACAAGCTGCAAGATTTGAATGGGAAATCCATCCCCGGACGTGGAACTCGGACAATCTCCGTAAATATTATCAATAGGGTACGTTCTCCAAGTCCATTTTCATATGCCTCATTATACCTTCCTGTCGACACATTTTTCGTAATTTGCGACGTAAATCATTATGCACTACATTGCCAAAGATTGCGAAAAGAAATAGATGCTGCTTACCAATCCTCGGCACGACCGAGCTACTTGTCTGAACAGGAATTCCGAACCTTGGCAGGGCCTCCGAACCTCGGCTGGGCCGAGCAACAAATTCTCCGAACCTTGGCAGGGCCAAGTAAAAATTCTCCGAACCTCGGCTGGGCCGAGCAACAAATTCTCCGAACCTTGGCAGGGCCAAGTAAAAATTCTCCGAACCTCGGCTGGGCCGAGCAACAAATTCTCCGAACCTTGGCAGGGCCAAGTAAAAATTCTCCGAACCTCGGCTGGGCCGAGCAACAAATTCTCCGAACCTTGGCAGGGCCAGCAAAAAATTCTCCGAACCTCGGCTGGGCAAGCAAAAATTCTCCGAACCTTGGCAGGCCAAGTAAAAATTCTCCGAACCTCGGCTGGGCCGAGCAACAAATTCTCCGAACCTTGGCAGGGCCAAGTAAAAATTCTCCGAACCTCGGCTGGGCCGAGCAACAAATTCTCCGAACCTTGGCAGGGCCAAGTAAAAATTCTCCGAACCTCGGCTGGGCCGAGCAACAAATTCTCCGAACCTTGGCAGGGCCAAGTAAAAATTCTCCGAACCTCGGCTGGGCCGAGCAACAAATTCTCCGAACCTTGGCAGGGCCAAGTAAAAAATTCTCCGAACCTCGGCTGGGCCGAGCAACAAATTCTCCGAACCTTGGCAGGGCCAAGTAAAAAATTCTCCGAACCTCGGCTGGGCCGAGCAACAAATTCTCCGAACCTTGGCAGGGCCAAGTAAAAATTCTCCGAACCTCGGCTGGGCCGAGCAACAAATTCTCCGAACCTTGGCAGGGCCAAGTAAAATTCTCCGAACCTCGGCTGGGCCGAGCAACAAATTCTCCGAACCTTGGCAGGGCCAAGTAAAAATTCTCCGAACCTCGGCTGGGCCGAGCAACAAATTCTCCGAACCTTGGCAGGGCCAAGTAAAAAATTCTCCGAACCTCGGCTGGGCCAAGCAACAAATTCTCCGAACCTTGGCGGGGCCAAGTAAAAAATTCTCCGAACCTCGGCTGGGCCGAGCAACAAATTCTCGAACCTTGGCAGGGCCAAGTAAAAAATTCTCCGAACCTCAGCTGGGCCGAGCAACAAATTCTCCGAACCTTGGCGGGGCCAAGTAAAAAATTCTCCGAACCTCGGCGGGCCGAGCAACAATTCTCCGAACCTTGGTAGGGCCAAGTAAAAAATTCTCCGAACCTCGGCTGGGCCGAGCAACAAATTCTCCGAACCTTAGCGGGGCCAAGTAAAATTCTTCGAACCTCAGCTGGGCCGAGCAACAAATTCTCCGAACCTTGGCAGGGCCAAGTAAAAAATTCTCCGAACCTCGGCTGGCCGAGCAGCAAAATCTCCGAACCTTGGCAGGGCCAAGTAAAAATTCTCCGAGCCTCGGCTGGGTCGAGCAATGAAATCTCCGAACCTTGGCAGGGCCAAGTAAAAATTCTCCGAACCTCGGCTGGGCCGAGCAATGAAATCTCCGAACCTTGGCAGGGCCAAGTAAAAATTCTCCGAACCTTGGCAGGGCCGAGCAACGAAATCTCTGAACCTTGGCAGGGCCAAGTAAAAATTCTCCAAACCTCGGCTGGGCCGAGCAATGAATCTCCGAACTCAGGTAGGGTCGGGCCACAAACCCTCCGAATCTTGGCAGGGCCAAGTAAAACGTCTCTGTACCTCGGCAGGGTCGAACGACAAGTGCTCCGAACCTTGGCAGGGCCAAGTAAAAATTCCTCAAACCTCGGCAAGGTCGAGCCACAAACATTTGAGCGAGACATAAATCACCGAGCTTCGAACCGAGATAAGGAGCGTGTTCCGCCGAACAATCTCCGGACCGCCGCTTGCGAACCTCGACTAGTTCGGATAGCGCGGGATCCTCGCCTAAGAACGAGCGGGACGCCTTCGTACCCATGACCAACAACAACAATAAACTTGGCGCGAAAGAGATAAAGATCGAGAAACAAAACAGAACTCTCTTTATTTCATTGCCATCAAAACCAGTTACAAATGCCTGAAAGGCGTTACAAGAGCATCGAAATGCATAAAATAAAGACAAGTACAAAGCTCGGGCAACTGTTCCAAAGCAGATCTAGGCAACTGTGATGCTCTGGCGTCCAGACTGCCGAACCAGATAAGCCGCGTCCATCAGCTCGAGCCGATAATGGCCGGGCGACATGGACCAATCGTTGCGGCCAGCTTCAGTCAATAATGATATCTCGGTGACCCAACCGAGATATCAGGGTGACTGGAAAGGGCGGATGGAAGGCCATCCCAGACCATCCAATCGAGGGACCCCCGGCGAGTAGGCAGGAAGCCGGCGGACCCTGGCGTCGGGACGCTCTCCGAGTGTGCACCGCCCTACCTTGGCTCAAGGACAAGGTGTCGGCGGGCGGCACGCTTTCACCCCCTCCCCATGTGGCAAAAGATTCCCAGGCGGACGAGCCTAGGAATCCGAATCAGGGGAGGAGGCGAAATTCACTCAAACCATGGGGAGCCCGCGTGCACCTCCTACCATACGTCCCCGAAGGGGAACCACAAAGGTCACACTGGAAGAGCGTGTGTGCGCTCTCCGTGTGATCTCTGCGCCCTCCCTGTGCGCTCTCCATATGATCTCCGGGACTCATCCCCTAAGGGCGAGCCATCCTTCGACAGCTCCTTCATCGCCCCAGCTATCCGGAAGCAAAGAGCTTACAAGAGGAAAGCTCAGTCCTCCCACTCGCAGCAGCAAAAAAGCGACCATGGTGGAAACTCTAATGGGAAAGAAACTTTGGGGATGACTTAACACAACCCCACTTCCCCTCTTTATAGGCCAAAAATGGACTGGGAACAATTACCAAGGCTATAAGCCTCGAGATTCAAACACCTGGGCCACACCTCCACGTGGCCTCCCAGGATGAAAACGGCGCCCTATTGCGCGCCGAGCCCACCGCCTGAGCTATGACGCATGCGAAGATTTCCTCTTGATCCTGAATCGCGATCATTAAATGCAGAGAATCGTCCATCGGCATTACGGAAACTGGCAGGATCAGGAGATCGTCCTACGAAAATAATGTCTTCCAATGGTAAACGGCTGCGTGCACCATACGTCAAAACGACCCACACAGGAAAAGAACACCTTCCGGAAAGCACCAGAACAGCTTTTCGCACCCTACAGGGCCGTATCATCAATTTCGGTGAAATAAAAACCGATTTTCCTGCAGAATGGCAGAGCGCTGGCAGAACAGCAAAAAAGCACGAGAACCGATTGTCCGCCAATCGCTCCCTGACAAAGTTGATCGCTCGAAGAACTTGTGCGACAAAATTGAGCGTCTCAAAGCAAAAATGAGCGCGAAGGCTACGTAAACCCTTCTTTCATTCACCGAAAAAGGAAGGAAGTGGCAAGAGGAAACGAAAAATACTTCGGCAACCGCCCTCATACGTCGGCTCTAGCCGACCTACTTTGCTTGTCGGCCCTAGCCGACCTACTTTGCTCATCGGCCCAAGCCGACCTACCTTGTCCGTCGGTCTTAACCGACTGGCTTCATTTCTCAAGTTTTAATTAGACACAAACCGAACCAGATCGTCTATTGGTTCGCCAGTCAGGATTATCGCCCCGCCTTAGGCCAAGCCAATGCATTCCCTTGATCCCGAAATAAAGATGACCCAAAAAGCGTCAACAAGCCATAAGTCGCTCGCGATTGAGGCGAAATTTGGAGCAAAGGGCCATCCAAAGAAAAACACTCAAATAGAAATAGAAAGTTCATTCATTGAAAGACATCAGTCAGATTTTCAGAAAGCAAAACACAGAGGTGGCTCTTAAAGGCCGGGAACCACATCAGTTCTGGAGGAACCCTCGGCTACATCCGCAGAGGTGTGACCAGATTCGCCTTTCTCGAATGCCTTCGCCCCTTCAGCGGCAGTTTGCGATCGTCCTTCAGAAGCTGCGGCTTCGCTGGGACCCGGGGCGGCACCAGGATCGGTATCAGAGACGTCGGCATATTCATCCTCCTCTTCTCCTTCGGACTCACCGGCATCAGGAGCTTCAGTATCCAGAAAAGAGAGATCCCATTCCGGGTGCTCACTGGATATCTTGTCTTTGCACTCTTCCATTCCAAGTTGGAAGACATCAACGCCGATCGCGTCCCGTTCCCCCTTGAGTGTGGCGAGCTGCACCTTAGCCTCAGCAGCTTGCTTCTCAGCCTCGCGACTTGAGCCCGCAGAATAATTTTGCTCCTCGAACTCGCCGGACCGCGCCTCGAGTTATGAGCTCTTATCGCGGCTAGACATGAGCTCGCCTTGGAGAGCCCGATTCTCCAACCTTAACTTTGCTGTCTGCAAACCAAAATCAGTCGGCATCACAAGAGACCAACTAAAGAAACTAAAAAGGGGGGGGGGGGAGATCGTACCTCCTCCTCTCGTCTGGCCAACCTTTTGGTCAGCTCCTCGGCCTCACCCCTGGCCCTTGTTCTATCAGCTCCGACCAGCTCGACCCTCTCCTGGAGAACATTAATCCTCGATTGCTTGGCTTCGACCTCTCCTCGGGCTTGGGATAGCTCGTTGCTCACCCGAGCCATCATCCCTTGGTGCCATTTAGCGCCGGCCCTCAAGTCGGCGATTTCGTCATCGCGCCGCTTCAGTTTCTCCTCTACCTCATCGAGCAATCTGGTCAGGCGCTTTCTCTCGTCGGCAGCTTCCCTTCCCAGCCGACCCAAACTCTCACTATGTTCCCGCCGCATCGTCTTCACCTCCTCGGAATGTTTCGACTTAACTCTAGCCAGCTCCAGGCACGCGTCTCATTCTTCGCCAGGAGTTCCTGCAACTCCTCCACTTTGCATTTTTGCTTAGACGCTTCGGCTAGAGCGGCCTAATATGCCGCCTTCATTCCCTCCAAACCTCTGTTACTAATAGCCATAAGTTCCTCGAACTTCTCAGACACCTTCATTCGCGATCGGAGTTCGGCGTTGTCTCTCCTGGCCTGAATGCTAGCCCCGTCGCCAAACTCAGACGCCAGCACATCGCCCGAGAAAGCAAGACACTCTGCGGGACAAAAAATGATAAAAATTCACGATTAAGTCAATCAAAAAGCGTTCGCCGCCCAAGAGTGATAACTCACCCGAGAGGCATAGGCCCGCATCATCTTCATAAGGGTCGGATTGTCAATATCAGGGAGAAGGTGGATGCTTTCGGCCACTCCTTGTTGCCCAAATGCGGCATCGACCAACTCCAGATCCGCAAACTTGTCTGCCGAGGGATCTGCACCCGGATACAAGGCCGACCTCATTAAGGCAGAAAACGCCTCCTCAACACCCGCGTTCGAGCTACCGGGCTAGTCATCTCCGCCCAAGGAGCCAACCCGAGCGACCTCCGACTGAGAAGCCTTTAGCTTCCCAGCTTCTTCCATCAAAATTTTGGCTTGAGTCTCCTCAGATAACTCGGCCAACCCAAGCGCCAGCCTCCCCAAAATCCTTCTCGGAGGAGTCTCCATCGCAGGACTCATATCTCGCTGTGATCCCTCTTCCATCGCTCCTCCTTCCGTCGCTGTCACTTGCGCCTCCCCTGCAGGCTCCGCCGGAGCCTCTATCTGGCCCGCTTCTTGAACTACCGCGGGCGACCCAGCATCGCTACCATCGGACTCCCCCGCAGAAAGACCAAGAGGGAGCTCGCCCTGAACCTAATCGACTGCAGCTGTTCCCTCTCCCTCTCCTACTGGAGTCAGTAATGGTCCCGCGGAGGCGGAAGGCCCCCCAGAAACGACCGCTTCCGCCAGATCCGTCGCTGGTTCCTCTTTCATAGGGAACGCAGCCGGACGGGCCAACGGAGTCTCATCTGAACTATCCGATATTTCCAATACGGGAGGGCAAGGGATCGCGACTGTCCTCCCTGGATCCTCCTTCGCCCCTGGCGTTTCTATCATGGCCGCTCCGGCGTCCGGCGAGCTCCTTAAGGAGGTGTGGGCCCTTTTTTCGAGCCTACCGCTATCCACGCCGCTGCTCTCCCCTGAACGCTTGCCTCTTTCCTTTTGGCGAGGCTCGACAATGCTGACCTCTTGGCTGCAAGAATGGGACATATGCGATTAAATCCAAACACGTTCGTCGGGGTAGCACGCAGCGGAGAAAGTAAAAGGGAGGACTCACCTTGCGGATCCAGGGGGCTAAGCCCGGCGGCGAAAAGGGCCCCCTCCGATAACAGATCGTTGACCGAAAACACTTGGCCATTGCGAAGGACGTCCAAATCTCTCTCCTCCTGCTCTGACAAAACCGGATGCGTTTCCGCATCCCTAGCAAAACTTCCCCATTTCCGAGGGAAGTCGGAACCAATGTTCCCCTCGGCGATAACGAATCGACTCTTCCATCCCTTGATAGAGGACGGCTTATCCACAATCACGTTGAAGGACCTTCGAGGTCCAATATATGGCCACTCCGATTTCCTCCCGGGTATCAGATGATAACATGCACGGAAAAGAGGGAGAGTGGCGACAATCCGAATTTGGTGGCACATTGAGATAAATCCGATGATGCTCCGCCAGCTGTTTGGGGCCACTATCGTCGGACAGATGTTGTAATGAGTCATGATTTCCTTCACCAAGGGGTGGAGAGAAAAACGGAAGCCTGCTTTCAAGCTGTCTTCATAAACGAAGACCCCGCGCTCCAGGTCTCGCGAGACCCTATGTCCAGGCTCCGGCACTTGCAAAACGACATCTGAGGGTATGCCATACCTCTGATAAATCCTTCCCAACTCCTCAGCAACGATCTCCGAAGCTACGTCATCTGGGCTCATCGTCATCTTAGCCGAGAAAAGCGCCAGGCGAAACAGCGAGCGTTGCGGGGGAGACTCTTCAAGAAACAAAACGAGAGAATACTGCAAACGTATGTATATATATAGCACGGCTACCGCTTTGCTTCCCCACTAAGGAAGCCATCTTGAAAGGACGAGGCGCCTCGCCCCAGACGTCCGGAACCGCCTCGACAAATGCCGTATTAATCGGGATTCGCGACGTGGCGTATTCCCAACCGTCACTCTTGGAGGAGCCTTACCCACGAAGGCATAAGGACCCTACCGCATTAATCAGAGCATCATTGCACGGGCTATCTAAACCAAATCGCCCCATACAAAGCGTGCCACCTGGACTTATACTCCCTATGCCCGAACCTACGCTCGAACTAGGGAGTGGAGGGCATGTGTTAGGGGGTAGAATCGTCATTGCATTAATATCCATGCAAGGAGGCTAAGACTGACCTCCCTTCATTCCCCCCGAGCTTCCAGTAGCTCGGCTCTCCCGAGCTTCCATAACTCGGCTTCCGCTTCCGTAGCTCGGCTCTCCCGAGCTCCCATAGCTCGGCTTTCCCGAGCTTCCATAGCCCGACTCCCGAGCTTCTATAGCTCGGCTTCCCGAGCTTCCGTAGCCCGACTCTCCCGAGCTTCCATAGCTTGGCTTCCCCGAGCTTCCATAGCTCGCTCTCCCGAGCTGCCATAGCTCGGCTTCCCGAGCTTCCCTAGCTCGGCTCTCCCGAGCTCCCATAGCTCGGCCCTCCCGAGCTTCTTGTGGCTCGTTTCCCCCGAGCCTCCATGGCTCGGCTTCACTGAACGACCCACGATCCGATACTCAGCTCCGCGGAACCTGACGCGGAAGAGCCTAAGCCTACTATAACGACATCCTAGGCAAGGAATCATGTCGAGAAGTGGTCTAGAACCTATCAAGGCTACCTGAGACCTACACACCTACCAGATCTCAAGCCATCAAGGAGCTCTCCTAGCCGTCGATCCCCTAACAGACAAGATACGGATCCCAACAGTCCCACAACGGCCTGATTCGATCCACCCCCGTATCCTAACAACCTCCAGAAGGCGCTCAAGATCCAGGTGACAGCCTATAAATATCACACTCACAAATTTCCTTAGGTACGTGTGCGCTCACACCCTCACTTTCACTCTCCCGCTCTCGCCAGCTACCCGTCGGTGCTCTCGCCCCCTAGAGCTTCCGATCGGCCGCCCCCAGAGAGATTCCCCGGAGAGATCCACCTCCCCGTTTTCTGATTGATCGCCGATTTCCTTCCACTGACTTGAGCATCGGAGGTCTTCCACGGAGGGCCACCCCCAACGCCTCTCGCGCGAGGACTTGTGTGCAGGTCCGCCTCCTGGAGATCGACTGCGCCCGAGTCGGAGGACGGATCCCGGCGGCAACAAAAGTTAAAACCTATATGGCCAGTTGGCAAGTAGGAAAATCAATCTAAGTTCATGCATCCAAGGAGTGACCCTCAAAATTATCCTAAATGGGAAAGAACCTAGTTGTAGGTAAATCATAATTTTTGTTGTAGGAAGTCATGTTGATTTCAAAGGCATAAATAAATGAAAGAGGCAAATGGAATAAGTTAAATAATAATTTAGCATTACAAAAAAAAAAATTGGTAAAAAAATTGAAAATTATATGATGATAGCAAAATCTTGCACTTTTTGTACTCTTCATGATTAAATGGAAAGCTAAAAAAATTACTCAACAACTCGCCAAATCCATGAAAACCAATAAAAGGCCAACTTGAAAGATCAGTTTGGAAATCATGCAGCATTGTGACCTGTACTCTGCAACAAATTATGACTCAATGAGATAGAAAAACTGCCACTTCTAAGAGACAAAATCAAATTTGAAATGTTGTGCATGAAGAACCACCTAATAAAGTCTCTCTCTCTCTCTCTCTCTATATATATATATATATATATATATATATATATATATATATATATAACAAGTCGTGCATGTAAACATGTACAAGGGCATGCAAGCTCAAGGAACATGTTCATGAATGCAATAAATCAATAAGAGGGCACACATCATTGAATATAAATGGGTTCTATGAAAGGATTATAAAAATGAATGCCACTATTTTCATGGATGTTCCTTTAGCATCATCTTCAGCAATGAAAATAATACAGATAATTGCCATAGTTGCTCGATATAATAATACCTTCATTATCAATAACTTGACTTTAGGATCCTTCTCATAAGCAAAGAAAAGCTTCAGCAGTCGCATAATCTGGAAAGTCATCACTTAAAATTTAATCAGAAAGTTAAATCATGAGTTTTAAGAGTCTTAAGTGCAAACTTTATTTCTAGTTAAAGTGCATTTTTATTTTTATTTTATTTTTGTCATTAGAACTAACATATTATACATAAACAATGTAAACCTATATTAATGAGTTGATAGAAGTAGTGAATTTAATATGACTACCATTTGCAGTTCAAAAAGAGTTGTTAGAACAGTAACATGCCAATGTGGTTATCATAGATATTCTAATATAAGGTTTATTATGTGAGTGAACATTCTGTCATAGAAGAATATATAGTTACAACCAATCATCACCAACATACCATTGGAAACGAGAGGGCATTCAATTGCCGAGGCCTGTTCAGAGCTAGTATCCTTGTAAACCCATATTCTTTTACCAGAACCTAGAAAATTGTCAAAAAATAGTATAACGCAATTCTTTCTGCAAACCAAACAATTATGAGAATCTGAAGAAATGAAAACCTTACTTTTTATCATATTGATCTTGAGAACAAATCAAATAATGAAACACCGAAAACTAAACACTTCCCCCTTATTTCAATTGCCATATCGAAGAGAAGACAGGAAGAAATTCAATTCACCAGAAAATGATATTTGATATGAAGTCTTTGGCATATAGAGTGTTTCTAGGCAAGACACAACCGGCAGGCACATCAATAAATGTCTCGAATATACACAAGCGTGCCAAAACCAGTTCGTGATATTTTTACAGAATAAGATCCTGACACTTTCGCAGTGAGGTCTAAGAAAACAAATTGCTGGGCGATTTACCAAATAAACCTTTCTAATTAAAGTTCTTGCTTTTATGAACGTAATCTTCTTTAAACGAAGTTCTCGAGCCCCCGAACCAATCAAACTAGGTTTTTTTTCCCAGTTGAGGTGGCAATTAGGGTCATATTCAAGATTCATACAAGGATTTTCGTCTTTCCATCCCAGCAAAAGTTACCATCAAAAAAAACGAATCAAATAAGATTCGATCCCACTATTACAGATCACGGATAAACAAACAAAATTTCGAGTTTCTTGGACAGCTTTCAAAGCGTACCTGATCAATGCCGTCACTGCTTGTTTCTTGGACGGGCGCCATGATGATCTTGGAAGCTAATCAGCTATTACGAGTAAGGAATCCGATCAACGATCACGACAAGGTGAAGCTAATACGATAGTAAAGAATTGAGAGAATTTGATAGCTCGATACCTGTTCCCTGTATTTGGGCTGGTATTACTGCTAACGCTGAAGGTACAAAGGGGTTCAGACCTGCTCGAGTCCACATATTTAATAGTTTCTTTCGCCAGTTTTTTTTTTTTTCTTTTTCCTTTTTTTTTTTTAGGACCGTTGGATGCTTCGATGGTACGTAGCCGTACACCGTCGATTCCGCCAACCGTCCCGATATCAAACGGACGAGCCGAGTTAACGATGGCTCTCCATTTTTTTCCAACGTAATAATTAAATAATGGAATACCCGAAGGATCTTCTTCACTTCGACAAATGGATAATTATCTCAATTTTTACCGTCGAAAAAAATGTATCAATATATATAGCATAGGGGAGGACAAATAAAATCATTTAGAGATCAATATTATGTTAAAAAAAAAAGAGAATAGATTCGAAGAGCGTTTAGATAACATATCGCACCTGCGTTTGTTCATATAATTAATTACAACCATAAGTGATTGCCATTATCAGTCAGATTGTAACAATATTTAACATTTTAGACATAAAGTGAAATTTCAATTTGCATAGATAAATATGTAATTTGTAAGATATCAACCATTATACGGAATTCAATATTAATCATTTCGGTAGCCCAGCTTGGTCATGATACCACCTTGGATTATGGGTAAGGTCAAAACAGAAAATAGCCCTTTTCAGTCAAAAATAAGGGGAAAAAAAACTTAGGAGCTGTTTTTTTTTTTTTTTTTTGATACAAACGAGCGATCACATTTGTCTAGTGCGAATCAGCCAGAAACATCTGACAATAAAATCTGCTGCAACAAGCTAGGACAATGGGAATCAGGACTCCAGACCCAGGGTCCAGAGTACTGAGCAACAAAGGAAGCCATCCAATCCGCCGCTGAATTGGCTTCACGAAAGATATGGCGGATTTGGACAGAGGCGACCTTCCGAAACATGGACCAAATCTCTCTGAGTACCGGGTTAGCAGTGCCAATGCCACTGTACTCATTCTTCATCCAAGATATAACAGTCATAGAATCACCCTCAACGATGATTCTAGCAGCATGAAGAGTCCGAACAGCAAAAGAAATGCCCGCCCAAGCCGCATAAAGTTTCGCCATCGGGACAGAGAAGTTAATAGAGCCAAAACCTCCATCCGCCCTCAAATCACCCGTATGGCCGCGAATGATGAACGCCGATCTAGCTGCTCTACCACGAACGCTCCCGTCAAAGTTGATTTTGATAGCTCCTGGAGGAGAGGGTTCCCAAGAAATAAAAACCGTATGACGGTTCGCTGCCGAAGCAGCAGGGGAACCCCAGAGGCCAGAAGAATCAAAAGCATCTCCACGAGAAATTAGGTGCATTCGGCAGACAGCGATCTGATCTTCCTCACAGTCTGATAAGTAGAGATGGGGTCATTAGAAAAGGTTAGCTGATTCCTGAACAGCCAAATCTGATAAGCCGTGATTGCCCAGAGAACCTTCTTCTGCTGAGGGCCCCTCCGAATATCCTGAAAGAACACGGAACGAGGGGAGCCCCCTCCATCCTGCCCTCTAGTATAACCAATCAGATACCATATCTGTCTGGCTCTGTAGCAGAGAAAGATAGCATGATCAGAAGACTCTTCAACCCGTCTACATATAGGACAAAATGGCTGAATAGACATGCCCCTTCGAGATAGGGAGAGACATGTAGGGAGGCAATCCCATAAGAGCTTCCATAAGAATAACTGAGCCCTGGGAGAATAGGAAGCTTCATATCCATGCCACATCTTCCATACCCTGAGACTGCGGCCTAAACATCCGCATAAGATCCCTGGTGGGAGCCCTAGACAAACACGATCTCTGCCAAAGTCTAGAGTCACCAGAACGATGAGGCATGATGGGCAGAGATCGAATCCTTCTAGACAGCTCATCCCCAAAAACACCAGAAACCACAGAAACATTCCAACCAGGAGGATCAGAGGAGATCAAATCCTTAACCTTTAAACTAGATGGAGCTTCCACATCAAAGAAGGAGGGCCACCTAGATAGAGGGATCTCAGATATCCAAATATCCTGGAAGACATCAATTAACTGGCCATCGCCAATCATCCAGGAAATATTATCCCTGATCAACTGACCGTGTCTACAAATCTCCTTCCAGATGAAGGAGGACCCCTGAGCCGCCGTAATAGGCAAACTCGACATCCACTCGCCATACCTCGCACGCATTACGACGCTCTAAAGACAGTGAGGCTCTAAGAGAAAGCGCGCAGCATGTCTGGCAATAAGAGCTTCTCTTCTAACAATCAAGGACTGAATACCCAGTCCCCTTCCTGAATAGGCAAACATACTCTGTCCCAAGATAAGAGATGAGTACCATGGTCTTCTTGCATAGAGGCCCATAGAAAATCTCTGAAGCTTCGCTCTAACCTCCTGAGACAAGTAATTGGAACAGCTGTATTCGACAGCAGATACAGCGGGAGAGAGGAGAGCACCAATCGAATAATGATGATCCTGGCCATCATCGATAAACTAGTAACCTGCCATCCCTCGATACGTTGCCGAATCCGCCTTTCCAATTCAACAAAGTCAGCACAGCGGGGACTTCTACCAGTGATAGGAATTCCCAGATACATGAAGCGGTCTGTCTGAGTAGTAATACCAGACAGAGACATAATGGCTTCTCTGATAGATCTAGAGGTCTTCGGACTAAAGCAAAGAGAAGATTTGAGAAAATTGACCCTTTGTCCCGAAGCCTTACAATATGATGCAGAATATGGTATAAGATAGCCGCATTATGAATGGTGGCCTGGCCCATAAGAATACAGTCATCTGCGAAGAGCAGATGAGAGATCGAAGGGCCCACCGAATCAGCCATAAACAGGATAATCCGGCGATCCAGACTAGCCTGATGCAAAGCACGAGAGAGATCATCCACCGCCAAAATGAATAATAGAGGGGATAAAGGACAACCCTGTCTCAATCCCACTGAAGAGTGGAAATACTCTGTCGGCCTGCCATTAATGAGCAATGAAAAAGACGGCTTCTGAATGCAAGCCATGATCCAGTCAATGAACAAACCATCGAACCCAAACTCCTGAAGAGAGCGGTGCACAAAAACCCAGCTCATTCTGTCATAGGCTCTCTCCATATTGAGCTTGACCGCCATAAGCCTTCTATTGGCAGGAGCTTTATAAAGATCATGCATAAATTCTTGAGCAATAAGGACATTATCAGATATAGACCTCCCTCTGATAAATGCCCCCTGTTCAATAGAGATGAGCCTAGGAATCACCATACGAAGACGGCAGCTAATAGGCGAGCACAAATCTTGTATAAGGTAGTACACAAACTGATCGGCCGAAAATGTTGCGGAAGGGTAGCCGCCGATCGCTTGGGAATCAAAGAAATAAAGGTCTGATTCCACTCCAGAGGGATTTGCTTAGTTTGGAATACCATTTGCACAGCCTTAATCACCTCCGACCCCACAATATCCCAATAATGACGGTAGAAAAGAGGCGGAAACCCATCAGGGCCAGGGGTTTATCCAATCCAAGCTCCCACAGGGCCGACCCGATATCCTCCGAAGAGATCGGACTAGCAAGTATAACATTATCCCGTATAGTAACCTTGGCAGTGTCAGACACCCGAGTAACCGGCGTCCCAGCTCCAGAGGACTCAGTCCATCGAGATTGAAAGAAGCGAAGAAGTTGCTCCCAAATAGAATGCAAATCCTCCACATGATGCCCCTCCTCATCAACAAGCCTCCGAATCCTGTTAGCGGCCCGCCGCTTCAGAGTAGCCTGATGGAAGAATCTAGTATTCCTATCCCCCTCCCGAAACCACTGAATCCTGGATCTCTGCCTCCAGAATATCTCCTACTGACGTAAGAGAGAATGGTGACGAGCAAGCAAGTCCCGAAGCAAAGAGAGATCCGAGTCCACCAAAAACCCATCCTGGTCCTCCTTCATCTGCAAAGCCAAAATATCAGCTTCAACCATATCGACTTGCCTATCCAAATCCCCAACCCCTTGTCTATTCCACAAAGAAGACGACGACTAACCAACATAAGGCGGCGGGATAGACGGTAAATGGCATTGCCCCTGATAGGGAGGTGCCACACCTGGGATATGATAGACCGAGCAATAGAATGAACTGTCCAAAACTGCTCAAATCTGAAAAGTCTCTGCCTATGCAGATCAGCCTCCGACAAGATCAAAATAGGACAGTGATCAGAACCAATTCTAGGAAGATAGGATACAGTAACACCAGAAAACTTATGGAGCCAAGTAGCCGTAGCCAAAGCTCTATCAAGTCTCTCCCAAACCCGAGCCGATCCTTGTCGGTTATTG